>VDFB02047230.1:591769031-592369031 GCA_007258455.2 Sequoia sempervirens | reverse complement strand
TTCCATGTCGAATGAGGATACAAATAAAGTGAAGTGAAATTTTTACAACAAAGTGTATAATGGAGGGATTTCTCATTTCAAATGGCATTTAACAAAGCAGTCAAGCCATGGTGTGAAGGTTGCCTTAAATATCCTCCATCTGTCACCTATCAAGCAAAGTAGGCAATGGAAGTCCATTCAAAAATTAAGGCAAAAAAGGCAAGGATGGACACACAAGTTAGATCAACTTCTCCTGAGGCTAGAGTCGATCACTTGGATGAGGTGGCATGATTAGAAAAGACTTCAACAAATGAACAAATTTCTATGCCTTCTTTTGGATGACAAAGATATAACACAAGTGGGGAAAACATTAACACCTTCTTTGCATCACATACTACACCTAGAGCACAGCAACTTCAAGAGTATGGGCTGGAAGAAGACAATGCATGAGCAGACCAAAAAGGTCACCTCTAATTTCTGGTACTAATCTAGCATGTTGCTCCATATTGAAAGGTTTCCATACTAGTAGTCCATGGTGTATGCAATTGCAATTGTAGATCCCGAGTTCGAAGCCCCCTCATATGAGACCTTGAGTATGAGCATGTTGACAAATGCAATTGACGATTTGAGTAGTGTTCTTGCGGATCATCACAAGGAGTGGGCTAGGATAGGTTGCACGATAATGTCAAAAGCGTGGATAGCTGGGAGGAACTGTACACTCATCAAATTCCTTGTTGCGTTTGAGCTTACCATTATGTTTCTAAGACCTAGGGCTTAGAGTTTTTGAGCAGTTTCCAGCTTTCGCGTCAGCAAAAAGTAATTGCAGCAGCTCAATAAGCAATGTTTTCACTGGAAAGGTTCCTTTTTAATTTCCCTAGCATAAAGGTTAATGTCTGCTGATGTGTTGTGTAGCTAAAGGTCGATCACATTTCATGCTGAAATTACCGGCTGTAGTTGAGATAATAAAGTGATAAAAAAGATTTCCGTGAAATGCAGGGAACTCACCAGATAACGTAATCGGAAGGTGAGGCAATGGCAAAACACCCAGCTGCATCACGCGGTGGAGAGGCGCACGTGTCATGTTGAGCAGGCGCAGTTCTCGGAACATTCACTTCAATCCACTGTACCGCGTCGCTCCCAGGTATAGGTACCTCCATACCCTAGCTTGTTTTTTTTCAAGCTTGTTGAAACAGCACAATATATTGAAGAATCAGATCACCTGCAGAGTTTACGAGCCAAATGCTTCCACAACAAACGCGTTTGTGGAGAGATTTGCTTCGGAATGGGCGATATTTTCAAATTTGTTTACATATGCTGCCTTCTGCACGGGTCAAAAATAAGCCATAACTACCACTTGCTGTTCGTGTTTTGTATTAAACGACCTCTCCCCACCCCCTGCGATTAGTTGAATGGGTTTTTCGCTACTGGACTGAACTCCCGCCAGTACGAGCATGAATTCAATAGCGATCCCATGACTTATATAGAATGGAGCAATAGGTTTAATGATAGGTAGAAGGGAAAATTTGTTTAAAATGTTATTATTTAAGATTTTTTAGGAAAATTATATGATTAAGTATTTTAAGTTAAATTAGTTTATCTATCTTAATTAACTTATAGAAATAAGTTGAGAGGTATTTATTGAATTATTTTAATCAGCGTAAACTTAAAATAAAATGTATGGTTTGTTTTATTTTATTTATTTTTAATTTATTGTTTTATATAATAATAAATATATTTGAAGTATAGTGGGTGGTAGGGTGGGCGAACCTCCACGGTGGCAGAGGGATTGGGCAAGGCTGCCACGGTTTGAGTGCACCGTCATGGAATGCACAGGACGAAAATATCCGAAATCAGTACTCAAGTATTTCAGATGTGGGCAATATGCAGCAGTTATTTGAGGAGGATAAGATAAATCAGACGGCTAGCCTCCTAGTCAAAATTAATAGCAGGAGATCTGATCTGGAGAAGAGTCTGGAGACAAACTAAGTTGTTGAGTGTCTCGGTCCCATAGCTGTTTAGTCTCGTGGACGTCATTAAAATCTTTCATTCATTCATTCATTCATAAAGGTTAATGTCTGCTGATGTGTTGTGTAGCTAAAGGTCGATCACATTTCATGCTGAAATTACCGGCTGTAGTTGAGATAATAAAGTGATAAAAAAGATTTCCGTGAAATGCAGGGAACTCACCAGATAACGTGCTTATTTTGTAATAAGGGAGTGGTGGAAACGGAGTGGCACTTCGTCATGGAATGCACAGCGTACGAAAATATCCGAAATCAGTACTCAAGTATTTCAGATGTGGGCAATATGCAGCAGTTATTTGAGGAGGATAAGATAAATCAGACAGCTAGCCTCCTAGTCAAAATTAATAGCAGGAGATCTGATCTGGAGAAGAGTCTGGAGACAAACTAAGTTGTTGAGTGTCTCGGTCCCATAGGCTGTTTAGTCTCGTGGACGTCATTAAAATCTTTCATTCATTCATTCATTCATAAAGGTTAATGTCTGCTGATGTGTTGTGTAGCTAAAGGTCGATCACATTTCATGCTGAAATTACCGGCTGTAGTTGAGATAATAAAGTGATAAAAAAGATTTCCGTGAAATGCAGGGAACTCACCAGATAACGTAATCGGAAGGTGAGGCAATGGCAAAACACCCAGCTGCATCACGCGGTGGAGAGGCGCACGTGTCATGTTGAGCAGGCGCAGTTCTCGGAACATTCACTTCAATCCACTGTACCGCGTCGCTCCCAGGTATAGGTACCTCCATACCCTAGCTTGTTTTTTTTCAAGCTTGTTGAAACAGCACAATATATTGAAGAATCAGATCACCTGCAGAGTTTACGAGCCAAATGCTTCCACAACAAACGCGTTTGTGGAGAGATTTGCTTCGGAATGGGCGATATTTTCAAATTTGTTTACATATGCTGCCTTCTGCACGGGTCAAAAATAAGCCATAACTACCACTTGCTGTTCGTGTTTTGTATTAAACGACCTCTCCCCACCCCCTGCGATTAGTTGAATGGGTTTTTCGCTACTGGACTGAACTCCCGCCAGTACGAGCATGAATTCAATAGCGATCCCATGACTTATATAGAATGGAGCAATAGGTTTAATGATAGGTAGAAGGGAAAATTTGTTTAAAATGTTATTATTTAAGATTTTTTAGGAAAATTATATGATTAAGTATTTTAAGTTAAATTAGTTTATCTATCTTAATTAACTTATAGAAATAAGTTGAGAGGTATTTATTGAATTATTTTAATCAGCGTAAACTTAAAATAAAATGTATGGTTTGTTTTATTTTATTTATTTTTAATTTATTGTTTTATATAATAATAAATATATTTGAAGTATAGTGGGTGGTAGGGTGGGCGAACCTCCACGGTGGCAGAGGGATTGGGCAAGGCTGCCACGGTTTCAATCGTTGGTGGTCTAAGGTGCCAAGCTAGCAAGTTGGTATGGGGGGAGGAATTGGCTTGTCAAGTTGACAAGCTGGGAGACTGTTGATGGACAGATTTGGCATCAATTCCAACGCAATGAGATGATGGTTTTAAATGGAAAGAAGTGCTTTCCTTTTAGAGAGGACATCTAGCATGAAGTTGGAGTATAGTTGGTGGTGGGTGGCAGATGCAGGCTTATTTATGGTAGGATTGGATATCTTTTTACATTCAGCTTCTGCGTTTTTGGGTGTTGGTTGTGGGTCGCTTTGCCTCTCCTGTTGATCATCGGCAATGTGGGGCAGAGAATGGCAAAGAGTTCCAAGTTTTTAATTGAGGTATCGGTGGCGGGTTTAGCTCGTTTTGGGGCTTACACCCCTATCTCCCTGCGGTCATTGGCAAGGCAGGCTTCTTTTAGGGAGGTCACAGACCAGCACTTGAAAAGGATTTTGGTGAACTACAATCCTTTGGTGCTCGCTGCGGTAAAAATGGTGTTGGGTTCTGACCACATTGAGTGCAAGGAGTATGGGCGAGATAACCTGCATGTTTCTTCTCATTTTTTAGCCTCATTGCTAGACAATTTGGAGTCGAAGGTGTAAGCTAAAATGTTGTTGGTTAAGTTGTTTAGGAAGGACATGTATGAAAACGTCGACGATGTTCTTCGGGTGGTGGTTGAAGGATGAGGTTGTCCGCGGCCTTGCGATGTGGAAGGGTGCGTTCGGAGGACACAGTGAAAATTTATCCCTTCCTTCTGGATTTGCAAGGTCTGGGGCTAATGAGGCATAGGTCAATTGCAACGGTGACGATTATCTTTCTCAAAAAATTCTTCGAGCTAATGGCAGTTGATAGTGTGGAGTGGAAAGCGGAGTTTGAAGAATTTGCTATTTTGAATAAATTCTTGTAAGGTGATGTTGTCAGTTCTCTAGTAGGACGTAGTTTTCTTGGGCTTGTTTTTTTTTTGGGTGGTTTTGGTTGCGTAATGTTTTGTTTGGTTTAGCGCGATCTAGATATGGTCGTCATATTTTGCAAGGGCCTATAATGGGGGTTGATTTGGTGCTTATGGTCTGGTGTCAAGGTGGTTTTTTGTTAGTTAGTAGTTTTCTAAGGGCTGGTTCTCCATGGTTTATTTTTCCCTCCTACCTGCTTAGCAACGGGTGTATTCGACTTTCTATTAATATTAATAACTGGCTTATGTATCCAAAAAATACATATGAAGTATAATTATATTAATATAATATTATAATTACATTAAAACAATAACAATATTTAATAAATTATATTAATATAACTATTATTATATTATATTTAATAATATTATATAATTATTGTGTGTGAATAAATGTGATCAATAAAAATCTGCAACACACCAATGAAACATTAAATTGAATGAATCTAAATTATAAGAACAAACTAGTGTAACCTAACAGATTCTTCAAAAGCATTCCATTGTCCTCTATCTCCAAGGATTCTTTTAATGTCTTTTTGCTCTCAGATTGCATAGCAAATAAGCTCAATAGAATAGGCAACCTAGAGAATGAGATTAAATACAAGATGCAAGAATACTAGATTCCTACACTAAATGATTACTTGATAAAATAAATGGTATGATTCTAGAATGCTTATGCTAAGATTAATCTAACATGATTACTATGATGATTCTATGCTAAAATGCTATGATAATGAACTTAGAATGTTAAATGCTCAAAAGATTGCTAGAATGCTTGTTCACATTTATGCAAAGTTCTCTCACAAATTACAAGATAATCTAGACTAGCTTTGATAGTGCACATGAGGCCCTATTTATAGATTTTTTTGAGGCTTGAGCTCAATTGGCGTGGATCAATGGTCAAGATTTGATCTGGCAAGATGAATGGTGAGAGATTGAAAAGCTAGAGAAAAAGGATGAAAGTTGGAAAGAAAGATAAAAACAATCTTTTAAAAGATGGGAAATCTTCTAAAAAGACTGGAAATGCTTTCCTCTCAAAAATCTATTTTCATTCAAAATAAATAAAAATGCTAATTCAGTTTTGAATTTTTATTTTTGATTTAATTGAGAGTTGAGGATAAATCTTCAAATTAAATATTAAAAATATTTAATTATGTGTGACATGTCGATTTTTGATATTTCCAATTAAATATTAAATGTGACATGAAGATTTGATGATGTGGAAAAATAATTAATTTGAATTCAAATTCAAATAAAGGGAAAGATGATAATTAAATTAAATAAGTTATTTGAACCTATTTAATTAATTAAGATGAAATGATTTTAATAGAAGAATTTAGAAAATGAACAATATAAATAAATTATTTAAATTTGTTTATATGTAGGATGAATTAAAGATTAATTAAATAACTTGTATTTAATTAAATTCTAGATCATGTTTAATGTAACCAATTTTAGGTGTATACATTTTGCCCCTCTTTGAAGTGATGTGCTTGACACATTGCTTCAAAGAAAATTGATTTGCCCCAGATGTTGATTTTTGTAAAACTGATGCCTGCATGCCCCCTCAGGCGATGAATTGGATAAAATTTTGAATTTTTTCAGATTTTTTATTTTTTTGGAAATTTGTTATGATTTTTGAAAAAAAATTATTGATTTGTTGTCCAATTCATCGACCGATAAAGATGATGTGATGGAGACCGCCATTGAAAGATTGATATGAAGACGAAGAACTTTGATTTTGCCCCATGGATTGCATGATTTTTCTCCCCGACAGATGATGTGTCAATTGATTTAGCCTGTGAAAGTGAAGTTTTAATGTTCAACTGATGATGACTGATAGGTCTGATAGGATAACTGATAATTTTTTCCTCATGATGTATGAGAAAACAAATAGTAAGATTTATAAATTTGTCCTCACGATGTATGAGAAAACAAATAGTAATGATTTGATAAATTTGTCCTCATGATTGATGAGAAACAAATAGTAAGATTGATTGATTTGATTGATGCTTTGATCACAAACATTGATTTGGTATGTTTTGAATGGATAGGAGAGATTAGATGTTCTTCAGATGCAGGAGCGATTCCTGAAGACCTGGAGCTTGATTCCACTTCTTGTTCAGGCAAATAGAGATGTCAATGATGCATGACTCAAGGTCAGCTTACACAGGTGATAGTTGAAATAAATAGTGCATAGCAAAGATCTCAGTAAGTAGAGGGTGTGGCAAAGAGGGTATTGCAGGCATTAGAGGGTGCATCTATGAGGGACGTGCTGGGATAGATCGTGGAGGTAGCTCGAGAGACTGAGCATTACAGGATGAGATATGAGGAGGTAGTACCTCCTGAGCAGCAAATTCCCTACACACGGTCGGCTAGTAGGTCAGGTCATTCAGGACGAAGCCATTCAGGGAGTGCCAGTTGAGGGGTATCAGGGTCGAGTTGTAGGGATCTAGGTGGCAGTGTCGATGGAGCAAGAGAGCTGAATAGACTAGCACCTTCGGGAGGCAACAATAGCTAGAGATTATTAATGTCCAATGCCTTGATGATGTTGTATACAATGTTATGATATTGATACATTTGCCCCATTATGATGTTATATGTCTTCATATATTTGGATATCATTATACACTTGACATTTATTTTTGAGATTATATACGAGATGCAACAGTCATTACTGATCTATGCGGTGCTCTATATGTGTTCTATGATGGATATTTATGCATGTTTTTTATTCTTATTCTATATGTTATGTGATGTTTATGGTTATGCTAATGATGTTATATTGATGTAATGATGAATGATTTACTTATGCTTTATGGATGATTTTGGATGCATGGATGCAAATGAAAATGTAATGCACTTTGTTTTTGTGTTTTTCTGATGTAGATGTATGATCTAATGTATGGATGGAAATGTATGATAATGTTAATGAAAATGTAATGCCCTTTGATTTTGTATTTTTCTGATGTAGATATATGAATGAAAATGTTTGCTATGGTAATGTTGATGTTTCATGCAACTATATGAATGCTCTTTTTTTTTTTGGTAATGTCAAATGTACTCAATCTTTTTGTTAAAGAGATATAAAATCATTTTTTATATGTGCTAGCCTTGGAAAATTCTAGATGCAAAACTAACATGGATGCAACCTATACTAACCATGCAAAACTATGATGTAATGTTGTCATTCTGTGAGCTGATTTAGTTTGCTTGTTTATCATCATTAAGCTTTAAAATGTTGGAAGTTAATACAAGCATCAAAGGGGATATTTTCACCGATGATGACCTGAGTACAACTTTCATGATTTTGATATTGCAAGTTAATACAAGCATCTAGGTACACTTGAACCGAGATGACCTAAGTATTCCTTGAGTAAACAGACAAGAGTTCATCTTCTTCCTATGCAAATTTGGAAATGTCATCAATGATACTTTTGTAGAGCATGTCCCACGACATTTGCACAGAAATAATGATTACCTCACAGATAGTAGATAAAGTAAAATCATAGTCCTTCCTTGCTCCTCTAGTCCAAGACATCATCGAGTTGCTCCAAAGATATGATGGCAAAAAAAATCAATAAAACAACAATTCACCTTTTATGCTTAAAGTATTGCAATCATTATTTAGATTTAGATCATCCATTTAGATTATTTATTCTGGTGGTATGGCTTTGGATAACTGATTTGACCTTTTGTGATTGGACATTTGATGTTGATTTGTCATTTTTTTGGTTGTTGTCATTTGTCTGTTGTGGCAGTCTGAAAGTCAATTGCCCCTGTTGAGTTTGTATTTTGCTCCCAGTTAGACACAACCAATTATTATGGATATGTACAATGTTCACCAAGCCATGATGAAAGACGATTGCCTCTATGATGTGTAAATGATGGATAGATAAGATGTTGATAGGATGGGTATGTTGATATGATGGTAATTCTAATAGGATGGAGGACACGAACTAATAGATGGAAGAGCCAACTTGTTCACAAATAGCGCCTAATTTCCAGGTTTTCACTATTTGTTTTTATTGCACTTTTTCAGATTTTCAGATTTTTTTGTTGTTACCAAGATGCCTATTTGCTAAGTTTTCATCAAGGCAACAATTTTTTTTTGTGTGTGTCAAAAGGATCCCTATTTACCAGGTTTTCACCCTAATGATGATTTTTTCTGAACTTTTTCTATTGTTTTCAGATTTTTTCAGGACTTTTTATGCTGTTTTTGGATTTTCTCAGGACTTTTTATGCTGTTTTTAATTTTTTTTCAAGACTTTTTATGTTGTTTTTGTGCTGATAGTTCAGACATAAAATTTCTTAAGATGAATGCTAATGATCGGTTCTTCAAATAGGTCCCCTTCAGGTGTAGACAGGTGATAAGCTCCAAAACAATATACTACAACAATGGCAAATGGATCTAACCAATTTGATTCAAACTTTCCTTTCTTCTCCCTATCTTGTTGATTGCGGGGATTTTCCTTCAGGACTAGGTCACCCACTTGAAATGTTTGTGGTTTGACTCTGTGATTGTAGCTACAAGACATGACTTGTTGATAACCCTTCAAGTGATCAATTGCACATTGTCATCTCTCATCTAGCAGTTCTAGTTCTTGCAGTCGGGAAACTTTGTAGTCTTCATCAGTTATGAGTCCTTTTAGTGAGACTTTGAGTGAGGGTATTTCAACTTCTAATGGCAAGATCACTTATGCTCCATAGACCAAAGTATATGGGATGGCTCTTGTTGGTGTGCGAATGTTAGTTTTGTAGGCCCACAAAGCTGGATTTAACTGGACATGCCAATCACGACCGACATCATTTACTGCCTTTTTCAAGATTTTTAGGATTGTTTTATTTGAAGCCTCTGCTTGGCCATTTCCCTATGGATAATAAGGTTTAGAGAACCTGTGTTGGATATGGAATCTTTCACAAGGTTCGTCGACATCCTGATTCTTAAAAGGTCTCCCATTATCAGTGATAATGGAGTTGGGAATACCATACCAACATATGATGTAATTCAAGATAAAGGATGAAATTTGTTTGTCGGTTACTGTTGTCAAAGGAACAACTTCAATCCACTTAGTAAAATATTCAGTTGTCGTGATTATAAACTTGTGTCCATTGGATGAGGAGGGATGATTTTTTCCAACCAAATCTAGTCCCCATTGAGAAAAGGGCCATGTTGTAGTGAAAGGATGCAACTCTTGAATAGGAGCATGAATAAGGTTCCCATGTATCTGAAATTTTGGACATTTCTTTACAAAGGTGAAGGATTCCCTTTCCATAGTTGGCCAATAATAACCCATTAGGACAAGTTTCTTAGCCAAGGTCAATCCACTTGAATGAGTTCCACAAATACCACCATGAACTTCTTGTAAGGCCTTTTGGATTCATCTCGTTCAAGACATCTAAGGAGTGTATCATCAATACCACGTCAGTAAAGGGTGTCAACAATTAAGGTATAGTGAGAAGATTGGCATATAAAGTTTCACTTTTGATTCTAAGACAAATTTGGGGGAAAGATATTATCTTTCAAGTAGGTATAGATCTTGTCGTATAAAGGGGAATCATAACCAACCAGATGACAATCTGGGTCTCAAGATTATCATAGGCAAGGGAAAAAAATTGTTCCACCAGGAATTCATATCGAGTTTGATTTTTTGATAGTTGTAGTAGCGAAGCAATTGTAGCCATGGCATCTGCAGCTTTGTTGTCAATTCTTGGAATTTGTGTGAACTTGATTTCAGCAAAATATTTCTTAAAATCATCAACCATGTTCTTATAAGGCATTAAATTGTCATCTTTGGTATGATAATCATCATTGATTTGGTTAATGACAAGTTGTGAATCACCATAGACTTGTAGCTTTGTGATCCTCCATTCCAATGCTACTCTCATTCCAGTAAGTAGTGCTTCATATTCGACTATGTTATTGGTGCAAGGAAACATTAACTGATAAGATTTTGGAATAGTATGTCCCTGAGGTGTGACAAAAATAATTCCTTCCCCTGATCCATGTTGTGTATAGGATCCATCAAAATATAGTGTCCATGACTACTTTTTTATTGCCGTGAAAACATCTGCATCAGGAAATTCAATATGCATTGGATGATATGTTTGTAAGGGTGCTTTAGCCAGCTGATCTACTATGACTTGTCCTTTGATTGATTTTTGATCTATATAGTGGATATCAAATTCACTCAAGATCATTACCCATTTGGCTAGCCTACCTGTTAAGGTAGCTTTGCTCAAGAGGTACTTTAATGGATCAATTTTGGCCACAAGTTTAATTGTATGAGCTAACATATAGTGCCGCAACTTTTGGGAAGCAAACACTACTGATAAACAAGCCTTTTCAATAAAAATGTAGTTGAGCTCATGACTTGTTAAAGTCTTGCTAATGTAGTATACAACTCATTATTTTCCTGTTTTATCCTCTTGTGCCAACAATTCCCCCAAGGATACCTCTGTGGCTGAAGTGTAAAGTATGAGTGGCTTTCCTGGTACTAGTGGAACCAAGACTAGTGGACTCATCAGATATTGCTTGATTTGATTGAACGCGGCTTCACACTTTTCTTCCCATTTAAAAGGAACATTTTTGTGCAAGAGATGCATGAAAGGCAAACTCTTGTCTGCTAGTTGTGCAATGAACCTTCTAATAGATTATAGTCATCCTTGCAATGATCGAAGCTGAATAATATTTCTTGGTGGTGGCATCTCCATGATGGCTTTGATTTTTGTTGGATCTACCTCTATTCCTTTTTCTAAAACAATATATCCTAAAAGCTTTCCAGATTTAACCCCAAAGACACACTTCTTTGGATTGTGTCTAACCTTGAATTTCTCCATTCTGACAAAGATTCTAGATAGGATTTCCAAATGTCCCTCTCTTGTGTAATATTTTTCTAAAAAATCATCCACATAATCTTCCATGAAAGTGTACATCGTGTCATGAAAAATAGTGGTCATCGCTCGTTGGTAGGTTCTCTTGCATTTTTGAGTCTGAATGGCACCACATTCCAATAATAGGTAATCCAGGGACATGTGAAAGCAGTCTTGTCTTGATCCTCTGGTGCAATCTTGATCTAATTATATCCTGAGAATCCATCCATGAGTGAATACATGGCGTGCCCAGTTGTTAGGTCCATAATTGTGTCAATGCTAGGTAAAGGGGAATCATCTTTCGGACATGCTTTATTTAGATCTTGAAAATCTGTACAAACTCTAATACACCCATCTGGTTTTGATATTGGTACAATGTTAGAGATCCATTCTACATAGTCAATGGACTGAATGAACCCAACATCCAATAGTTTCTTCAATTCCTCTTTGACCAACAATGCGACATGCAGATGCATCTTTCTAAGTTTTTGCTTTACTAGTTTTTCCCTCGACATCATAGACAAATGATGCATGATGAGATTAGTATCGAGTCCAAGCATATCCGCATATGACCAAGCAAAGTTGATTTTATTGGCTTTCAAGAAATCGATGAACTTTGTTATCTCTTCCTCTGTTAATGAAGCAACAAGTTGTAGGATCTTTGGTTGTTTTGCAGTGTTTATGTTAATTGCTTATGTTGGCTCGATCAAAATAGAAGATCTCTCTTGGTATTGTTCTGGGAGAGTGTCAATTTTCTCATCCCTTCAATTCCTTTGAAAGGTTTTCATCGTCGAATACACTCTTTCTTTTTCCTTTTTCATGATCTAACACTGTTGTTTTTCGGTTTTCACCATTAGATTGATCTTTTATATTATTAATTTTGCAACTAAGAAACTTGGCACTCTCCTGATTGAAACCTTGATCATGAGATTCACTGGTGGAACTTGTTTCAGGATTGGAAGAACAAAGGAAATTTACCACGGCTTCATCATCTTGGAATATAGGGATATCAATACGTTTAGTTTGATCCGAATCGATAAGCTCAGGATGGATTAAGGGCAAAGGATCATCTGGTTGAGTGAGGTCCAGGGCTGTTAAGGTCATGACATAGACATGATTAACATTCTCGCTATAGGGAAGGTCTATGACGGTATCCTCCTATCGATTATCAATCTCACTTTGAACTGAATAGTCCTCGCTCGAGTCATAGTCATATTGAGGTTCATATATATATATATATATATATATATATATATATATATATATATATATATATATATATATATATATATATATATATATTTTTTAACGAGGGGAATAACGCCCCATATAACCCCCACCAGTAACTTTTACCGTGACCGGTAGTGGACACACCAACCGGTACCACGGAGCGCCGGAGAGTCAAACCCATGGTGGGCGCCCTGCGACAGGGAACACCTTAACCAACTGGGCTCGAACCGGCGCCCCATATTGAGGTTCATATTCAAGTGGTTGAGTCCTTGAAATTTCTCCTTGTGCAAGTATGGGTGTATATTTTTGTATGACATCAACCTTTTTATCTCTCCAAAATTCATCATCATAAATTGTATCCCATTCATATTCATTTGAATCAGTGTCAGAATTATCATGTAATCTATGAATTGCTAAAGCTATTTCTTCCTGGGATTTCTTTCGGGCTGCTTCTTTTGTATCTTCACCATACCCAAGTCCTATTTTATCTTTTGGATATGTTACTATAGGCTAAATGGGTTCAACAATTCCTTCCTTTCTTTTACCTATGGGACTAGTTCCTTCATAGCCCATCCTTTGCATTATAATATAGCCTTTACCATATTGTTTTGTAGGCAATTTGATATGTAGAACAGATTCATTTTCATCCTTATATAGCCACTTGAGAATGTCTTCATCTTCAACTTCATTTTCTTGAGTGTTAGCTTTGATAAATGTTTCGTCAAACATTGTGATGGATACTGAAGATTGTGCTCCTGATGTGCAGGTTGCTGCAACTTATTGTTTGGATATTGTGGGTTGGCCATGTGATCTTGGAGAGATAGGTAAGTTAGAGATACATAATGAATATTCTCCCACCCCTTTGTCCTTCAATTGTAATTTTGTGCCAAAGTTCTCTATCAACTCTTTTGATTGGTCCTTATGATTTAAAGGGGAAACAACAAGAGTTTCTCTATTATGTGGTACAAAAGTGTCTTGAGTTGCTATGAGATTGGAACAAATTTGGCTACTGTTGTGATTTGCTGGTATAGTTATTTCCTGCCCATTATAGGGAAATTTGAGACATTGATGGTATGTTGACGGTACTACTTTCATCTCATGGATCCAAGGATGAACCAGACGTATGTTGTAAGAAAGGTCTCGATCCAAAACTTGGTAGAAAGTATTATTTATAACAGGTCCCACTCTGATAGGCAACATGATAAGACCCTTGGAAGCTCGCTCTTTATCATCATATGCCTTAATTGTTATCTTCCTTCTTGGATCAATAGAATTTTCAGAAAATCCTAAGGCAAGGATCAACTTTAAAGCACAAATATTCAAGCCAGCTCCTCCATCTATTAAGACACACCTAATTCGGGTTTTATGGACTATGACTTCTAGATAAAGTGAGGAGTTGTGCGGATGAGACATGGAGGCATCGTCTTTTTCAAAAAATGATAGGCACATGGGTGAGGACAAGTGTCCCACCATGGCTTGAAACTTGTTAATATCCAAATCAGTGGATACAGTTGTGTCGATGAGAGATTTCTCCAAAATGTTCTTATGTGCTGGGGATATCTTGAGAAGCTCTAGGATAGAGATTTGAACCGATGTTTTATGCAATTGATCGACTAAATTAAACTGACTTGGAGGAGGGACAGTTGTTTTGGATGAACTCCCTTTTAAGACAACTTTAGCATGTCCCCTTGTTGTCACATTGACTTGATATTTCGGCTTTTCTTTGACCTTAATAACATTAACCTGCTGGTCATCCGTGTAAATGTGGTTGATTGTGGTATCATAGATATGGTTTACATTTTTCCCCTTGTCCTTTGAAGATTCTACTTTTTGATAATTTGGAAGAGGGTCTTTAAATGCTTGATGATCTTCATTGGCATGATGTCCCTCGACTGTTATCTTTTCGTCTTCTATCAAATCTTCGACTAAATTTTTCAATCCTTGAAAATTATTTGTTCTATGTCCCTTGCATCTATGGTAGTCACAATAATATGACTCATTCCATGATGGTGCTTTGACTTGTGGCACATAATCTCTTTGAGGTGGCAAAGTGATAACATTTTTATCCATAAGCTCTTTGAGAGCTCACTCGAGAGATTGGCCCAAAGGAGTGAAACTCCATCGATTTGAAAAAAATTGTGACTTGGGCGGATTTGCATTTTGAGTGTTGCCGAGATTATTGTTGAAGTTGCCACGATTATTGCTAGTGTTCTAATTGGTCAAACTTCCTTGATGGGTGTTGGCTCCTTGATTGGTGTTGCTATTGCCTTGATTGGTGTTATTGTGTGGAGTACCTTATAGATTGAAGATGGATGGTTTTGCTTTCACATTGTTTGCATCTACCACACCATCATTGACAACATTTTTGTTTCTAGTCCAAAATCTTGACTTGTCACTATTGTTGTTATGATTGTAAGAATTTGGACTATCTTTGTCAAGTTTTATCACTCCTCTCTTGACTAAGGCTCCTTCAATAGTGATTGCATTCTCAATCAACTTCTCAAATGATGGAGGAAAATGAAGGTTGAGCCTATAACTCATTTCTTGATCAAGACTGTTAATAAAGATATCCATCTTTTCCTTTTCAGGAACTGGACAGGAATATCATGCGAATAATCTTCTCCATCTTTGTAGGAATGTGATGAAGGGTTCTCCAGTATTTTGATTTGCTTTGCATAGATCAAGCATGGTTATTTGATGTTGAATGTTGTAGGAGTATTGGGATATAAATTTGTTGATCAACTCCTCAAATGTCTTGATGGGTGGAGTGATTTTAGAAAGCCATTCCATGGATTGACCACCCAAACTTTGTGGTAATAATCTCATCAAATATGTGTCCTCATGTGCAAATTCAAGGCTCATGTTTCTAAATTCTCTCACGTGGTCAATAGGATATGTTTTCCCATTGTATCTATTGAATTTTGGAATTTCACAATGCTTTGGAAATGAGATCATGTTGAGATTTCTATCGAAAGGGTATGGACAAATATCCTCCAAAGCATACTTCTTAGTTGTTCCCCCTTGTATTTCCTTGATTTTCCCTTGTAGGGCTCTTATTTGTTGGGTAAGAGCACTAAGATCATTTAAGGGAGTTTCAGTCTTTTCAGAATCTCCTTTAATTTTCTCTGTATCATAGTCAGAGGGCAATTTAGCACACCTTGGTTTGCCAATAAAAGAAAATATCTTTCTTTATTCCCCTCTAAGACATTTTCCATGGCTAGGTGAAACTATGGATCTTGTTCAGCTTCTTGGAGCATTTCATTGGTTATTTCATCATTTGAATTATTTCCATGAAGCCTATGAAAAGGATTTTCTTCCCTATCACCCATGTTGCAAAGTGGGTTCTCTCTTTCGTCTTCTTCTCTTTGTTTTCAGGATCTTGTGACAATAGGCATATGCTCAAATCAAAATTTTACTAAACTTAGATCATAAATGAGAGTGCAATTTGTTGGATAATTGATGCCTTAGCCAAATAGAAAGATGGATCCTATTGATATGACTAAGGAATTTCTAATTTTCAGATTTTGATTCCCTAGATGAAGGATGATAGATCCTATTATGGGAGTTAAACTAAAAATAAAAAATTGATTTGAAATTGATGCACTTTAAGATGTTTTGATCTATGTTTGAAAAATGATGGTTTTTGCAAAAAGCCTAATGTTTCCAATTTTTTCTCTATTGTAACAATTGATTTGGGTGGTTGGAATATTGTATTGTTGGTTGTGGAATGTAAGAATGACGAATGGGTTGACTATGATTATGCCTTTGTGAAAGAGCTCTTTGTTGGAAATAAGCTTGTGAATATAAAGGCTCTAAAGCAAAATCACCAGTATATCCTCTAGCAAAGTCATGATATCTATGGATGAAAGTTCGATGTTTAAGGAAGATTTTCCTACTTTGATACAAGAAGCATCTCCTTTCCAAAAATTTCTTGTAGTTAAGTTGCTTCTTTATTTTCTTGATTCTTTTAGCAAGGGATTTCTT
The DNA here is from genome assembly GCA_007258455.2 of Sequoia sempervirens. Classification (NCBI taxonomy): domain Eukaryota; kingdom Viridiplantae; phylum Streptophyta; class Pinopsida; order Cupressales; family Cupressaceae; genus Sequoia; species Sequoia sempervirens. Next base: position 592,352,583 of record VDFB02047230.1, on the reverse strand, counting down.
GACAAATGTTGTTGATTTCCAATCCCTTAACATAAATGTCACAGGTTGATTTATCGAACTCTTGTTTTTTTCTGGATGATCTTATTTGAATTAATGTTTTGAAAACACAAGCAACATTTGTAAAACAGTTGTTTTTAAGTCCTAGAATCTACAACAATAAGTGTATGTTCTTTGAAATTTCCACAGGTATTTGAACAAAACAAACACTTCAAGTAGACTCACTCTTAATGGTGAAAAAGTCATCATAATAATCACAACCCACATCTTAAAATTGCATCAACTCACACAGTTGTGTCACCCCCTAGAGGGTGCTCGTGTTTTTGTCTTTTCCAGGTGCGTACTCAAAGTTATATTTCTCGATCCCTTGAGCAAACAGTCCTTGGCCATTATATGGTGAGTATCTTGGGGGCAGATTCTTCCATCCCCTTGCACTGTGAGTATTATAATGTTTGACTACTGAGTCGGTTGGCTTCTACACTAGGTTCGTAGTAAGGGTTTCTATTCGATGCAGCAAATGATAAACTCCCTCAGGAGACCTCCCAACCTTTAGAACAAAGGCTTTGGGGATGGTTATCTTGCACATTATCGTCAAATTGTGGACTTTCCCCAAATTCGCTTTTGATTATAGTGGGTTGGAAAACTTGGCTTTAGTTGTTCCAACTTAGGTCATTCCTATAGGGTGAGTACTTTTTCCCACTACGAAAGGCCTACTAAAGGTTTTAACAAAGCATAAAGTGCATGAAATTAAAAGATGATTTTAACATTTTGATCATCCAGTTAAGGGGAGAGCATAGGCCTATCACCGTCCAATCACAACAAATAATGTTTAGTTTTAAAGCCTAAATGACAATTTGCTATTCTACGTGAAGATATTGCTTCACAAAAGACATGATGTTCATTTTAACCGAGATAGCAATGTATGATGACTATCTTAGGATTGGTGTATTTTAATCCAAATGACTACCCTAGGATTGGTTCATTTTAATCCAAATAGCTACCCTAGGATTGGTTCATTTTAATCCAAACGCAACAATAAAACCATTGGCCACGGTCGCATCAGATCCAAATAGTAAATTATACAAATTACAAATGTGCTAGAACAGATATCATATGCGCTACAAAAATAGTCAAATGCGCTGGAGAATCTGTCAAATGTGCTACAAAATCTATCAAATGCACTACATAATATATCAAATGTGCTGGAATGGGTGTTGTATGCGCTAATCCGCGTCTCTAGTCGTGACCTGCGATAAAATATTAAAAATGGGGCAAGAGCCCCATAGTGGGCGCCAAAAATGTGTGTATAAATGTGATCAATAAAAATTTGCAACACACCAATGAAACATTAAATTGAATGAATCTAAATTAAAAGAACAAGCTAGTGTAACCCAACAGATTCTTAAAAGCGTTCCATTGTCCTCTATCTCCAAGGATTATTTTGATGTCTTTTTTCTCTCAAATTGCATAACAAATAAGCTCAGCAGAGTAGGCAACCTAGAGAATGAGATTAAATACAAGATGCAAGAATACCAGATTCCTACACTAAATGATTACTTGATAAAATAAATGGTATGATTCTAGAATGCGTATGCTAAGATTAATCTAACATGATTGCTATGATGATTCTATGCTAAAATGCTATGATAATGAAATTAGAATGTTAAATGCTCAAAAGATTGCTAGAATGCTTGTTCACAGTTTATGCAAAGTTCTCTCACAAATTGCAAGATAATCTAGACTAGCTTTGATAGTGCACATGAGGCCCTATTTATAGATTTTTTTCGAGGCTTGAGCTTAGTTGGCATGGATCAATGGTCAAGATTTGATTTGGCAAGATGAATGGTGAGAGATTGAAAAGTTGGAGAAAAGGGATGAAAGTTGGAAATAAAGATAAAAACAATCTTTTAAAAGATGGGAAATCTTCTAAAAAGACTGGAGATGCTTTCCTCTCAAAAATCCATTTTCATTCAAAATAAATAAAAATGCTAATTTAGTTTTGATTTTTGATTTAACTGAGAGTTGACGATAAATCTTCAAATTAAATTATGTGTGACATGTAGATTTTTGATATTTCCAATTAAATTATAAATGTGACATGAATATTTTATGAAGATTTGGTGGTGTGGAAAAAGAATTAATTTGAATTAAAATTCAAATAAAGGGAAAGATGATAATTAAATTAAATAAGTTATCAAGAACCTATTTAATTAATTAAGTTGAAATGATTTTAATAGAAGAATTTAGAAAATGAACAATATAAATAAATTATTTAAATTTACTTATTTGTAGGATGAATTAAAGATTAATTAAATAACTCGTGTTTAATTAAATGCAAGATCATGTTTAATGTGACCAATTTTAGGTGTATACATTTTGCCCCTCTTTGAAGTGATGTGCTTGACGCATTGCTTCAAAGAAAATTGATTTTCCCCATATATTATATTTTTAATATTGTATTATATTATTTGATGGTTAACAAATATGTTACTATTAAAATACTATATCACATAATAACTTTGCAAGTCTTTTTGTTAGTAACAAACGCACTCACAGTTGGATAAGTTATCCTTCTTCTAAATAAATTTTCTCTAATTTTAGAGGTACAACTCCCTCTTATGATTAAATTTGTATTTTAAAAATACACTTTTAACACAGAATAGGAAAGGTGAACAAAAGTAAATTTACTTAAATAAGCAATCTAGTCATCCACATGTAATAAAATTTTAGAATTTTAAGTATGCATGCATATCATTAGAGGTTTGAATCCCAAAATAGTTAACAGTACACAAACTAATATCTATTTTAAAAACCAAACTCAAAGTCATCCGAGAATGATAAATTTCAAATCCCAAAATAGTTACCATTCACATAGGAAATGACAACACAAATCTATAGTAGCACACAAACTTCTAAGATTCTTTATTTCAAAATGACTAAAATTGTAGAGTTTATAGGCTTACAATCATTCTTAGAGCAACCTCCCTTCTAAAATGTCTTTTCATAGCATATATCATAAAAATGTAATTGAAACCTTTTTAAATGATATTGTTCTTGGAATACAAAGAGCTACCCCCAAAAATTTTGGGGACTTCAAACTTTTAAAGAAACAAGGAAACTAAATGTTTGGCTGAGACGATATTTGTGGCATCCTTGCTCTTCTAAGGAAACTAGAGTGTTATAGTAGCGCTCTTCAACTTGAACGTTTGAAATGCTTTGATAGTTCGGCCTAACTCATTATGCTTAGGAATGATGACATTGTCAGTTCTTAATCTCCATAAAGCCTTGTTACCCCCTATTTGTTTCGGTGTAGTTTGATGAGCTGCTAGACGACCAATTCCCTACATCAGAGTTGCATTGATGGCACTTAATTTCTCCATGTTGTCAACACACACTAGTAGAATTTGGAAAATAAATGACTCGGTGACTAAAAATTTTAGTCACAACAACTAAAAATGACTAAATTCTACTAATTTTTTGCAACACAACTATAAATGACTAATTTGATTGTCGAGTAAAAAACACAAATAAATAATTAGTCACACAAATAAAAATGACTAAATAATTAGTCACATGAATCGGTAATTTCCATTTTCCCAACCATTTAAAAATTTCATTACAATTAAAATTAATACCGCGTAATACATTTCCCGCCTTTATCCTTCATAGAGAAGGGTTTCTCCTCGCCACTCCAAGGAGCAAAGACCAACACCACCACACAAAACCATATCTGAACATTTAAGGAAACCTACAACTATAGCCTGAAATTCGTTCACACATCACCAAAAGTTTCAATGGAAGCAGATGTCATTATTTCCAAAGCAGAAGGCTCCAACATTAGCCCTAGATTGTTTTGATGCCCTACGACCATGTCTCTTAGGGAATCCCCATGGAATAGAAGTTCAGAGGTATTGCATGGTGAGGCATTTGATATCAAATTTCTTTGATTTATATCCTCCTCTTTGGACTTTCCTTTAAAAAATGTGGACAATGATTCTTTGGACTTTCTTTGAACTTTTATCCGTATTGTCAACAAAAAACCTGTAACTTAGGACACTAAACTATTAGTGCATAGTTCTCCATCATTTAATTTTATTAGTTAATTTCTTAGTTCAATGCAAACATATTAGCATTCTTTGATATAAATCGCATTATGTGTTTATTGTTTATTAAGATTGACAAGTGTGGCTATACATTGTGTGTGCTCAGATTGTTGAACACGAAGAAGAGGGAGAGTATAATTCAGAATGCAAGACTATAGAATAGGCTTGTCAAGAGGTATGCATATTTTGTACTCTTGTGTTAGGTTTTAAATACTATTTAAGGAATCATTGTGCCATATTTTTCAGTCAATAATTAATCATAAGCCAATGGAAGACATAACCAATCTCAACAAATTTGAGTATTCTCCTGACTTTATTTTGTTTGTTCTACTTCTAAGTCGAAACTAATATGACTACATGATTTTCATTTTGCTATGTTTTGTTGGTATAAATAATTTTCACATGATCTTAAATATGTAACTTACTAGAGCAAGCTCACAAAATAATACTGAATATTGGCATAAAATCGCACCATCGAATTGAATAAAATCTCTGAATCAAAGCTTTACAAACAATCTCTTTGAAACAATGTAACCTGCACTTTGAAAGATGAGGTAACATTTGCTTTAACCTTAAGTATTTTTGAAAAGGTTACAAACTGATGAATATGTAATTAAGGGCACAAAATCTCATTCTTGAATTATTTTCTGTAAAATGGTGGGTGTCAATAATTTGTTCCTCATCAACCTTTTTTTAAGTCAGTCATTCTTAAGCAATAGAGGAAGTGGTTTAAGATATCTTTATCAAACACAAATGCATTTAAAATTTATAACAATTACCTGCCTGAGTTGTTTGACAATGTTGGTTTGAAATATGAAGGGGAAGGAATGTTCATTCTCCCTCTTGAGACATTGGAAGAGGATAAATTACATCTATTTTAGACCCGCATTAGTGACTACCCCTTCTATTCTCTTTTTATTGTTTAAGTCCTAGATCTTTCTCAAGAAATTATTTTTTTCTTATTTGTGTAATCATTTTTATGTGTTTTGAGTGCAAGGAAATGCTTGTAATTTCTCAAGCAATGTATTTTTTTATGATCTTGATTTTTTGTATGGTTCGTGGTCTTTTCAAGTCTCACATACTACTTATTTGCTTATTTATAGAAACATAATTGTGAGGAAGATTGGCATTGACTTTTTGAAACTTCTGCATCAGGAAATGGAAGATTGGGAACTTCAAAGATGTTGCAATCATGATCAAGTCACCTTTATTGCGACTAATGGTGCCTTTATTTTGTGATCCTTTTTGTAAGGCCACTAAGTCATTCTCACATTTGATTAGATCGTTGATTTAGTAGAGTTGAAATTCTTGGTTGTATTCATGATTTTGCTATGATAGCATCCAAATGAACCTAAATTTAATTATCATAATTCATTTGAAGTCACTTTGTTATTTAGGGATTTATGTTTTTTTGTTGACTTATAAATCCTATTTTGCAGCTTTGGAGGACACCATTATTGACTCCTTTTAATCTCATAACTATGTTTCTTCACAAAGCAAGCCATGCAATTGCTTGCAAACTTACTTGTGGCCGTGTAATCTTTATTAGCCGTAATTTTTTTTTCGTATGCAGTGCTTAAACTTTGAAGTTCATTTGGATGCCTTGTTTGGTTATATGTTATTAACTATTTTGCAAGTGCCAAATGATTTGAATTTGGTGAAAACTTTATCAAGGGATAGGATAAATAGAAAAATGGAAAAAATGACAAATAGGAGCAACACATGAGCCATTTAGACCATTTGAAAGTATTTTCAAGGCCATTTCAAGATACAGACACATTAGAAGTGTTTGCTCCTAAGCTAGGTACCAAGTTTGCAGCTTGATTAGCATCATGAAAGCAGTGAACCCATGCATTAGAGGAAAAGGATGAAATTTTTGGTTTGGATGGTTTTGGGAGTTGATATTTGACATTCCACGCTTAACATATTAACTAATCTTATTTATAAATATAAACCTTAAACTATAGCCTAATATACCTCATTCCACATTTACAGTATTTCCTCCATTTATAGGCCACAAAAATCAACAACCAAGTAGAATTGCAATTGATCATAGAAAAGGGAAGTAACAGAAAAAAATTAATTTGCAGAGCAAAAGAAGAAAACTTTTGTTGCAAATAAATGGTAGGCCTATCTTTGAATTTATACTTCATTGTCAATAGTTATTAATCCTTGCCTAAACACTTGTTAAAACTTATTGTTACTATCCATGTTGTTGACAGTGGTAGTAGGTGATCAATCCCATTATTTTGCCTACCCATAATGAAGGTTTCACATTGGTGTTGAGATTAAAACATTGCACGAGGTTTGAGCTTATAAAAATCATTGCTCAAAACCTGTCATAGGTCTTGTCATTGTATTCCATTGAAGTGTATTCTTACAAAGCTAAAAGAAAGTATCAAAGATTCACTAACAAGCCACTGATCTATTTCCGTTGAGGCATGCATTGACATTGTTGCAGTTTCCTTGCTATTAACTAAGCCCTCATAAAAACCTTGTAAAATTCATTAATTAAGAGATTTTTAGAGCTTCCTTGAAAAATCCATTTTGTGCACATTCTACAATCATATCATTTCATTTCATGAGATGACATCTCTTTGAGGCATTGTGTCAAACAATTTAGGTGTTTTGTCTATGATTCCACATCTTGCATATATGTCTACTAGAGCATATTTAACTATAATTCTACAAAGGCTTCATGAAGATTCTACAATTTGCAATCTACTTCACACAAATATTAGCAACAGGATGCCACCATGAATGTGGTGCTTGACGAAGTGTATGTTGATCTTAACACGTTTAATTAGTTGCCTCTCTACATGATTTCAAGAAATAACAATGGTTGTGACTATCAGTATTAGAAGGATAAAATATCTTGTGAGAATATAACCTCCATCAAAAACTCCCAAATGCATGAGATCTCCAACATTACATTTGTTGCTCCTTTATATTCTACCTTGCTTGTAGATATTGCAATGGAATTTTGTTTCTAGCAAGTCCAAGAGACAAGTCCATAATCCAAATGGAAGGCATCCAAAAATTACACTACCTTTGATCCACACCTTCTTATTCCACATGTGTATCCAACTAAGCATCCTTCAACTCCTAATGAATATATAGTGCCCAAGGGGATATGCCCTTAATGTGTGTGAGTTGTAGGGGGGCACATAGGGAGGGGGAAGAGGAGCAACATGTGGGTATTTAGCAACTTTGCAATGGTTATTCTTATGATCCTGTATGAATGTGCACACCATCCCAACTATAAAATATATATCTAATGCGGTATGAGACAAGTAAAATAGGCCCCCAACAAGTTTTGTAGATAAGGAAGCATCAACTATTGGTTAGGTGCATTATGTTGTTAAATTAACTCTATACTCCTATAAATTGCCATGTCTTACATTTCTTGCTCCTCTATATTCTACCTTAATGGGGATATAGTAATGGCCTCATATTTCTTGCAAGTATAGGAAACAAGTCTGAATTCCAAATGGAAGACATTTAAAAGTAGGCTACCTTCGATCCACATCTTTATCTCAAACTGCATCTATATATCCAATTAGGCATCTTTCCACTCCCTTGTGAGTACATAATGCCTAAGTGGATGGTACACTAGATGTATATCAATAATTAGTTTAGCAACTTCCCAGTAGTTGTCCTTAAGATCTTGCAATAATGTGCATACCATCAAAACTATAAAGGAAATATCTAGTCCATTATGAGTTAAATAAAATAGATTCCCTACAAGTTATCTACATAAGGCAGCTTGTACCATCAACTATTAGTGAGTTGCATTTTGATGTTAGATTAACTCCATAATCGTATATGGTAGCATGTTGGTTGCACTAATCCAATTTAACCTCTTTATTCAATCTAGTGCATAAATATGTTGAGGAAAAAGTAATTCCTTCACGTCTGACCGCAAAACTTGTATCCCCAAGAAGTAATATAGTAAAGTCCAATAATCATGTCAAAGGATTATTTTAGTTGATCCTCATGACCATGTATTAAATAAGAAAAATCTCCAGTGATGATGAAATCATCCACATAAAGTGCCACCATGAGTTTACGACCATCACATTATGATCTACACACACAGTATGATCTAACTCACCTTTGGTGAGGCCCAAAAAGGAAAGAAATTTGTCAAATACCATGCAGTATATAGAGAAAACCAATGCTTGCACACAAACCAAGTCTCTATTATCTTGCAAAATCCCTTGTGGCTATTCATCATAGATTTCCTATTCTCAAATCTCCATTTAGGAAGGCACATTTTATCTCCACTTGATGTACCTCCCAACCAAATTTTTCTACTAGAGCAAGAATAATTTGAACTGACTTTATCTTAGCAATAGGTGCATGAGTCTCCCAAAAATCAATGCGAGAATCCCTTACCTACTAATTGTGTCTTTATCTCTCTCCAAAGATCCATCAAAAGTATCTTTTGTCTTATCAGGCCCGCTCTCCCACAAGCACTTCAATTCATGTCTGTGGTGATGCGGGGCTTTCCCACATCACCACAAGCATGACTTGAAGTGCCTAGGGGAGAGCGGGTATCTATAGTTTACCGAGTCGCCTACAGTTTCTTATGGGTGGATCATCAATCAAGGATTCAGAATTACCTCACCAAGTGAGAATCGGTCTTACTCGAACCTTACCTCTTGACTGATTAACTGATATTGTTGTGCCAAGCATTACTTACAATAGAAATAGTTCTAGCGCTAGCTATCTCACTTAGTGCTTCCATCAATCACTTTTGGTTGGGAGATATAGCCGCAGAGATGGCAATATGCTATATACTCGATTGGTTGGGCCAAATCCCTTGCCAACTATTATTTCCCACCCACCTGGAGTAGATTGGTTGGTCGTTGGTTGGGAGAGATAGCCAGCTAGATAGAGAGAGAGAGACAAAGAAGCACCCACTCTCCCACAGGCACTTCAAGTCATGCATGTGGTGATGCAGGAAAGCCCCACATCATCGTAGACATGAATTGAAGTGCTTGTGGGAGAGTGAGATCACATTTCTTTGAGGCATTTTTTGAAACAGTTTGCTTGCCTTGTCTATGCTTCCACATTTTCATGTATGTCTACCATGGCACTTGTAACTACACCATATAACAAAAAAACCCCACTATTATGTTTGATGGATGTCCCTTCGTTATTATTGGATATTTGATGCAGTGCACATTATTATAGTGCAAGCCTATTTTTCTATATATATGAATAGAAATCTAATTCATTCAAGTGAATCAGCTAAAATTTTATATATTTTCAATTGTTTTAGATATTCATTCTTACATTGTTTCCAATTAAACTACCTCTTCATATAGCATTTATGTGTTCTCTCATCCTTAGTTCAAGATTTTTTTGTCATTTAAATGTTTCGTATAAATCAGCTATTCTCATATTCAAGAACCATATTGTATTTGATAGACATTGGACAACATTATAATATGAAGGAGCATTGATTGTTCAAATATCTATTAAATAGGTCAAAACCCATTCGATAAAATTGTTGAAAGTAAAATTAGTTTATGTTAATGATCTGTCCAAGCTTGTTGGTCATTCAGAAATAGCCCTAAATCAACGACTCTCAAATGGTTGTTGGGAATGTCTTGGTAGTATAATAAGCCACAAGAAATATAAATAAACCAGAGCCACATATCGTGAGAAAATAAATTAAAATAAATATCTTTGTAATATCAATTAAATTAACATGGAGGTTTTGTTAGAGGATCACTTTGGTTTTAGGTAATTCGCAAGGCTCGACTTATTCCCTTATAAGATCTAAAAAAAGATAAAGTACATGGAAAGAAATACACTTTAATCTTTCACAGGAAGGTCCTTGCACAATAAATTTATTTTCAAGCTTAATAGTGAGCCATTTGATAGACAATGGACAACACTATAATTTGTAAACAAAATTTTGCAATAAATATAAGGACCATTGGTTTTTCAAATGTCTGATATAAAATAAACAAGATAATGTGGTAGTTAGAGTGGAGGATAGTGTGTTGGTAGGGACATCCTCCAAGGGTATACATTATTTTAGTCCTTACCAAGTAACATTGCAAGCTTAGTACAACCAAGCAATAGACAAGAAATAGCAATGCTTTCATATAAAAGTGAATGAGTTCCCTAACAATCTAACTCTAACAGTAGCTCTTAAATACGAAAAAGGAAAGGTCAGTCTTGAATTTCACCACTCCAAAATAGACCGTCCAAAACATGACAAATTTAAAGCTTAGATGCAACACTATTAGAGTGACAAAATTTCAAACACATTTTAGCTCTATGAAAAACAAAAAACCCTGCACTGTCAAGTGATGCTAAGCTAAGATTGCTCCAATGACCTTCCATCTATATGAAGTGAACCTAAACTATTGATTCTCAATTACCACTACATAGGAACCCCACCTCTGAATCTTATATCCAATCTACATGATCATATGTAACTACAACATATGACAAAAAAATCCTCGCTCTTATGTTTTGATGGATGTCCCTTTGTTATTACTAGATATCTGATGTAGTGCACATTATTATAGTGTAAGCCTATTTTTCAGATTGTTTCATTTAGCACCAAGAATATTCTCCATAAGAACATTGACCTTGTTTAAAATGATAGAAATGGTTCACATCTCTTAGAACAATTTCTCTTGCAATTGTTTGCATTTACTTAATTATCCTAGATTTATGTAAAAGAGATTGTTTCATAATTTTTATGACTCTCATGGATTTCTTTTTACAAACCTAACACCTCTGCCCCATCATGCAAACATTGTTCTATATTCATGGGATTTTTTTCCAATGTTCAGTCTCTCCTTCTTTGTCATGTACCTCCATCCTAGTGTTCATGCCATGTGGAGTTTGACTATCCATCATTGAATTAATCCCTATCTAGTATGCCATTGTGATGTATTTTGTTTAAGTCACTATCATGCATGATTAAAAATTGTCATGTTGATCTTCTCATTTATCTATCCGCTTTTACTATGCATTTCAATAGCTTTAAGAGCCACCTCTTTTAAAATATTTGGCAATGCTTTGCAATCAAAATATGCACAGTCTCCTAAAGTGTGAAGCCAAATATTTCTCATGTGGGAAATCTCCTATGAATAGTGGATAAACATCATACCCTATGAGTATCATTTGTGCATGATCTAACAAAAATTGTCACTATATCTAAATAGTTGTATCCATGAGCTTCCTTGATCTTTTCAAATTGTGAATTCTTGTCATGTTTTGGTGTAGATATATGTGCTTGAACCAATAATTTCATGATTTAAAGTGCTTTTAAGTTATCCTTTTTTCCATATCATATGAGTTTTCCTTATTTGGTTACAGATCATTCTTGTTTGTGCACCAATATCACTAGTTTCTTGTAAGTCTACATTTGATAGTTGTAGAGCCTCGCTTATGATTGTCTTGTGTATGCCTAGTTTTCATGGTGGGATTGCAAAAGTGTGAATGTTAAAGACAAGCAAATGACTTTGATTCCACAACATTAAGTAAAAGTCTTGAATCTAGAAATGCCCTATTGCCTTCATTTTACAAGTCAATTTCTCCAATTTTGCATAGCTCTTCCATGTTGTGGATGTGATCTATCTCCTACACAAAAAAACATGTACCATTTTATGCCCTGCAATCCAACTACATGCAGGTATCTTTTTAATTCCTCTTATCTTTCATCAATCTCCTTACTATTTGAACCTCACCACACCTGCCTGCTTTTGCACAGATGTTTTAGAGAAGAACATAAGTTGCAACATTTTTAGGATCTAACTAAAAAAGCAGTGTTGCTAGAATACCAACCTATATTCATATATGATCCATAGGTAGTGTTGTTGGGATTATCAATTATGTGAAAGGACATTAACACTCCATTGCAACTCTTTCAAATGAGTTTGATTGTGGAATTTCTGTTTTTATTTTACTTATAGCAACACGTACTATTGGTTGTCTTGCATAATAGTTTAGTATTTTGAGTGTATTTTGAAATATTTTTCAACCTAATTTCTTAGTTTTTCTTACACTCTCGACCTGAATTTTATTTTTTCCATGGTAGTAGGAAAAATGACTTATATTTCATGCTTAAGATCTAATAGGAGCTTTGTATTGTATTCTTAGAGTTATGGCCATTAAATATGCCTACATATGAGAAATTTATCATAGTTGCACAGTTGCACTTGTGGTTGTCTATTTCATTCTCAAAGCCAATGTTTAGGATACCTTTATATGGCAAAATTTTAGTTTATTTTTCATTGTTTGCATTCTCTATTATACTTATGTCTGATGCTTTTTATTATTTTAAGTGTGGATATTCAAAGAGAGTGAAGGGAAATGCTTATATTTTAGCTATATTTGGCATTTTGTTGTTTTGTATGGCACTGGTAAAGAAAGTGGAAAGTGAATATTTGAGTTGTAATTTTGTTTTTTTTTAATCAAATCAGGTAAGCTGGATTTCACAAAGAAATAGGTGGATTTTTTTTCCCACCGGATTTTGTAGATGATTTTCTAGTATCCATGCAAATAAGATTTTCATTGATAGAATTTTGTACATGAAAAATATTTTCTAATGACTATGTTGTAGGGACAAATTAAGATATTGGTCTCCTAACACGATTATCTAGTTTGAAAAGATATCACACAAGTATAGTATGATATATGTCATTACAAAGTTGGGACTTCTATTTATTTATGATTTAGAAACAACAATAGTAGTTTACAGGAATTAGATCAGTCCTGATCCAATCTTTTTAACATCTAAAGTAACTACAGTTGGTGGGTTCTTTGCTGTCAATCAGAGGGGGCAAGTGTTGCTTGCAACTATCAATGAAGCTACAATTTTTCCTTTTGTTAGTGGACAAGTGGTTTTTTATATCCTTATATATGCATTTGACTGAAGCTTTTGTGCTTTCAATTTAAATCTCTCCATGTATTAACAAATGTGCTTGTTGCATTTCTCCTTGAGCTTGTTGTGAATCTTGCTAAAAGAGGAAACCTTCCTGGGGCAAAAAATCTGGTAAGTGTCAGCAACTGTGATTTTGCATATTTTAGTCCCTACCTAATAGTTGTACCAGGGGCCATGTTTAACAAACCGAATGCAATTGCTAACTTTTCACAATGGTGGCTGATAAATGATTTTTTTTCTTCTATTCCATAGCTTTAAGTAAAAGTCTTGAATTTGGAAATACCCTGCTGCCTTCATTTTCCAAGCCAATTTCTCCAATTTTGCATGGCTCTCCCATATTTGTAGATGTGATCTATCTCCTACAATTTTTTAATTGATTTATCTTTTTGTTGTGTTTGGACTTACTTTTGTAAACTTGCAATAGACAATGCACTTTTATCCTTTCTGAATTGAGACTAATAGTAATTTGGTTGGTTGTATTGAGACACAACTTCATTCATGGCGGAAAAAGGCATATCCTGTTACTCATATCAGATGGCACATTGCATATAAAGGAGGAAAGATTCTAGCTGGGTTATTATTGACTGCATTGAAGGAGAGAGCTTCATATATGGGACACAATCAACACTCTTTCTTGGATTCTACACATTACAACTTGCTCTAGGAAGATTGCCCACATTGTAGAAGTTTTAAAAGATGAAAGGGGCATGTGCTCACATTGAAAGGCTCCAAGCATGTGTTTCCATCATTGTAGGAGTTTTTTGGAGAAGTTTCTTGCAGTCATTTCTGTGCAATATTGTAACTCAGATTTTTAGTCTTGTGACTACAAATAAAAAATTGTAATACTCTATTTCTAAGTTGTAACTATAACACCTTTCTTTTATTAATAGATTTCACTGCTTTTTCCTTCTCAATGGTTGTCTTATTGTGTGCAACTGATGATTGATGCGTATTTTTGTGTTTTATGTTTAAATCCTCAAATATCAATCAATTAAAATGACTAAATACACTACTAATTGTCGTCAATTAATAATTAAATTGACTAAATATACTACCAATTGACAAAAATCAATGAATAGTGAATAAATATGACTAAATATATGACCTGCGAAATAAAAATGACTAAATATACTACCAAATTGATCAAAATGATGATTAAAATTAATGACTAAATACACTACCAATGCACAAAAATCAGTGAATAAAAATGACTAAATAAGTGGCTAGTTAACAAGAATCAATGACTAAATATATCAGTGAATAAAAAATGACTAAATAAGTGACCAGATTATAGCAATCAATGACTAAATCAATGAACAATTAAATATATCAGTGAATAAAAAATGACTAAACAAGTGACCAAATTACAATAATCAATGACTAAATATACTACCAAATCGATCAATCAAAACAACCAATAAATGACTAAAAATGGTTTAGTCATCAATCTGGTCGGGTTATAAATGACTGGAAATAAACTAAAAATGGTCATGTGACCATGTTCAATCATTTATAAGCAGTTTTTAGTAGTTTATTCAGTAGTTTATTGTTGTTTTTGTACTAGTGACAAAATAATGATGGGATAAGAAGTTCTTAATTTTTGCCTTAAACTTATCAATACAAGCTTGAACTTTTGTGATTTGTAAACTCGATTGATCTCCCAAATTAATGGACAAAAAGTCATTTTGAGTTTCATTTTTAATTTTCTCACATTATCTCAATAATTTAGTTTGTTCTTGGATATTCGACCTAAGAGCGATTATCTTCCATTTGATTCTCTTCTTCCATATGATGTATCTATTGCCATTGGCATGAGATATAATTTGCTCAAACACCAATTTTTTTACTCCCAAATCTATCATTTCTTTCAAATTTTTTTCCACCTTTAACCAATTAGTTTCTTAAGAATTTGAGGCTATGATATCATCGTTAATATCCCCTTTTTTATCTTCTAAATTGTTTAGTAATTTGTTAGCTTCTTCAATAAAATTCATAGCTCTATTTAGAATCTCACCACCTCAATCTTTTATGGTTTTCCCATAATGCTTATGCTTTTGGACCTTCTTAATGATTGTTTATCCACTAGTCAAACTTGAATCGAAAGAAGAAACAATTTGTCCCACTGGTTGAGAAAAAGTATCAACAATATATCTCAAACAAGAAGTCAAAAAATTTACCTGGTGTTTAAGTTCCATCCTTGAATTTTTATCCTTCTCAATCCTTTCTACCAATCTTGTTGTTGATATCTAAAAATGATGCACATCATTGTCATATCCCTTTTTTCTGAAAAGATAGTTACAGAGTGGAATTCGGGAATCCTATCGTATTTCTTCATAGAACACCCTCCTGACTTGTAGTTTGGAACATAGCATCTATAATAATTCCCTTGCATCATATTCAAAGCTTAATGAAAAAGAATCATATATCGAAAAGATATCATGATCAAAAGATTGCTAGTTCAAACTCATTATACCAGAGCAGGACCAGTTTCGAGAATCCCTCTACATTCCTTCATAGGAGCAAATTTATTCTTGTGGTTTGGACCATAGCATCTATGATGACATTTTCACCTCATACACCAATCTTAAGAGGAATGGATTAGGTATAGGAAAAATATTTTTATCAGAAGATGAATGTGCTAGGTAACTGGCACCCACTTTAGTAGGCTTAAAGAATAAGACACCTCTGGATCATGTGGCAACAATTGTGAAGTTTTAAGATGAAGGAAAGGGCCATGGAAGCATATGGATAGGTCCATAGGATGACACACTAATTCCAAAAGAATCTACTTTGGCCTAAAGACTGACCTAGTAAAGCATTTGAAATTCAAATTATGGACTTTGGCACCATTTTGGCTCAAGGCTTTCCTGTTCCTTAAGGGAAACTATTAGCATATGAATGTAGGGAGTTAGTTCATGTATTGGGCATGGAATTAATATATTGTTTCCTATATTTTGGGACACTTGTTTTGTTATTCCTTTTGTGTATAAAATCCTATAGGAGTTTGTTTTTATTGGATGAAAACTCAGTGTTCACTAGGATAGAGGATGAAACCCCTTTGGTTCCTGAGGAAATTCTCATTTAGAGATTGCATCTATACTTCAAGGATTCTGTAAGAAATTTCACAATACTGTTGTTGATTTGTGGTAACCTTGTAAATCATTCTAGATCATTGTTGTGAGTTGTAATTGATATATCATTTATGTGAATGAGATTTGGTAGTTATCACTATATTGGAGTATCATTTTGTGTTCATGAGTTGATGTGTATTGAATACATTTTGCAAAATTATTCTTTGTTAAAAATACATGTTGGGGAAATTATAGTGGTATTAGAGCATGATTCTGACAGCCTATAGTATTTTCTAATGATTAATGTTACCAAGTGAAAGGGAGATTAGGCTCCAAAGGAAAGAATTGAAAAAGCTAGGTCAAGAAGAAACCATGGATGATGAAGCGAAAGAAGTCAAAGAAAGATTCAAGGAAATGATACAAGGGAAAAATCATCTTGCTGACATGTTTGGCCAAATGTTTCAGTGGATGTAGACTAATGCTAGGAAGGAGAATGAAAGTCTTAATGGAGTTGGCACTACCAGTGGAACTAATGGTGGAAAGAGGAAGGAGAAGATGGTTGCTACACAAAGCTCTGGAACTGACTTCAGTAATAGGCCTCTCAATCCTAAATTCATTCAGAGAGTAGAAGAAGTTTGAGGGGAAGAAACTACCCTTCAAGATTACATCTCAAGAGCTTATGAAGAGTATAGGGATTTGGACCCTCAGATCAAGGAAATCTTATCTTTGAGATATTTCATGGCAATGAAGAAGAATAAGAAAGGAACATATCATTCACCACTTAAGCCTAAATATTTGGAGCACTCATCGGGGAAGCTATCTATTTCATCCTTTGATGGATCTGAGAAGAGCACTGTTAGTGCATGGTTGCAAAAACTTGATACATACTTGGCACTCAAACCTATGTCTGAATAAGATGCCATCAAAATTTTCACCCTACATCTAGAAGGAATTGCTCATGATTGGTTGTATCATGCTTTGATCACTCAAATCCATAAATTGATCAAATCTTATGATGAGTTTTGTAGCAGACTAGTTGAGAGATTTGATAGGAGAGATCCAGAAGAACATTTTAGAGAATTGGCTTGCCTCAAACAAAAGGGATGTGTGGAAGAATATGTTGCAAAATTCCAAAGACTATTAGTCATGGTGACTGACATCTCAGAGAAGAGACTGATGGTCCTATTTATTGAAGGATTGGTGGAATAACTCAAGGGATTGGTGAAGGAATTCCATGCCCAACACTTCAAGAGACTATCCAAAAGGCTTTTGATATGGAGAATTTTGTTCCCTAACAAAAATAAAAACCCTCAAATATGGAATAAGAAAAAGGGAAATTTCCCAAAGAATCCTTGAACTGCTCAGAAACCTTCTCTCCCTATCACACCTAAGAAGATTGATGATGAAACCAAGAATGAGCTTAGACAGAATAAACTATGTTTCTCTTACAAGGAGACATGGATTTCGAGATATAGATGTCACAGTAAGGAGCAAGTTCACTTTATAGAAGTCATTTATGACAAACAGTTAGAATTAGATGGGTCTTAGGAATTCCATGATTTGGAAGACAACCATCTTAAGGAAGAAGATAAGGAGTAAATTAATGGTGGTACTCTGGAATCACTATTTGGAACACATAGGTACCATTCTTTTAAAGTTTGAGGAGTCCTTGCTGAACAAAGAGTGACTATTCTGATTGATGGCAGAGCTACCTACAACTTCATTTATAAAGGACTTGTGAAGAAGAAAAGACTAAATGTGGAAGAATTTGAAGGCTTCACTATCATTGTGGTAGATGGGTATAACTTACCCTACAAGGAGAAAGTCTGAAATTTGGAGATAACATTTGGAGTTCATAAGGTTTGTGATGAATTCTATGTTATTGGTTTGGGTGAAATTGATATAATTTTGGATATGTAGTGGCTACATTCATTGGGAGAATATACTACAAACTACCAAATGATGGAATACAAGTTCAAAGCCAATGGGAAGGATGTGATTCTAAAAGGAATGGCTAATGGAGGTCCACAAGTAGTGTTCCAAGAGAATGGAGAGGATCTTTTGGAAGAACCAAGTTGCTTGGATTGCTAGCGGTTTAGTGATTTCAAAAGACTCTTCTGAAGGTAAGAATGGTCAAGTTCGTGTTGATGTACAAAAGATTCTAGATAAGCATAGTTTGGTTTTTAGTGGCATGCCTCCTAAATTGCCACCAAATAGAGGTTTCCATCATATCATAAAACTTGAATTAATATCACAATTGGTTCCTTACCACCATCCCTAGATGTATAAGGAGGAGATAGAGAAAGCAATAAAAGAGCTATTGGATATGGGGTACATCAGACCTAGCTCTATCCCTTTTGCATCTTTTATGGTGTTGGTAAAGAAGAAGGATGGAACTTTGCGAATGTGTATAGATTGAAAATCATTAAACAAGAAGAACATTAAGAACCAAGACCCCATACCATAGATAGATGAACTGATTGATGAGCTACATGGTGCAGTGTAATTTTCAAAGATTGATTTGAGGCCTAGATAACACCAGGTCTACATTAGAGAAGATGTACAAAATATTGCTTTTCAGTGTCACTATGGGCACTTTGAGTTCCTAGTCATGCATTTTGGTCTCACTAATGCTTCGACAAATTTCCAATCCTATATGAATCATGTTTTCGGTAAGCACTTGAGGAAGTTTGTGTTGGTTTTATTTGATGACACTCTAATCTATAGCAAAACATGGGAAGAACATTTGAAGCATCTGGATATAGTCTTTAGAATTCTAGAACAACAATATCTCTTTGTAAAGATGTCCAAATGTGAGTTTGGGTCAATAGAGATATTGTATTTGGGACATGTCATAAGTGCTAGAGGAGTTTAGGTTGATCAATAGAAGATCAAAGACATTCTAGACGAGCCACCTCCTATAAACTTGTCTTAGCTAAGAGGTTTCTTTGGAATATGTAGCTATTACTGGAGGTTGGTCAAAGGGTTTTCTCAATCTGCAACATCCCTCACTGATTTGACTAAAGCAGGAGCCTTTGAATGGACAAAGGAGGCACAAAGGACCTTTGAGAAGTGAAAAGAGGTAATGAGATCTTGTCTAATTCTTGTAATTCCTTATTTCTCACTTCCTTTTGTTATAAAATGTGATGCTTCCAGTGAAGGAATTAGAGTTGTTCTCTCCCAGAAAAAACACCCAATAGTATTTGAAAGTAGGAAGTTGAGAGCTAATGAAAGAGGATATTCCATATGACAAAGATATGCTGGCCATAATGCATGCCTTGGAGAAATTCCAACAATACTTGGCGTGCAAAATATTTATGGTTAAATCAAATCATAATAGCTTGAAGTTCTTCTTGAGTCAATAAAATTTGAATGATAGGCAACAAAAATGGGTAAGTAAACTTCAAGCATACAATTTTGATATTGAGTACCTTAAAGGGAAAAAGAATATTGTGGCATATTCACTCTCTAGGAGACCTACTCTATGTCATGTTTCCATCACATTAGTAGACTAGAAGGAGTCAATCCTGGAGGATTATGCCAAGGATCCTTTTGCTACCAGAATTATGGAAGGTGTGGAAAAGGATGATCAATATGTGGTGTTGGAAGGTCTAATTCTATTCAAGAATAGAGTATTCTTGGTTTCCAAATCCAAGGTGAAGGAGAAGATCCTAAAAGCCTATCATAATGCACTTATGGTGAGGCACCCCAGATTCTACAAAACTTACCAGTAGATCAGAGAAAGGTTTGCTTGGAAGAGCCTTAAAGAGGATGCTCTCTCAAATATTAGGGAATGCATCACATGTTAGCAAAACAAGGGGGAACAAGAATTTTTGACTGGATTACTACAACCTCTTCCCATTCCAAAACAAAAATGGGAGAGTATCTCCATGGATTTCATCATCAGATTACCCAAGACACAAGGAGAAGACTGCATTTATGTTGTAGTGGATATATTGACTAAGTATGCTCATTTCTTTTCCATCTCTAGTGACTATAAAACTTTGCAAGTTGTAGAACTACTCTTCAAGGAATTTTTCTAACTGCATGGACTACCCAAGAATATTGTAAGTGAGAGAGATAGTTGGTTCCTAAGTTCTTTTTGGAGATAATTGTTTCTTTTAACCAACACTAAGCTCACACCTAGCACCAACTACCATTTTCAAATTGATGGGCATACTAAAATTATGAACAAATGGGTGGAAGGTTATCTGCAAAACTATATCATTGGCTAGGAGTTTGCTTGGACCAATTAGCTTCATTTGGGAGAGTATTGCTACAACACTCACCACATGTCAGTTGGCATGTCTCCTTTCAAATCACTCTATGGATATAATGCTTTGACCTTTGCTAAATTGGTTCTCATGGACAATAGGGTTTCGACAACAAGCAATTTAGTCAAACAAAATCAAGATATTATGAAATCAAGTCACTTAAGAATCACTTACAAAATGTTTAGAATAACAGAAGGTGTATTTAGATATGAAGCACATAGAAAGGTCATTTGAACTAGGGGATATGACATTCATAAGGTTACAACCATATAGATAGTCTTCTATCAAGAAATTTGGAGCAGAGAAACTCAAGCCTAAGTTCTATGGGTCATACAAGACAGTCCAAAAGGTTGGAGAAGTTTCTTATGAGGTGAAGCTTCCAAAAGACAATAAAATCCACAATGTTTTTAATGTTTCATGCCTAAAGAAGGTTTTGGGATTAAATATATCTCTTGCAACTGAGTTACTTCCATTAGATGATGAAGGAAAACTTACTCCCATTTTGGAAATTGTGATTGACACCTGAGTTAAGGATCTAAGAAATAGGAGCATAAAAAAAATCTTGTTCGTTGGAAGAATTTTCCAATTGAAGATGCTACTCAAAAGGGCCTAAAATTCTAGAGAATCCAAATTTTGCATTGCTTGAGGACAATAAATTTTAGGAAAGGAGTATTTTTCATGTCCCTTTTTCTGGAAAGACAGTTGTAAAGTGGAATCCGAGAATCTTATCGTATTTCTTTACAAAACACCCTCTCGACTTGTGATTTGGAATGTAACATCTTTGATATTTCCCTTGCATTGTAGTTGGAGCTCAAGGAAAAAGGATCATATATCTAAAATACATCACCATCAGAAGATCACCAGTTCAGACTCACAATACTGGAGTAGGATCGATTCTGGGAATCCCTTTGAATGCCTCCATAGGAGCACATTTCAACCTACGGTTTAGACCATAGCATATATGATGAAACTTTCACTTCATACCCTGATCTTAAGAGGAATAGATTGATTATGGGAAATATGTTTTTTTAGAAGATGATTGTGTTAGGCAACTGGCACCCACTTCAACGAGCTTAAATGATAAGACGCCTCTAGATCATGAAAAAAAAATTGTAAAGTTTTAGGATGAAGGAAAGGGCCAGGGAAGCATATAGATACGTCTGTAGGATGACACACTAATTTC
Organism: Sequoia sempervirens; assembly: GCA_007258455.2. NCBI lineage: Eukaryota > Viridiplantae > Streptophyta > Pinopsida > Cupressales > Cupressaceae > Sequoia > Sequoia sempervirens. The sequence continues at coordinate 592,331,038 of VDFB02047230.1, read as the reverse complement.
AAAAGAATCTACTTTGGCCTTAAGGCCGATCTAGTATAGCATGTAAAATTCAAATTTTGGGCTTTGGCACCATTTTGGCTCAAGGCCAACCTATTCCTTAAGGGAAATTGTTAGCATATAAATGTAGGGAGTTAGTCCATGTATTGGGTATGGAATTAATATATCATTTCCCATATTTTAGGACACTTATGTTCTAATTCCTTCAATGGATGAAAATCTATAAGAGTTTGTATTCATTGGATAAAACCCAATTCTCACTAGGATCAGAGGATGAAATCCCTTAAATGGTTCCTATAATGTGTCATACATGAATAACACAAAAAAATTAAAATAATACATTATGAATAATAAAATTAAAGACATAGTTAATCAACTATTTTCCATCATAGCATCTCATGTAAAAATAATATTTAATATTCATTTCCAAATGTCAATTTTACAAATTATAAGGTTTGAATTGGGCCATCTTGCCACTTAGTCAACTCAATTTATGTCATAAAACATATAGTACAAAATTAAGAATATGGGATTCCATGTGATCCTCTTCAACTCTCGCCGCATCTAGTGGACGAGAACATGGTTCAGACGCTTTTTCGCCCAACCACAAAGTTATGCTTCCTCGGTATTCTTCCTAACTCGAAGAATTCCTGACCTTGCACGAAATACTTAGCAAGAGATACAACATGTAAGGTGGAATCTAGTGCATGCCAAACATATACATGCATTTCTATCTACATTTAGAACATACAAGATCTATGAAAGGAAATGGCAGAGAGATTACATCATAATAGTTAGACCATTCAACATAATGGACTACAAATGCTTAGCCAAGCATATGTTGTATACAGCTAAAAAAATATAGATTTTGGAAAAGAAAAACCTACCTCTTTGTTATCCCATTTTCGACACCCATCTTGGAAGATAACCTCTCACAACATAAGATAACATACATCTTATTTATGTTTTCACATTTGCAAACAATAAATCTAGTTTCAACAATTTCTTCCTTGTCAATCTTTCCTGAATCAATCTATTTACATCATAGTCTACATCTGATTCATTTGATTATCTCTAATTAACATGCATATGCAAGAACTTAACCAGATCTAATGTTTAAGCAATCAAATTTTAAACGTAATGCATGTTATTGAAAACAATATCATGAAATTGTCACAGTACATGCATCGGTTTTCTACATATTTCCATTATTTCCTTTAATCCATCTTTCTTGGGAAGAAATCTATAAAGATAAGAAAATAGTATAATTTTTAAAGAAGGTATATTGCATGTATGTGTAGATGCATAAATGAAGTATTTATGCATGTAGACATATATGGCATTCTAATCATAATTGAAAATGTACACGTATACATTCTTTTTAAAAGAAAGAATTTTCAAAATGATTCATTTACATGCAAATCTTTATTTCTAGAGGAAACAACACCTTATATTAGAATTTCATACTGTTATACATCTTGATCCATAACAACTATACTCAAATAAAGAGAAAAATATAATTGAAAGAGAAGTCAATTGGTTTTAATGTTTCTATGTCATCATTTATTCCATAATTTTAAAACACCAAAAAAGGTGACAAAGTTTGATACATAATTGATATTACATTTCCATCATACTGAAATTATAAAGTATGGTTAAACACTTTAGATTTAAATAAGTGTTGTTCTATTCTGAAAAATGTGTATTTTAAGATCAATCATAATGATATATGTCGTTGGTTGATATTCATTCTTCATATATTATCTTACTGTCAGGACTTTTAATTAATCTAGTTTGAACACCATTTAAAAATACAGTTTTAAGACTCCATTAGAGTCAAGCTAAGTGCTCAATGAAGTGATCGCTCATCCTTTTACATCACCCTTATACATGTTGTACGAATACATGAATGTATACATATATACATTTTAATACATCATTTATAGTTTAAGAAATGATTAATAATGGTCGATGGGAATTTCATTGACCGACCTATAAAGGCTTCTCTAAACACACAAAGGATATTGCTCTACTCTATTGTAGAGCTCTATGAATCAAACAATTGGAACATTTGAGCAAAGATATTATTTATGCAATGAAGGGAATATCAACATTTAACCAAACAACAATATTGTTCCTGGTTCATTCAACTAAACCATGATTAGAATGTACAATGGAATCAAAGCTTTATCGTGCCAACAATCTAAGCTCGATTCTTTTACATCGCTCGACCTTCTATGATTATATTTTGAATGATAACATATGAATAGGGAAATGGGATGGCTCGACTATCTGTGCCCATGCTATGAGAAACACAATACCAAATATATAAGGGGTCAACCTCTTTAATAGAGGGCCTCCCAAACTAAAATGTTTGGATCTAGAAGCCACAAATCTACCACTCTTTATAGGTTTACTACAATGGCAGGGATTATAGCTCTCAATACAATCATATGAAATAGCCTAGAGTCAGTTAAATAAGGATAATCAACCTACTCTAATTGAGCATGGTCTCTTTGGCTCACGAAAAAGATAGAATTTTGTAATAGTTGGGTTCAAAGGGTTATTCTCTAGTATGCAATAGTTCCTCTGTAACATGCAACTAGGCATGCACACGGGTCTTACATAAAGACTCGCTATTAAAAAAAATGGAACCCATGGATGACACTCTAATAAAAATAGGGTTTCATGAATGATATGCAAGGTAATATGGCATCCATGGTTGGACGCAAAGCGATGTTCAAAAATGAATAGATTGACTCCAAAACAAAGAATAATGACTATCTATTGCAAGGTTCCCTTAAACAGGGAAAGAAACATTGATTAATTTTAACTCTAACAATAGGAAAATCATATGTAAAGCTAAGAATTCAAATGAAGAGAGAGAGAGAGAGAGAGAGAGAGAGAGAGAGAGAGAGAGAGAGAAAGGAAATGGAAAGTTTCCTGATAATTTAGCCTTACCTATGGCTTATCACTCTTGGCCAAACAATGTAGATGAAGACTTGAGATTTTTCTCAGAAAACCTGCTTTTCTCCTTGGAATTGATCTCTTCTTGCTTGCTTTTTTGGACAAAATCCCCTTAGTCATGCTTTTTCCTATCTTTTCTCTATTTTGTGATCCATTTTCCTTCACAAAATCTACGTTTTCACTATATTTGGGGGAGTCCATAAAGGTTAGTTGCCCCATTATGCAATTAAGTCTCCTATGTTTTGGGATTATGGGCAACCCTCAACCTATCAATTTTTCAGTTTTTAAATTCAAATTTGAATTTAAACGAATATCAACCTGAAATTTATTTGTTTTCTTATTAAAATGACATTTTAATCATTCATACATGTATATATATATGTATATGTATATATATATTAGATAAAAGGTACGGAGGCCTATATATATTATATATTATATATAAAAGGAGAATTAAATTTGTATATGCAAAATGGGAAAAATTTCCAGATGAGTTTTGAAATTGCTTACTTTCTTAGACTATCTTTCTACCAATTGACAATAATCCAAACTAACTATATATGAAATATATAGTATTTATATCTGCATTACAGTGCATATTCATAATTGTCCTTGCATATAACAACTATTAGCTTCATGATTCTACCATATCTGAATAGCAAACTAACTGGAGAACAAAAAACAAAAGTATTCACCATGAGCAAAAAACTGCTAACTTGCAATAACCGAACAACTACTCCTCCATATAGTCATCCCCATGAATTGAGTTCTCATCTTGACCTTCAGTTGTCTCCTACAAACGCCTTTCCTAAGGAAAGAAGTCAAAATCAATCCAAGGCTCCTTTCCTTTAATTTTTGTTTGAAGAATTCGTGCCCTTGCCATAGCTGCATATTGTTCACCAACTGACGAACCAACAACATTTCCATCTGGTAGCAGCTCCTTCTCCTCAATACCTGGCACAAACATTGGAGCACCTTCCTCTAAACCAGTAGAGATGAAATTCCAAGGTGGGTGAGAATTATGTTCACGGAGAAAAGAAATTGCATAATATTTCTCCTTGATGTCAAAGCTCATTGTGACACACACTCGCCTGGAATTCCTCCTTAATGCTTTGAGAAGAATATTATCATTTTTGTATTGCAGGGCTAACCTTATTGCTTCATAAATGTCATCAAAACCTAGCCTATTTTTAACATACTCTCTAGGAAACAAGCCACCCAGATACCCATCACCAACAAAGATATTATATCCTTGAACAACTTGCAATAATGCATCAACATCGAACATTTGGGGTTTGACAAACTTAGTGACAATTAATTCCAAATTTTCTAGAGATTGGAGGAGATCCAAGGGATTTGATAAAAATATAGAAAGAACCTGAGAAGGGAAAATTACGCGTCTAGCTCTAGGGCTTGTTAACTCAAAACCAAGAATTGAATGTACCAATTCCTCAACCCTAAGGCATTCAATTTGAAAGATCATTGCTAAATTTTCATGGGTGAGATTATCCTCAAAAGGATGTTCCCACGACTTCACTAGACAACTAACTCTAAAGTTCCATGGCCAGGACTGAATACACCAAGCTTGTAGACCTTCGTTCTCCAACAACCTTCGATGTTTTTAGATGAAATAATGCATTGTTCACCACTTTTTAAAGCCAGAATGAACAAGTATAAGCTAATCATGATGACCAAAATGCAAGAAATTGATAAGCATCGGTGAAGCATGTTGACTCGTGTGAATCTACCTCCTATGCATAGCTAATTAATGTGCCATACAATGGAAGGAATATAAGGTACCCACAAAATTAAAAACATGTTAAGAAGAACAAGGAATGTTGAACAAGTGTCCATGCTGAGGTAATTCGTGGCGATTACATATCTCGTCCTCCATGTGAATAATTAAGCACAATTTGGAAGTTTTAAATGCTAAGCATCATTACACATTACGCTTAGTAGCCAAAGTGGATGTCTTCATGATATGGTAGAGATGATAAGACATCTCAAGCATTACAATTTGCAAGTCCTACCGCAATATACCATCATTATTTAATTAGGAACCTTACACGTTCCTTCACATCCATGTATTAAACACGCGAACAAATGTTGCCATATTGGATATTGCTCTGCCAATGTGAAGAATGACGAATGCATAAACAACACCCATTACACTTGTACTTCTTACTCAAAAACCACCACCCACCTTTTAGACTTGAATAAAATTTAAATTTTACTTTAGTGAAGGAATTGTGTTCTGAGACATTTGTTCTTTACCACTTTGAAATCAAAAAATTACTAAGCCAAAAGAGAGTGTTCTGCCAACACTATGTTTTAGATGTGAGTAAAACTTGACAGATCTTCATTATTTTTAATGATTATTGACTCTTGTTGATCACAAGCTAGGTTGGCTAGACCATCTACTAACTTGTTACCCTCTCGATATGTGTGGGAGAGGCAGATGTCTTCAAAAGTTGATAATAAATCTCATATTTTCCAGTTACAAATACTCTTTATTTTACATGCATTGATTATTAGAAGTGAATCACCCTCCACATGCAATTTATTGATTTTGAGATCCTTTGCCAAGGAGACACCTGCTAACAGTGCTTGAACTTCTGCCATGTTATTTGTACAAGAATTTAAATGTACTGCTTTGGTTGCTATCAAGGAACCCCTCGAATCCTGAATACAACAACCAACACCAGATGCACTAGGATTTCCTCGTGAAGCTCCATCAAAGTTAAGCTTAAAAAAAAATGGACTTGGTGGTATCCACTTCACCTTACTTCTATCCACTTTTACAGAATTTGGATGTAGAGCCCCTTGAAGTGGAAAAATAATGTGTTTCCAGAGGTTTAAAATGAAATTATCCCAGTTGGAATATAATGAGGAAACTGACTTGTAATTGGTCACATAAGAATTACAAACTTCAGAGATTGACTTCTCTAATTTCTCTTTAATTCTTTGAACTGAAACAACCTAGTTTTTGAAAATGCATATGTTTCTTTGCAACCAAATTGACTAGATTACCAAAGCAGGGGTAACTAACTAGATACATGCAAACAAAGCTAATTTATGAAGAATTGGCCAGCTAGCAAACATGCCCCAAAGAGAACTGGTCAACGAGAAAAAAACATTCAGTTTCTCCATAATGAAAGTCCATACCTCATAGGCCACTTGGCAAGAGACAAATAGATGATCAACTGTTTCATCTTCCTCTTTACGTGAAGCACATTTGAAAGCTCTTATTATTCCAAATTTATCCAATCGGTCACTTGTAAGAATCCTTTTCTTCAAGGCTAGCCAAGAAAAACTACCCACCTTTGGCAACTGTGCTGAATTCCAGCAAAAGGAAAAAGCTCTTTGAGATTGAAACTGAGATGCCTGAGCAATGATTGACTTGTACCCTTACTTGACTGTATATAAGCCATTCTTGGAAGGCACCCACAATAGTTTATCTGGAGAGAGAGATAGACATTCCTACTCTTCAAAATATCTATCAACACCTTCTTCTGAGTGTCTGGTATAGGGGTATTTGTTAAGTCCTTCCACTTAACCTGACATGTCATAGGGTCAGAAGAAGCAACATAGTCCTTTAAAAACTCTCCCTAGATTTGTGAAAGGGAATTTTCAACTAGTTGCAAATCCTGATTCAAGTTAAGTGGTGGCAGACCATCCCAAGAGTCTTTCCAAAACAAAACTTGATCACCACTATGAACTTCCCATGAGAGAAAAGGGCTAATAACATCTCAACAAGCCAGAATGAAGTTCCACATGATGGATCCTCCTATAGGGTTAGAAATTGTAAATATCCTGGATGGGTTATTATTATCCAAATATTTGCTTTGCATCAACTTACACCATTTAAGATTCGGCCTAGCATACATTCTCCAAGCTAGTTTAGCCCCTAGAGCCATATTCCTTGCAGACAAATTATGGAAGCCTACTCCACCACTTGAATTGCTAGAACACATACTTTCCAAAGAGACTAGGGGAAGCTTCCTTTTATCATCTAAATTTCCTTTCCACAAAAATTCTCTTATGAGCTTTTCAATTTCATGAATAGCACCTTTTGAGGCTTGCAAGACTGCCAAAAAATAGTTTGGAATAGATGCTAGTACAAAATTAACGAGTATAATTCTACCAGATAATGTAAGCCATCTTGCTTTCCAAGCAAGTATTCTTGCTCTTATTCTGTCTAAAACCTTATTCCAAAACAAAGACTTATTGGAACCCATAAAGAATGGTATGCCAGGATATGAACAAGGGAGCTCTGCTCTTTGAAATCCTAAAATGTGTATATATATGTATATGTGTTTATATATATACACATATACATATATATACATATATATATGTATATGTATGTATATGTATATACATATATATATACATATACATATATATACATATACATACATATATATATATATATATGTATATATGTGTGTATTTGTATATATGTATATGTGTATTTATATATATGTATATGTATATATGTATATATGTATATACACACACACACATATATACATATACATATGTATATGTATATATATATGTATATGTATATGTGTATATATATATGTATATGTATATGTATACATATGTATATGTATATGTATATGTGTGTATATATATATACATTTATATATATACACATACATATACATATATATATATACATACATGTTGCATATACATATATATGTGTATACATAATTATACATATACAGGCGTATATGTATATAACTTATATGTACACATATATATACATATAATTGTACATATACATTACATAGGTACATATGTATATGTATGCATACGATACACATACATACAATATGGCTTATAATAATGTTGAAATCACTTATGTGAATGATTAGTAAACTACGCTTATTATTAACAGATTACTTTTCAGCCGACTGATGATATTGCATTTGAAAATAAAAGAAGACACTTGTTCTTGCTTGTATAAATACATATATTCCATTAACTTTACAAGAGGATGAGTTGAATATATATATATATATATGTATGTATGTATGTATGTGTATATGCATATATATGCATATACATATGTAGCGTATGTATATATGCATATGCATACATATACATATACATATACACATATACATATACACATACACACATAGATATGTATATGTATATGTATATACATATTCCATTAATTTACAAAGGATGAGTTGATATATACATATATAAATGTACATATATACATATATATATGCATACATATATATACATGCATATATATGTACATGTACATGTACATATATACATATATGTATGTACATGTACATATATATATGTATATATGTACATGTACATGTACATATATATATGTATATGTACATGTACATACATATATGTACATGCACATGTACATATATATGTATATATATATGTACGTGTACATATATACATATACATATACATATACATATATACATATATGTATATGTATATATGTACCTATACATACATATACACATACACATATGTATATGTATATGTACATATATGTACATATAGATATATATATATATGTATATGTACATACACATATACACATACATACATAAATACATATACATATATACATATATATAATATAAATACATACATATATACATACATACATAACATATATACACATATAATATTATTATTATATATATATGTATACATGTACATACATACATACATACATACATACATACATACATACATACATACATACATACATATATATATATATATATATATATATATATATATATTCAACTCATCCTCTTGTAAAGTTAATGGAATATATGTATTTATACAAGCAAGAACAAGTGTCTTCTTTTATTTTCAAATGCAATATCATCAAATAAACAAGCTAGATAAGTAATATAATTAATTGTTTTTCCATAAGCATACTTGTTTACTCATTAGTCCATTTCACATAAAGAGTGATTTCAACCATATTAGAATTTTAATGCAAAAGTCATGATTTACAGTGGTGTGTGCACATTCCAGATTCCATCAAGTTTACCATTGTCATCTAGCTAAATATTCCTACCTCAACCATGTTCTCAGTCTTCAACCTGTTCCTACATTCACACACTTGCACTTGAAGAGTTTCATTAGTAACCTTTAACCAATGCTCGAAATGAAAAGATTCCATTTCACATCATAATTTTCATCTTTTGTATTCAATCATAATATCATAAATATATTTGAAATGCCATTGAAATCTTAAATTTATCACAAGTCAATTGATAAATTTCATTTTCCATGATTATTAAAAGAACTTAACATTATTAAATGCAAGCAAAATTTTTGAGACATGACATCCTTCCCCACTTGGAAGAGACATCGTCTTGATGTCTTATCAAACAAAACTGAATTAAATATGTCTTTTTCAACACTTAATCATATATTCAAGCCAAAATATGAAATCCAAAATGCAAGAGCAATAGTATCTTGATGAACATTAAGAATCTATCTAGTAATTGTTACCTAATTTTGCTTCCAGCTCAATCAGGTAGAGCTGAGATAACATTTGCAAACTAAAGATGAAAGGTACATATCATTTTCTGCTAAGTTTCATCCATATGCATAAATAAATTATCAAAAGGCTGCATTATTACATTATGCGAATGCATACAATAGAGAAGAGAGTGAACAATTTATTGCAAAAGTAGTCTTTATTGATAATCATAAGTGTATGTTGTCCCACACAAGTCGAGGGACGGACTATTTGAATGCAAATGATAGAAAAAAACTATACATTTATAGATACATAATGAAAGAAATGCATATATAGAGATACGAGACCCGTCATTTCCTGGATGACGAATCTTAGTTGTCTTGTTCTGCATCATCTTCAACCCCTCCTACTTATCCAACCTCTAGTTGTTGCACTCCTTACTGCTCCTAGGTTTCCTGTATGTGTGAGAAGAGTTTTGTTAGAGCAATTAAGGATAACTTGTTTAATATCAAGTTTAATATCACAATAAAGTGGTTACCAAGCAAGCCTAATGAAATAGTACAAGGATAACTTGTCTCTTTTGTATAGTATAGTCATCTCATGAAGGGGCAACAAACTCATGCTAGTCAGATTTGCATAGTAGTGCCTTCTTAATGGACATGCTTTACACAGTCATGGGATATGTTTCAAGGGTGGCTATCTCATATAAGAAATAAGATAGTCATGACAAATATTCAAGGAGTTTCATCTTGATTGCTTATGAGACCAAGAGTAGGGTATGTTATGACTAGGGAAGGTCACAAAGCCATTAAGGAAAGGTGCAGTGAGTCAAGAATAGTGAACAAGAAAAGTCAAGGACTTAACTATATGTCTGAGGAACAACACCAAGATGGATCATTTATGCTTTTTGTTGATAATTTAATGATAGCCTAGGAAAAAGTAGTGATAAAGCTAAAAAAGACATGACAAATGATAACAAATTTGGTGGAGAAGCCAATAACCTTGAAATGATAAAGCCACAGTTCACCTTGAGTTGAAAAAGACAATCATAATCATCATGAAGCTTATAATACAGTCTAGAGGGCAAGCAACAAACAACATTGGATATCATGGTCAAATTTTAGAAAGTTCAATCCTGAGAGCTACATTATGATGGCTGATGTCTATGCATTGAAATATGTCACCTCAGTTGCAAAGTTTTGGTTAATATTGCAATTCATGTTATAGTTTGTGAATAAATTCATCTGAATCTTGCTTGTCACAAGAATTTTTTAAAGGAAGATGCAATGATCTTGAAATGATACAAGAAAAGTCACCATGAAAGTAACAATTAGGGCAGAGATAATTGGTATCTTTGAGGAGATAATGGCAATCACAATCAATAAGACAATCATTAAATTCATGACCATAGAAAAAGATGGTTATACATTCTATTGTTAGTTCATGAAGTGGGCAGAGTAAAAGTGACAGTCCTTTAAGAAAGGTGAACTGCGAAGTCACAGGTTCAACAATAAGTCAGCACTGTGAGTGGAGTGAGGTCTGTATGTTGAAGAACATAGAAACAGTAGTACTGATGAGTTGATAGTTATAAGAAGGATAATGTGTTGATAGTCATAGGGTAATCTAAGATTCATAAACAAGAGCAACATAGTCTACAATAAAAGAATGTCATCATGACAACAAAGAGCCTCATAAAAATAGCATAGTTAATGTAAAGCCACGGTATCATGTTGCATAGTGTCAAAAGGGCAGTAAATACAAATGGGGCAACATCCTATTAAGTGCTAGTTTCTCATGAAAATACACATGTCAAAGTAAGCAACTCTGAGCATTTTAACAGTCACAAGAATTGAACATGAGGGGCAGTCATGTAGATTAAAAGCTTACACAATAGTCATCACTTGCAAAGACATAGACAACATTAACACATTGATGCAACATGAATGCTATGATGACTAACATATAAATGAGCCCTACACTGAGAGATCTTTGTTTTTGAATGGCAATGGGAATTAGAGACATACCATGTAGTAGACAGTGAAATATTTTTTCAAGCAAGAAGTATATCAAAACCAACAATTGAAAAGACAAAAATGACTATTTGAACATTCATACTAGTGATAGGAGACCATATTCTCGTATATGAGTACTTGAGTTTCAAAATACAAAGATGCCAATGGTGTTAAAAGCAATGGTGATATACTTTGAAAAATCTGAAATATGCATGCTATAAGATACAAATGTAGTAGACCAAATAATAACAGTGTTTATAATGAAGTCACGATATGATAGTGATATTACACAAAAGATTTACAATATCTTTTGCTATGACAGTGTGGTCATGCAAGGGCAGTCTCTCAAGAGAGAATATTATCACATGACAATGACCAAGGAAGTATTATAGAGAGTCAAGCAGAGAGATCAAAATGTACACATGCAAGAAAAAATAATGATTTGGTGTGTGAAAACAGATACTTCAAGATAATTGAAAACAGTTAGAGGTATGGATGAAAAGGTGATCATAGTCATGAGAAATAGTGTTAAATACACCATGAAGTATAGTAATGGGGTTTAAAGAAAGAAAAACTTCTTGCTATTATAAGAGATCACAAAATGCAGTAGAGACGATGCAACACTATCAAATAGTCAATGAATCGATGATGAACAAAATCAAATGATAGAGGCAATTCCCAAATACAATGATACATAAAAACAACAAATCAAGAACAAAATATTCATTGAGGAAACGTTGAGTTTTCTTATCAATTTATGCATATACATTTCATGATACAGAGCATAGAAGTCACAACCTGCAATGAGTAAACCTGTGTATCTATTTCTAAAGGATTAAATTCAAGCAAATCTTGAAAGGGACTTGTGGTTTCTAATCAAAATACAAAAGAATGAAATACAAATTATTAAAGATGGAGAACGGGTATTGAAACCCTCATTCATAAGAACCTAGTATCGGCAAATATGGTGAGGTCGTGGCCATGGGAGTGAAAAAAATGAATATGCACAAAAAGACAAGTAATGTTCATCATTTTTTCCACTTACAAAAGCTTGAAATGAGTTTTCATTCATAGAGATCAAGAGAACACACATAAAAATAGACATGTTCATCATTTTCTTCCATGATAGAGCTCGAAATGAGCAAATTTTATACAAAAAATAAAAGGAAATGCTCACAATAAGCTCACTCAATTTTTTGTGTTTTTATTTTGCATGAAAATGTGCTGAGGAAGCTTCTTTTACTTCAGAATCCACCATGGATCACCTACAGGAAGCCATCAAACCCTATGTCAGCGGGGCCAAGCAATTTTTCTAGAAAGCTTGATGAAAAAATGAAATGCTTTGCAAAGTTTTGGGTTGGTTTTGTTGATTAGGGTTTCTTACCCTAAGTTATGCCGCCACACTTAGGCATTTTTTGCCTATCTTTTATAAAATGTGTGCAAAACTAATACCCTCGGCCAAACAATAGGCTTTTTCTTTTGTTTAAACTTTAACCACAAATTTATACCTTATATTAAGTAGGCCATGCATTCATGCTTATGTCTTGCAAGGAATTGGTCAATTTTATTTTCTTTGTATATGCTTTTTAAAGCATAGTTGACCTTTTATTTTTCTCAAATTGATAAATGTAAATAACATTTTTTAAGTGATGTTGTTATGAATCACTTAGATAATGTTATCTTTATGCAAAAATGTATTGATTAATGCAAGATAGGGGATACACTTGTGATTAAAGGATATGGTCAAAGGGGGTGTAATTGAACCTTATGATTTGGAGACCAAGTCATAGAGGGGATATAGTTGAGCCCTTATTCTTTTGCATTCACTTTCAAATGTAAAATTAGTTAAGTGGTGTAGTTATAAGCCACTTAATTAAGTGTTATTTAAATGTAGAATAAGGTGTATTATGTTGGAAAAACAAGGACAGACAACTGAGAGCGGGGGGTGAATCAGTTGTCACAAAAATTTAAACTTTTTCTAACTTAACTTATCCTTAATCTTAGAACTGATGAATGAACAATCAACCATAAGCAATTAACACATTAGAGAGACAAAGAACACCAATTTTTTTTATGTGGAAACCCTGTTAGGGGGAAAACCACGGTGGATGTTAGTCCACAAGATTATACCCTGCTAAAAGTATAATGAAGAACAATAAGAGGAATGCACATGCATTCGGGCACACTGCCTAGAGCTCACTGCTCAATTACAAAAGGGGCTCATTTCCCATCAAAGTTGGATTAAAAATCCAGAGGGTATGAACTCAGAAAATAGCTTCTGCTCAAGCCTGATTACAGTTCCAATTAAGCTCAACACTTCTTCACACTTCACACAATCTTCTTCACACTTTGCTCAGTAATGATATTCACACATACACACATAGGAGCACACGAAGCATCATTATCATCAATGAACTAATCGCCCTTATATATCCACTACATGAGATTCCATCACAACTTCATCGCCCAAGAAAATAAAATATATTTGCAATGTCGGCCTAGTTTTACAAATAAAATTTTAATACGTATCCCCCAAGGTTGGCTGAACATAGTGGAGACCCAAATTAACATCTTCAATACAAAAATACTTTAATTAATTTCACCTCAAAGATCCACAACACACTATCACCAACATGTCAGCCAAAAACATGAAAAACTGAATGTGCGCACAAAGATCTTCAACCATGAGCTCACCGATTAATGTGGACATACCACAAAGATAGAGAATGAACTAGAGACATTTGAGAACACCAAGAAACAACAGAGAAGCATCCACAACGATTGAGATAACCAGAATCACATAATCTTCATTCAAGAATATTGACAGAGACCAACAAAACATTGTCAGACCATAACTCACACAGAACTTCACGCGGACCTTTGAAAATTTTGATAGATGATCTAGTCATACTCAACAATAAACCCTTTAATCCACATCAACTAATATTTTACGTATAGAAAAAATGCCTTTATGACCTGTGCAGTTCCACTAAGAACCTGGAACACTTTTCCTTATAATTTTCTTAATATCCTTGACATATACAGTAATAGATACACCAAATGCTAATAGTGTTGACATCAATGACAACCACATATCAGAAACACATCCACAACATCCAACAGTCTCCCAACAATCTCCCCCTTTGGCATTGATGGAAACACATGATGTGAAAAATACCATCAACCCAACTTCATTTCTGAAAAGATTAATCATGTAGCATTTCTCCCCCTAAGATGTTTTTCACATAGCTCTTCTCCCCCTTTGACATAAATGGCAAAGTTAACTATGAACTTTCCATACACACACTCTGAACCACATATCTGTACATTTGACTACTCCCCTTGAGTAGCAACCACAGAAACATCAATCTGGATCATGATATAGCAATGAGGCTCACAGATTGATGCAAGTAAATGCATTATTTAGTTCCTATTAGGAGGGGTAATTACCCCTAGCATTCCCCTGAGATACTCAAAAGTATCCTTTGGCAATGGCTTAGTAAATATATCTGCAATCTATTCTTTGGTAGGCACATACTCCAATTTGACTTCTTTCTCATTCACTTTCTCCCTCAAGAAATGAAACTTGATTGATATATGTTTAGTCTTAGAGTGTAGCATTGAATTCCTTGATATATTTATTACGCTTGAGTTGTCACAGTATATGGAAATAGGCTCTTCATATATTACTCTGATATCTCTCAACATCTGTTTCATCCATATAACCTGAGTACAATTATTGGCAGCAACATTATATTTTGCTTTAGCAGTAGATAGAGAAATTGAGTTTTGCTTTTTACTTAACCAGGATACTAGCTTCTTCCCTAAGAAGAAAGCACTGCCACTAGTACTTTTTTTGTCATCCACATCACCAACCCAATTAGCATCAGTGTATGCACACAAAGTGAGATCGTCATCCTTTGGATACCAAAGTCCAAATTCAAATGTTCCTTTCAAATATCTAAAGATTCTTTTAACAACAGTCACGTGATTCTTTTGGATTAGCTTGAAATCTAACGACCATACATACAACATTCATAATATCCAGTCTAGTTTGAGTCAAGTAGAGGAATCCACTGATCATTGACCTATATTTGGTTTGATTTACCTTAGGAGAGTCATCATTCTGAGTCAAATTACATCCGGTTACCATGGGAGTACCAACAGGTTTGAAGTCTTCCATTCCAAACTTCTTCAACAATTCTTTCACATATTTGGAATGAGATATGAAAATCCCTTGGTCTAATTGTGTAATTTTCAATCCCAGAAAGAACTTCATTTCACCAATCGTACTCATCTCAAATTCACTCTTCATCTCATCAACAAACTTCATGCATAGATTATCATCTCCACCAAAAATGATGTCATCAACAAAGACTTCTATGATTAACTCCTTGTCATGATCTAACTTGAAGTATAAGTTACTATCAATAGTACCTTTAGTGAATCCAAGCTTCAGTAGATATTTGTCCAATCTGGCGTACCAGGCTCTGGGGGCTTGTTTGAGTCCATACAAAGCTTTCTTCAATCTGCAAATCATGTCTTCCTTATCTGTTAGTTGAAATCCATTAGGCTGTTCAATGTACACTTCTTCTTCTAGTTTCCCATTCAAAAATGCATAATTTACATCCATTTGATAGACTTTATAGTTCTTATAAGCAGCATAAGCAAGAAATAATCTTATTGCTTCAATTCTAGCAACAGGGGAAAAGCTTTCTTTGAAATCAATACCTTCCATTTAAGAGTACCCTTTACATACCATTCTTGCCTTATTTCAGACCACTTCACCTTCCTCATTCATCTTGTTTCTGAATACCCACTTAGTACCAATCACATTCTTGTCTTTGGGCCTAGGAACTAGTGTCCATGTATCATTCTTTTCAATCTGTGTCAATTCTTCTTTCATGGTTTCTAGCCAATGTTCATCTTAACAGGCTTCAGTGACACTCTTAGGTTCAATCTTGGAAATCAGACAATATTCTTCTGCAATTTTTCTTCTAGTTTGCACTCCTTTACTCTTATCTCCTATGATTTGACTTTTAAAGCAATTCAAATTTACATACCTTGGAGTCTTGGGACTTTCTCAGACTTCTGTGTCTTCTAAACTTTCTTCTACACTTACACTTGTCTGTGCTTCCTGACTGACTTGATTTTCTGGAACAACTTGTGGTTGCTTCATTGGAACATATGGAATAATCTGAAGTAGATTCGGTGTTTGAGTGTTCTTCCCTTGATTTGTGTTGTCTTCATCTGAATCATAGCTACATCACTTGGATGATTTGACAGAGTCTTCATCAACTCTTACATTTGCACTCTCAACAATATTTCTTAGTCTTTCTTTATAGCATCGGTATGCCTTGCTCTTTGTGGAGTAACCTAGGAAAATCCCTTCATTACTTCTAGCATCAAACTTTCCTACATCATCATCTCTCCTAATATAACATTTACTTCCAAAGATCTTGAAATACTTAACAATAGGCTTGTAACCAAACCATAATTCATAAGGGGTCTTACCAAAATTACCATTCACATTTACTCCATTCAAAGTATATACAATAGTGCTTACTACTTCACTCCAGTACATCTGAGACACATTCCCTTCCATCATAATTGTTCTGGCAACATCTAGAATTGTTCTATTCTTTCTTTCTGCAACTCCATTCTGTTGAGGGGTTCGAGGAGTAGATAACTGTCTTTTAATTCCATGTTCTTCACAATAAGAATTAAAATATTTTGAAATGAATTCACCACCTCTGTTAGATCTCAGGAATTTTATTTTCAAACCTTTTTCATTTTCTGCCATGGCCTTGAAACTTTTAAATTTGTCCAATGCTTCACACTTTTCTCTTAAGAAGGAAACCCAAATCATTCTAGAGTAATCATCAATGACCAACATAAAATACCTTTCTCCATGAATACTTCTAACTCTAGAGGGACCACAAAGATCAATATGTAGAAATTCCAACACATTATTTGAATGAAATTGTTTGCTCCAAAAGGAGACTCTAGTTTGTTTACCCATCTGACATTCTTAGCAGATTACATTAGCAGGGTTCACTAACCTAGGAAAATCTCTCACTGCTTGAATAGAACTTATCTTGATAATGTTGTCAAAGTTTACATGAAACAACCTCCTATGCCACAACCAACTTTCATCTACTTGAGAAATTAAACAAATTCCACTAGCACTATTCAAGTGAAAAATATTACCTTTAGTTTGCACACCAGTAGCAATCATGTTTTTGGAACTCCCATGAATCTTGCATTTACCATTCTTGAACTGCAGATCATATCCCTTGTGTACCATCTGTCCAACACTTAACAAGTTATGCTTTAGGCCTTCAACATAGAAAACATCATCAGTGGTTTCCTTACCACCAAGGCTAATAGAACCTCTTCCATGAATCACACAAGCATTGTTATCTCCAAATCTTACAACCCCATTGTCATACTTCTCTAGACTCACAAACTTGCTTTTATCACCGGTCATATGATGTGAGCATTCAATATCAATGATCCACTCATCTTTCTCCTCAACTCGGGTTGCAAGAGCTTTCTTATCTTCAATAGATTTAATAGGAATAGGTTTATTTTCAATGGTAGCAATGAAAGCCCATTCATCTTCATTTCCATTATCTTTATCAGACTCATCATCAGTTACGACTTCTTCAGCAAAGTAGCATTTCTTTTGGAATCTAGGTTTTCTAGGCTTAGTCCTAGGAACTCTTTTAGGACATCTTGAAGAAAAATGACCTATCTTACTACATGGAAAACATTTAATAGGCAATACATTTTCATACTTACCTTTTCCTCTTCCTTTTTGCTTTGTAATTAGTGCTTCTAGTTCTTGCACTTCTCTTTCTTTGTCTTCGAGCTATTTCAGTTCTTCATCATATTTAGATATCTTTTTGGAGCTCTCTCCCAGATTGTATTTTTGGTTGTAGCTTCCAGATATAGTAGCTTTGGATGCAGATTTAGTTTTTGGTGTAGATTCACCAAATTCACTTATTTCAAAAGCAGCAAGCTTCCCTATCAGTGTATCTCTTGTCATATTGTTTACAGACATAAATTCCTCAATAGCATGAACCTTAATTTTGTAAGGAGGCAAGGATCTGAGTATCTTAGCCACAATTTCATCCTCACTCACTGAACCACTGGAAAATTTAATACCTAGCACTATTTCATTTACTCTCTACATAAAAGAAGTAATATTTTCATCTTCACCCATCTTCAGATTCTCATACTTGCCTTTTAATCTTTGTAGCTTAGCCTTCTTCACCTTGTTTATCTCCTTCATACAAAATTTCTAGCTTTGTCCAGATCTCTTGAGCTGTCTGCAGACCTATCACATTAGCCATCTCTGAATCTATTAGAGCGCTCACCAATGCTTCCATAGCTCTGGTATTACTTTCAACATCTTTGTTCTCATCAGTAGAGGAGGGACCATTATGAGGAATAATATATTGATCTCTTGTAATCTTCCAATAAGCATCACCAATGCACTGTAGATGAAATTGCATCCTGACTTTCCACAGTGAGTAGTTGGTGCCATCAAATCTAGGACTGTCCTTCTTGAATGTTGATGTTGCCAACCTAGATCACCTCAAGCTGTTAGACTTCTTCAGAGGAACTAGCTCTGATACAAATTTTTGGCAAAACAAGGACAGACAACTGAGAGGGGGGTGAATCAATTGTCACAAAAATTTAAACTTTTTCTAACTTAACTTATCCTTAATCTCAGAACTGATGAATGAACAATTAACCATAAGAAATTAACACATCAGAGAGACAAAGAACACCAATTTTTTTTACGTGGAAACCCTGTTAGGGGAAAAACCATGGTGGATGTTAGTCCACAAGATTATACCCTGCTAAAAGTATAATGAAGAACAATAAGAGGAATGCACATGCATTCGGGAACACTGCCTAGAGCTCACTGCTCAATTACAAAAGGGGCTCATTTCCCATCAAAGTTGGATTAAAAATCCAGAGGGTATGAACTCAGAAAATAGCTTCTGCTCAAGCCTGATTATAGTTCCAATTAAGCTCAACACTTCTTCACACTTCGCACAATCTTCTTCACACTTTGCTCAGTAATGATATTCACACACACACACATAGGAGCACACGAAGCATCATTATCATCAATGAACTAACCGCCCTTATATATCCACTACATGAGATTCCATCACAACTTCATTGCCCAAGAAAATAAAATATATTTGCAATGTCGGCCCAGTTTTACAAATAAAATTTTAATGCGTATCCCCAAAGGTCGGCCACAACATAGTGGAGACCCAAATTAACATCTCCAATAAAAAAATACTTTAATTAATTTCACCTCGAAGATCCACAACACACTATCACCAAGATGTCGACTAGAAACATGAAAAACCGAACATGCACACAAAGATCTTCAACCACGAGCTCATCGATTAATGTGAATGTACCACAAAGATAGAGAATGAACTAGAGACATCTGAGAACACCAAGAAACTACAGAGAAGCATCCACAACAACTGAGATAACCAGAATCACATAATCTTCATTCAGGAACACTGACAAAGACCAACAAAACACTATCAGACCATAACTCACACAGAACTTCACGTGAACCTCTGAAACTTTCGGTAGATGATCTAGTCATACTCAACAATAAACCCTTTAATCCACATCAACTAATATTTTTCATATAAAACAAAACGCCTGTATGACCTGCGCAATTCGACTAGGAGCCTGGAACACTTTTTTCGTATAATTTTCTCAATATCCTCGACATATACAGTAATAGATACACCAAATGCTAATAGTGTTGACATCAATGACAACCACATAACAACAACACATCCAAAACATCCAACAATCTCCCAATATATTATGCCTTTGCAAGCACACCAAAGGTATGAGTCAAAATAGTTTGAAGACATGTTTGAATAATAATGACTTGTGTCATGCATGTGGGGAGGTTGGAGGAGGTTGACCAACATGTGGAAAGTCTAGGTTGTTTTTGACTGAGTTTTGGGGGGAATGAGACCATTTGGAGGAAATTTTCTCATGCTTTTAGTGTGGGTTGGGTCATGGCTTGACTTTTCCTTCACTTTGGAGACCTTTTGGAGAGGTTTTGAGTGCTTTTATTTTGGATTTTTTGTGGTATACAACCAGAAGCTTCTAGAAGGATATGTGTGGGGCAGTTTTTGAAAAAAGCATAAGTAACTTCAAACAGAGTTTTTGGAGTTGGTTCTTTCTTCTTGTAACATGTATTGTAGCTTATTTTGGAGCTCTTTCAAGTGAAAGACAACATTGGGACTCATTTACAAGCATGTACAACAGTTTTAACACCTTTTGATCAATAAGTTAATATATTTTACCTTCTCATTTGTTTTATTGTGAAAGTATTTAAAATGGTTGATGAAATCTTATGGTGGAACTGTTTTCCCTTTGATTTTGTCCTATTTTCTTTTCCTTTATGCAGTTAATATGGAATATTGTAGGTCATAACATGTGTTGAGCTAGTTCAAGAGAGAGTCTAAGTTGTGAAGCTATTTTTTACTTCCTTCTAGATGTTGTCCTTGACATTTTTAGCCTAGTTATGAAGCATTGATGCAAAGACATATGAAGTTTTGAGTTGTGTAAGCCATTATTTAAGTTGATCATTCTTGTTGTATACACCTAAAATCGGTCAAGACATTTAATTAATTAAATACTAGTTATTTAATTAATATTTTAACTACTTATAAATAAATTCTTAATTTATTTATATAGTTCATATCTTCTAATTCTCCAAATCTAAAATCATATTCTTCTAATTTAATTAAATAAAGAAATTTCTATAGTTTTTTTTATTTAATTAATTCTCACTAATCTTGAATTTAGAATTGAACACATGTCTACAAATTTTCATGCCACCTCGCCAAGGTCACATGAAATTAAATAATTCTAATTTTTAATTAGAATTATCTTCAACAAACTTTCAAACACATGGCTTATTCCTCACACACTTTATTCCTCCATCCATTTGGCATGTTGTCTTTGGTCAAGATATTCCTTCATCCATTTGGCATGTTGTCTTTGGTCAAGGGAACATCCTTCTTGATTCTCTCCATCTCCACCATTCATCCCTCTTGTTTGAATCTAGATTGTCGATCGCTGCCACATCACAAGATGCTTGGAAAATTCTATAAATACAACCCTTCGCCATAGTATTTTGCATCCCACATTTGAGTAGAGTTATTATGCAGGAATATCTTTTGGAGCATTGGAGCATTTGGAGTCTTATAGCATTGTTTAGCATTTTAACAAGTTTGCATTGTAGCATCATGTCAACTTAGAACCATGTTTTGCTTTATAGTTGCATTTTAAATCATCATGTCAATGGTTATTTGAGCATATGTAGAATCATCTTAGCTTCTTATCATAGCATTAGCATCCTATAATCTAACATTATCATCTATTTATCAAAATATCTCCATTATCATTGCATCATGGTCTTCATCATTTAGTTGCATGTAGGAACTTAGATTTCTTACATTTATAATAGCATCTCGTTTCTCAAGTTGTCATTTTAACAACCATAGTGCACATACAAAATCTGAGAGCCAATATGGTTTAATAAATCCTTGAGAATAGAGGAAAATGGAACGCTCTTAAATATTTGTTTAATTGCAAAATAAAGTAGTTTCTTTGATTCAAATCTTTGATATACTACATTTCATTCTTGTTTGTGTGCTTTAGTATTTGATTTTGCTAACTCTCCCACATTCACACATACACAAATGGCGCCCACCATGGGGCCCGAACCCCATTGTTAACAATTTTTTGGAATTTTTTTTGTAAACAGGATGGACGTGATGTTTTAGTGCGGTCGTGAGTTCTTTCGGTGCATACGACAAATCTTTCGGTGCATTTGAATTTTGTTTCAACGCATCCGACCAATATTTCAGTGCATTTGGGGTATTTTACGGTGCATACAACATTTCTTTTGGTGCATCCAACAAATTATTTAGCACATTGAGGGAGTCTTTCAGTGCATACAACATTTCTTTTAGTGCATTCATTAGTTCTTATAGCACATACATCAGTTCTTTTAACACAGAATACTTGTTTTAGTGCATTGGAATGATATTTTAGTGCATTGAATGATTATTTTAGTGCATCTGTGTAAATTTGCAAAATCTGAGAATGAATTGTTGTTTTCTACTTACAGGTGGGTGATACGTCGGTCTAAGAATTTTTTATCAAACTACTGATGATTTATACAGGGGCTGGAGTTATTTAATGCTTTCTTTTGATTAAGATATACATCTAGATTAATTAAAAGGATAAAGAACACCATGTCTTCCATGCTTGATGAATGGTAGGCATATGCTCTCCCCTTAACTGGGTGACCAAAAAGCTAGACCCATTCATTTTTATTTTATTTTATCCTTAGAGGGCCTACCTTGTGGGAAAAAGTAATCACCCAAGGGAACGACCCAACTGATAACACGCTAAATCCAAGCGACTTCCAACTGGGATATAAATGTGGGTACTTGAGGAAAGTTCAAGTATCACGAGGATTGTTCCAACAAGAAGGGTAGAAATGGTCTCTTGCCATATGGATGATCCCCCATGAATGGAATGCCTATACTAGAACCCTTTGTTGTAGCAAGGCCAAAATCCTTATTCTATTTATTGGTGCAAGAACGGTCATTCTAAAGCCATCCCACATTTTTGCGGCTTTTAGTAGAGATGAGAAATATGCCATGGGAGATTCATGGGTATTGATGCTTGGCTACCCCATAGAAGTGAGTGTCATGGAGGGGAGCCGATGGGGTCAAGCATCTAATCATTTGCTAAAAGTAGGTGCAGTTAGAGTAAAATCCAAGTGGGAATCCAGTGAATATTGTCCTACACAACCTTAAATTGCACATGTTTGATGTGTTTTATCAAAGTGTTTTTAAAAAAAATTCAAACAAAACATCTTACATTTGAAGTGAAAACCTTGATTCAGAAAACATCCTTTGAAACAATCAAACAAACTTACAAGAAACAGTGACATTTTCCAGTTCAACGCATCCGCTGTATTTTCTAGCACATTCATGAAATCTTTTAGCACATCTGACTATTGTTATAGCGCATCTGTGCAATTTTCCAATGCATTCACCCTTTGTTCCAGCACATTTGGTCAATCTTATAGTGCATCTGTGCAATATTCCAACGCATTTCCCCTCTGTTGTAGCACATACATTGCATATTTTAGCACATCTACCCATTGTTTTAGCACATTCAAGATATCTTATAGCACATCTGTGCAAACTTCCAACACATCGACCCTCTGTTATAGCTCATCCAGGAAATATTATAGCACATCTGTGCAATTTTCTAGTGCATCCATCATCTGCTTTAGCGCATTTGTCAAATCTTTTAGCGTATCCAGGCTCTGTTTTAGTGCATCCATTAAATGAAAAACCCGAGAGTTAAATTTGTCCCCTGTTTCACAGTTTGAACCAAAATTCAAAATCTTTTTCAGTCCTGAATTATTCCTTAGGTACCACAGAGTCTCAACTTGTTAAAAATGACCTCTATAAATGGAATTCTCCAACCTAAGCCAAGATCTAACATTTCAAAGTGCTTAAATCATGAAACTTATCACACCTTTGATTATTAAGCCTAGTTTCATCATTAGGATTTGTCATCCTTTCATCACGAAACAAAGCTATATAGTCAAATCAAACTTAGTCTCATTAGAATTTTTCATTCTATTTGACTTAGTTGTAATCCTTGGTACTCTTACAAACAAAGATCAAAGTTTAGTGAAAACTATAACACTTGTATGCCCATACAAACAAGGTTGCAAAATCAAAAACTCAAGGAAAGAGGACTTGAAACAAAAAAAATTACAACTCCAAACATTGAAACTCAAAGCATCGAAAATCCAAGCATCAAAACTCCAACCATCAAAACTTCAAACATCGAAAGTCAAAACAGTGAAACTCAAAACACCATGGCTGAAGCTAAAGAGAATCCTTTCCATCCACAACAATGAAGGGGAAGAAATAATTGAGGAGGATATCCAAAATTCCGAACAAGATCCAAAATTCCACAAATGCTTAGAAAATATTTTTGAAAGAAATGGGGAAAAGTATTTACTAATGCTAGCTAAACAAGGTGTCAAATTTCCTAATGAATTTGATGTGAATCAATTGAAAGAACCTCCCAAAAATCCTAAAAATGATCCACAACAAGTGGTTGCTCTAACTCATCAAATGAAGAACCTTCAACAAAAAATTCTTGATATGCAAAGGGGAACCTCAAAATGATACTTGATACAAGACATTTGTCTATATCCATTTGATCAAAGTATCTGCATGATCCTTTTTCCCAAACATTGTGAATTCCCAAAGTATGACAAATACAAGGGTAAAACTGACCCAATAGACCATGTGAGGGAATTTAGAACCATGAGTCTTGAATTTGCATACGAAGAAACATACTTGATGAGACTATTTCCATGCAACTTAGGTGGACAATGCCTTGAATGGTTTCCCAAACTTGCACCACCAATCAAAACCTTTGAAGAATTGGTCAAAAAATTTATCACCGAGTATTCCTATAACATTCAACATGACATAACCATGAAGGACCTTTGTAACTTAAAACAAAAAAGGGTGAATCATTCCTTGTAATTTTGCAAAAATGGAGAAGGTTATTTGCACGATATTCTTGTCCCGTACCTGAAAAGGAAAAGATAGAAATCTTCATCGACAACCTAAATGATGAGATGAGCTACAAATTGGAATTACAATGTCCACCTACCTTCAAAAAATTGATTTTAAATGGAATTAAAATCAAAGAGGCTTTGGTCAAGAGAGGAGTCATCAAACTTTACAATGAAAACAACTCATCAAATTCATCCAACAATTACAACAACGGTGACAAACCAAAGTTTTGGCAACAAAACAAGGATGTTGGAAACAACGATGGTGCAGTTGAAACCCAAAATGAAAAACCTATATTCAACTTAACTACAACAACCACCAAAACTAGTCAGAACAACAACCCACCCAACAACCAAAACAATAACCAAAATTTCAACCAAAGCCACAATCAAGGTAATTTTGAATCTAGAACACCATCATATCGAACGTCCTCAAACCGAAGAAGGTTCACAACTTTAGGACAATCATCAGAATCAACATTAAAGGAACTAATTGAAGCTAAAGTCATAACGTTACCAAAGGCAAGAATTTGGGAGCCACAAGTTAAGCCTCCATGGTGGAATGATGCATATTTCTGTGACTTTCATCGAAACAAAGGACAAAAAACCAACAACTGCATGCAATTGAAGCACTTGACACAAGACTTGATTGACAACAAGACAATATTTGTAGAAGGACTCCAAAAAAACAATGATCATGGAGCGTTCAAGAACCCTCTACCCAACTACGAAAAAAGGAGTATATTCTTCTTCAAATACTAAAGGAAAAAAAATAAACTATGTCTATGATTCTACCATTCATTGTGTTGAGGTGGTTGAGAATCCAACCAAGGACATCGAAATGAACGACCAAAGAAACATTTCCCTAACTGAACATCATCACCACGATATCAACACTACCTCACATCAAATCAATGACCTTGTGCCGACAAAACTAATCACCAACGTTACTACAAATGACAATCAAATTAATGTCATCAAAATTAGAGAGAAACAAGACAGTTCACCGATCAATGCAATTACAAGAGGACAATCCAAGGTAACATTGAAAGGAGCTACCCCTTCCCCATCCAAAGCAATTACTGCTATCCCTGCAACCCAATATAACATAGTTGATCAGTTGCAGAGAATACCCACCCAAATATCCATATTAGAACTTCTCAAGATTTCACTCGCTCACAAGGAAATCTTAGAACAAGCTCTAGTCGCCACCACAGTATCGAACAATCTGGAAGTTTTCCAATTTCAGACTATGGTGGGACATTTAACTGCACCACATTGCTTATCATTTTTTTGAACATAATGATGTATCAATCACCCATCCACACAACCCTGCCCTCCACATTAAGGTATTAGTCCACAAACACCAAGTTAAATGTGTTCTAATAGATGGAGGAGTTGACATGAATATTTGTACCTTGAAACTTGTCTGTGCACTAGGGTATTTAGAAAATGCTATTGATCCTAGAAGGAAAATCATGATAAAAGCATATGATGACGAGGAGAGATCTTCCCAAGGGTTGATAGTGCTACCTATTCAATTGGGACCAATTTTCAAAGATACAGTATGGGAAGTGTTGGATAAAGAGTTAACATACAACATACTGTTGGGACATCCTTGGATCCATGACATGCAAGCAGTGCCATCCACATACACTAATGTTTGAAGTTCCCTTTCAACGGGAAGGAAATCACTATATCAACTGACTCCAACAACCCCCAATAATGTAACTCACTCAAGACCACACAAGATGCTTTTGTACCACACAACAGGGAAGCTTCAACTCAGGGTTCATCCAATGATGGAAAACAACTAGATGCCTTGTCAAAGTGGTTTGAGAAAAATGACTAATCAAAGGATAGGGGTATCAGTGATTCCACTCTCTCAAGTAAATAAAGTACATCAAATTCTTCGTCAAACCAGCCCAAGATAAAGGATCAATCAAGAGAAAAAGGTATCACTAATCCTACTCCATAAAATCAAGAAGGTCAACTCAAGTCCTTATCAAAACAAGTTGCCAAGATCTAATTAAAAGACAAAGGCATGGGGGAATACTCATTTGAGCAATCCTTATGTTTATCACAAATCATCTTCTCCTAAGTCCTATGGACAACCATCCCTATCAAGACAACAATCGTCACAACCAACCATGGTCTTTGATGGCACCTTTGTAAGAGCAGGTACATTAGTGGATGAATCAGATGATAAGGAGATTTTAAACTGGTTGTACAAGGATGAAGAATCATCACAAGCATCAACCTCAAATATACAAACAAAGCAATATGGAAAAGGAAAGACAATCCTAGAAAAGATAGGGTATAAAGGAAATGGTCTTGTGGGTAAACGACAAGAAGGCATTGTAGGACCAATACAACCTATATCAATGCTTGCCAAGGATAAAACAGGATTAGGGTATAAAGAAGAATCAAGAGAAGAAGCCAGACAACAAGTTGTTGAAAGAATGCTACAACTACAAGCTAGTGATGATCATGAAACTGATTCAAATGAATATGAGTGGGATTCGCTATCCAAAGAGTCTTGTCATGACAAGGACATCGATGTGGTACATGAATATGCACCCATATGTGAGGAGGGTCAAATTTTAGGTTACAGATCGCTTGAAATAGGATCACAACATATTGATGACTCCAACGAAGATGATCAGGCTCAGAGAAAAATAGATAATTCAAAGGAGAGTTAACTTATAGACATTGAATTCACTATTGGAAAATTTGAAGACATCGCCATTAGGACCCTCACTGTCTCTGACCTTAGCCAATCCAACGATTTCTTACCCCTAGTACAACCCAAACTCATAGATTGGGATCAAACCGAGCCGTCTGATATCCCCATATTTTCAAATGACAACACCATTGTCAACTTCCTATGTTCCACCAATCCCGAAATAGATTCCACCATTGAACATCATAACGAAGCTTCCAACCAAGAGAGTGTAAAATTTTCTAGATGCAAATGAATAATACAGGGAATAGATATGATAGTGAAAACCATTCAACGACATTATCAAATCTAGAAAAAGTAAAAATAAAGAGCATATCCAATGGAAAAAACCTCTTTGAGGCACTGGAGGATGGAAGATTTGAAACATTCCTGAACAATTTCAAGAATGATGTAAAGTATTGGTTTAGCCCACACAGTCCATCAACATCGGCAATGAAGAAATAGTGAAGACTGTCCATCTAGCAAAATCCTTGACAGATCAAGAAAAACCAAGCTTCATCAAATTCTTCACAGAAAGACAAATCAACTTTGCTTGGTCATATGCCGACATGCTAGGGATTGATCCAAAACTCATCATGCATCACTTATCTCTACTAGTAGGGGTAAAACCGGTCAAACAAAAATTAAGGAAAATGCATCCGCATATTGCCCTATTGGTAAAAGCAAAACTGAAGAAGTTATTGGATTCAGGAATCATTAGACCAATTGACTATGTTGAATGGATATCAAACATTGTTCCTGTTTCAAAACCAGAGAAAAGCATCCAAATTTTCATAGATTTCAAGGATCTCAACAAGGCTTGCCCAAAAGATGACTTTCCCCTACCTAACATTGACATCATTGTGGACCTAACAGCAGGGCATGGCATGTTGTCACTCATGGATGGTTTTTTCGGTTATAATCAAATCAAGATAGCTCCAGAGGATCAAGACAAGACAACCTTCACATGTCCATGGGGGACATTTTGTTGGAACGTCATGCCATTCGGGTTGAAGAACGCAGGAGCAACTTATCAGCGAGCCATGATGACAATCTTTCATGATATGATGCACACCTTCATGGAAGACTATGTGGAAAATTTGTTGGCAAAATCATACACTAGAGAAGGAGACCTAGAGATCTTAGATAAAATATTTACCAGACTGGAAAATTTCAATGTACGACCGAACCCAAAGAAATGTGTGTTTGGGGTGACTTCAGCCAAACTCTTGGGATATATAGTTTCAGAAAATGACATTGAAGTAGATCCTGCAAAGGTCAAAGCCATCATGGAGATGCCATCACCCAAGAAAATTAGTCAGCTACGATCTCTGCAAGGGAGATTCCAATCAATTTGAATATTTATCTCACAATTGGCAGACAAGACCCATCCTTTCACTCACTTAATGTATCTTTTCGATAAGATGAGAAATGCGAAGGGGCCTTCAACCAATTAAAACAATATCTAATGAGTCCACCTGTTTTAATACCACCAGCAGAAGGAAAGCCACTCTTATTATACATAGCAACAACTGAGATATCATTAGGAGCCTTGTTAGCGTAGGAGGATTCAACAGGAAAAGAAAGGGCAATTTATTATATCAACAGAATGTTAAATGGCTATGAAATCAATTACACATCCGTTGAAAAGGATTGTTTGGCAGTAGTGTTTGCCACCCAAAAATTATGACACTACATGCTAACTCATACTATCAAGTTAATAGCCAAGATAGATCCACTGAAATACCTTCTTAGCAATGCTAATCTAACTGGAAGACTCGTTAAGTGGGTCATGATGCTGAGTGAATTTGACATCCAATATGTTGATAGAAAGGAAATCAAAGGACAAGAATCATAGACCAGTTGGATAAAGAACCCTTACCAGATGATTGTCCTCTACACATTGAGTTTCTTGATGTGGATGTCATAATAGTGTCAACACAACAATGGGTCTTGTACTTTGATGGCTCTTATACACCATGGATTGGGTGCCAGAATTTTGTTTATCTCGCCACAAGGACATACAATTCCCAAATCCTATAGATTGATGTTCCCTTGCACCAACAACATGGCCGAATATGAAGCATTGATTATTGGAATAAAAGTAGCAGTTGAGTGGAAGATCACAGAGTTACATGTCTATGGTGATTGACAATTAGTCATTAATTAGGTGAATGATGACTATTAAACAAAGGATGATAAATTAATTCCATATAAGAGAATGGTTGATGATTTCAAAAAGTACTTTGTTGAAATCCAATTTGAGCAGATTCTTAGAGGTGACAACAAAGCTGCTGATGCCATGGCGGCCATTGCTTCTCTCTTACAAATTCTTGAAAAATGAGCCCACTATGAGTTTATGGTGGAACAACTGTTCAACCCATCCTATGACAACCCTGAATCCCACAGGTCATCTACCATCTAGCTGAGGATGACGCTTCCATCTATGGGAAAATCTATACTTACCTAAAAGACAATACCTTCCCACCTGACCTATCTTGAAATCAAAAAGGAAACCTCATTCGTCAAGTCACCTGACATACCCTTATTGTGGATGTACTTTATCGATGAGGTCTTGACATAACTCTCCTCTAATTTCTAGAACACGACAAGTCTAAAATGGCTTTACGGGAAGTTCATGAAGGTATTTGTGGAACTCATTCAAGTGGTTTAACCTTAGCCAAGAAACTCCTCCGTTTGGGGCATTATTGGACGAATATGGAGAGGGAGTCTTTTTAGTTCATCAAGAAATGCCAAAAGTTTCAGATTCATGGAAATCTCATCCACACACCGACACAAGAGTTGCAACCTTTCGCATCAACATGGCCTTTTTGTCAGTGGGGATTGGATCTTGTGGGGAAAATTCACCCATCTTCATCAAATGGACACAAGTTCATTATCACAACCATGAAGTATTTTATGAAGTGGATTGAAACTGTTCCCCTAACCACCATCATAGGAAAAAAAATATCATTATTCATCTTGAACTACATCATTTGTTGGTATGGCATCCTTCAATCCATTATGATTGAAAACATAAGACCTTTCAAGAATCAAGATGTTGAAGAACTTTGTGAGAGGTTTCACATCCAACATTGGTTTTCTACGCCATACTATCCTCAAGGAAATGGCCAAGCAGAGGCCTCAAACAAGACTATCTTGAAAATCTTGAAGAAGACCATCAACGATACTGGACGTGATTAGCACGTTCAATTGAACCCTACTTTATGGGCTTACAGAACCAGTATCTGCAGCCTGATGGGAGCCACATCACATGCTCTAGTCTATGGGTCAGAAGCCATTCTACCTATCAAGGTTGAACTACCATCACTCCATGTGTCACTAAAAGGAATCATTTTAGATGAGGATTACAAAGTGTCTAGGTTACAGGAATTGGAACTCTTGGATGAGCATCATGAACATGCGGTGGATCACTTGAAATCATATCAACAGAGGATATCTAGAAGTTACAATCACAGATTAAATCCTAGAACATTTGAGGTTGGTGACTTAGTCCTGAAAGAAAATCCCCGTAATCAACAAGATTGAGAGAAGGGGAAATTTGAACCAAACTGGCTAGGTCCCTTTTTTATTGTATCAGTCTTTGGATTAGGAACATATCAGTTGTCCACACCAAAAGGGGATTTGTTTGATGAATCCCTCGACAACTTGCATCTCAAGAAATTCTACACCCAAATCATCCAATGCATCAAAAAAAATCCTAAAAAAAATACAAAAACATCAGAAAAAGTCCTAAAAAAAATGGTTCCCTTGATGAAAACCTAGAAAATAGGCATATTGGTAACAACAAAAAAAAAAGAAAAGAAAAATAAATAAATCATAAAATCTGAAAAAGTGCAATAAAAACAAATAGTGAAAACCTGGCAACATGCGCTATTTGTGATAGGTTAGCTTTTCCATCTATTTGAGCATGTCTACCCTTCACTTTTCACCATTTGCTTTCACCATCCATCTATCTATCATCAGAAGGCCTCATGTACATATCCTGACATCGCGGTTGTGTCTCACCCTATACTGGGGGAACGATCCTAAACTCACTGGGGCAATAGACTTCGAGCTTGAACCAAAAGATAAACAACAGTAGGACAAATGCAACGAACACAATGATCATAGTGCAATCAAACATTGAACATCAATCACCATCAATAACACATCAACCATCCAAATCAAACCAAAAGAAAACTTTAAATGGATGATGTTCCTTCTGAATCATGGCTTTATCACTATGGCATGAATGTTCAAATTGTTGAACTTTGATTTTTGTTATCATATCTCTAGAGCACCTCGATGCTGTATTGAACTAGAGGAGATAGGAAGGAGTATGATTTTTCTTTGTCTATTGTCTGTGAGTTGATCATTATTACTATGCAAATTGTCGTGGGATGTGCTCTACAAAGTATCACTAATGACATTCCGAATTTGCATAGGAAAATGGTTAACTCTTGTCTGTTTACACAAGCAGTACTCAGGTCATCCTGGTTTAATTATACTTAGATGCTTGTGTTAACTTGCAATATCAAACATCATGGAAGTAGTACTCAGGTCATCATGGTCTAAATATACCATCGATTCTTGTACTCACTTTCAACATTTTAAAGGCTCAATGATGATAAAAAGCACGACAAATCAACTATTATGAATGACAACATCTGCATGGTTAAAGTAGATTGCATCCATGTCAATTTGTATCTGTATCTATGGGATTTCTAAAGCTGCAACAATTTCAAAATGATGTTATCTCTATTATTCATAGATTGAGTACACTTGAAATTACCAAAAACACATCATTCTCATATAGTTGCACATCAGTTGCATCATTTGCATACATTAGAAAACATTATCCCATTATTCATTCATCTATGCATCACATCATAATATTTGCATCATAAAACACAAAAAAACGTACATTACATCTTATTTTCATAATCAAAATCATTTCATATAGTTTCATTAAGAAAGTGGTCCACTAAGCTTAAATGAGTGAGTCTCTTCAGATTTCCAAGAGAGTTGGGAAATATGTCAGGTTTTTGTGAAGCTTAACTTAACAAATAATTAACTTACTGCAACCTTCCCGCAACTCTTGGAAGTTGGATAGATTCACTCATTTAAGATTAAGGCCCTGAAGATTTTGAAGTCTTGCGAACTCAATCAAGCACAATCAGTTGCATCACATAATCACAATTCATCTTAAATATTATAAAACATCATCCATCTATCACCCCATCATCATTGCATCCATACATAATTAGTATAAACATTGCATATCATCACACATCATTTACATAATCGAAATCCATCTCACATAACATAAAAAATAATTTGCATCAATCCATAAAGCATATAGAATCATTAATCATATCATCATTGCATACATTACATAATCATTCCATAAGCATCATCATTACATAATCATCATGATCATCATCATATAAAACATCATAAACACTTAGAACTAGGTACCATCATACAATTATTTCATCTAGCATTCATCCATTCATTGTATCATTTATTTGCATGAGAAAAGTACAAAAACATCAAATACATCACATAGACATCATTCATAAAACATCATAGAATCATAACACATCAGTTGCATCATCATTGGCATCCATAACATACCATATCATCATCATCATATAGAACATCACATAGCATGAATAATGGAAATCAAATGCACCCATCATAATCATCGTGATCATCATCATAACATAAAAATTAAATGCATCCATCATAGGCATCCATTATGAAATCATATAGACACACAGATCATAATCATCACCGCATATCATATAACCTCAAAATCATAATGTCAAAGTGTACAAGGATATCCAAAGGTATAAAGAGATATATCAATATAAAAGATGGTAGTGTATCATAATGCCTGAAATCAAGAGGTACATCATCAATGTCTCAACTAAATAAAGAGTGTATAAATGTCCAAAATACATCAGAAAATCATAAAATAGAGCTATGTTGTGCTCTCCCCAGACGGTGCTAGCATCACAGGAGCATTACCTCCCCTTGCACCCGACGAACCTGCACCAAGATCTCTTCGATCTTCGGGAAGCAGCTGCATAACACCCATGCTGACGGTACGAGACTGAGATCTCCTTGACTGGGACTGTGCAAAACTCTCTTGTTGCTCAGGAGGAACTGCATCATGATATCTGACCTTGTAAAACTCTGCCTCCTAAGCAATACGACGTATCTCTCTAAAATAATCTGTAGACCTAGTAGCCGCTGCAGCTTGCTATAATCTCTCAGTAAGGCCCTCAGCCTAATCAACCCGTCATCTTAGGGCATCCCTCTCTGTAGTCAACATGTCAATTTGCCCCTGCATCTGTCCTAGTGCCTATCCCTGGGCCTGCACCTGCTGTACCTACTGCCTAGCTACATCTCTCTCTAATGTCAGTGTCTAGATCTGTCCTTGTGCTTGCATGAGTGGCCCTGAACCTGCTCTAATTGACCTTGCAGTGTCTAAACCTGTACTTGTAGAGTAGCTATTTGTGTTGTCCACTGTTGCGATGGTAGTCTGATCTCCATGCACTGCTATGATGGGGCAACTAATGATCCCCTCTTGCGAGGAACTCTCATCTCTGCAACATTTGGCCTTGGTCCTCTGCCACCCTCATCTCCTCCCCCATCACTCTCATCACCATCTCCATCCTCATTGCTCTCCTCCTCCTCCTCCTCCTCCTCCTCTCTTCACCACCTTTTCCCATGACCTACTACTCCTCCCTCCTCTAACAATGGAGCCGGCTCATCCAAAATGGTGATCCATGGGAATAGATGCATAAACATATATTGGGCATACTCCTCTGATATCGATGCATCAGTGATCTCTGTATGCACCTCCCAAATGATGACCTGTAATCCTTGAAAGTGGTGAACGACTCCATCATAAGACAAAACTGGCCCCCAATCTGTAGCATCCTACCATCGTCGTGCATAATGGGCCACTCCTTGGGGCATGCCTTGGACCCTACTATATTGCTGCAACACCTACATCAACAAAAATCTCTCAATGATAAAACGGGTCCAACCAATTAGATAAATCGACTGACAAAAAAATCGCATCTCCATGTTGTCCTTTGGCCACTGCTTGCAATCAACATATGGCCACCATACCATAGACTCTAGATCATCAAGCACTCCCCTCCAGTGCTCGAGTTTTCCCAGCCTAGGCTAAGCCACTCGACTTGCATAAATGTGTGCATATGGCCTCATGGTCGGGTGCTGCCTCTCTCCAACTAACCGATTGACTACTATATGCTCCCAGGCCTAGACCTGAAACAATGTGAGCCTAGCTGATAAAATCGCTCCTTGTAGATAAACAACCTAATGCAAATAATGGTATAGATGGGAAAGCATGCAAAAAATCCATGCATATCTCGTCCCCTAAGCAATTATGCTCTCCAATGTCCACCCCCATCCAACTGACAGTCCCTTTGACCTGTGATCAGGACAAAGGAACCCTCCAATGAAATCAGCTAGAATAGAAGGAAAAGTGGCGTACACATCTACCATGTCCCTCTAGGGAATCTCATAGCCGCATATGGTATCATCCTCAAAAACTCGATGCAGAGCATTAGTCTCGCCCTACGCATATGAATCATAGAAGACCAACTCTCCAACCACATGAATCCATAGAATCTGATATACATCCTTGGGAGTCACTGTAATCTCACTAGTGGGAAAATGGAAGGTGTTATGCTGACTGTGCCACCTCTCTGCTAACGCTGTCAACAAATCCCTGTTGATCCTAATCTGGGGCATATCAATAAGGGCTTACAAATTGCATTGTGCAATAATGGCTATCTTAGGTGGTATCAGGTGTCAAATTAGCTCCCATGTCCAGGGAAAATGCTCTCTAATCTATAGACTTGTCAACAACTCCTACCATCACAACATATCACAAATCAAACAATCAATCAATCAACAAATCACTCAATCAAAATCAATCATCCTATCAATCTAATCAGCTCTACTGAGACTTTGATCAAATCTCGTGAGCATCAATCTATCATTCAACCTCGTTTATCATAAGGTTCATCAATCATGCAACCTTTCCTATCAGGAGGTTCATCAATCATGCAACCTCACCTATCACAAGGTTCATCAATCATGCAACCTCACCTATCATAAGGTTTATCAATCAATCAATGCACCTTGTCTATCATGAGGTCCATCAATCAATCAAACTATAATTGATCCTCGCCTATCATGAGGTCAATTCTCATCATCCTATCATTGAATCTCATCTATCATGAGTTCAATGGACATCCAACCTATCAACATCATCAATCATCATGAACACAAAGGATGAAATGATCAAACATCATCAACATCAAGGAGTCTAATCAAGGAAATCATCACTCTGGTCTAAAACTTCACCAATGCACTAGAATAATCTTTCTATGCGTT
Organism: Sequoia sempervirens; assembly: GCA_007258455.2. Taxonomy (NCBI): domain Eukaryota; kingdom Viridiplantae; phylum Streptophyta; class Pinopsida; order Cupressales; family Cupressaceae; genus Sequoia; species Sequoia sempervirens. Next base: position 592,294,700 of record VDFB02047230.1, on the reverse strand, counting down.
GAAAAACTCTATGCACTAGAACAATTCATCAATGCGCTAGAATAGAGGTTCTATGCACTGAACTATTAGATGCACCATTTCATTTGCTTTATGCGCTGGAATAAGGTCTCGATGTGTTGATTCACCCTATGCGCTAGTTCATCTCATTAATGCGCTAATCTAATTGCCCTATGCGTTGAATCATTCTATGCACCACAACAATTATCGTATGCACTATTGCGGGCAACCTAAGCGCTAATCTACCAATGCGCTAAATTGGACATTCAATGTGCTACATTATTTACCCTAAGTGCTAAACTATGCTATGCACTAGAACAATCAATCAATGCGCCATTGCAATGACCCTATGTGCTAAACTAACAAAAGCCGAATTCAAACAAGAAAATGGAGGGAAAAATTAATTGCACAAATAATGAGGTGGTTTTAGGGGTACATACCAGAGGATCGTACGTTACCAGGCAGTTGTGACGCCTGACCAGCTTGAACCGATGCGTGTGGTCGGGGATCACCATTCTGCTCCAAATTTTCACAAATCACTCTCACTCTCAAGTTTTCAAATTGCAAAAGGGCACAAATGAATTTCTAAATCAACTTTTTAACCTTTTAAGGTTAATTAAGTGACATTTTTATGGGGTCAATTTTTTTTTTTCAAAGGGGCTTTAATTCATCAAATCATCACCTGCTGGTTTATACATCATTTCTGAAGCGTAAAATTTTGAGATCATCATCAAATCATCAAAATTTTCAAAATTTTCAAAAAATCCAAAAAATTCAAAAATTCACCGGTTTATCTCTCGAGGGGGCATATATCCGTCATCACTTGAAAATCAGTGTCTGGGGCATCAATTTTTTTTTTCTCGACATCAGTATCAAATTTTTCTTTGAAGCAACGTATAAACACATTGCTTCAAAGAGGGGAAAAATGTATACACCTAAAATCGGTCAAGACATTTAATTAATTAAATACTAGTTATTTAATTAATATTTTAACTACTTATAAATAAATTCTTAATTTATTTATAGAGTTCATATCTTCTAATTATCCAAATCTAAAATCATATTCCTCTAATTTAATTAAATAAACAAATTTCTAAAGTTTGTTTTATTTAATTAATTCTCACTAATCCCAAATTTGGAATTCAAGCACATGTCTACAACTTTTCATGCCACCTCGCCAAGGTCATATGAAATTAAATAATTCTAATTTTTAATTAGAATTATCTTCAACAAACTTTCAAACACATGGCTTATTCCTCACACACTTTATTCCTCCATCCATTTGGTATGTTGTCTTTGGTCAAGAGATTCCTTCATCCATTTGGCATGTTGTCTTCGGTCAAGAGAACACCCTTCTTGATTTTCTCCATCTCCATCATTCATCCCTCTTGTTTGAATATGGACCATTGATCCTTGCCACATCACAAGATGCTTGGAAAATCCTATAAATACAACCCTTTGCCATAGTATTTTGCATCCCACATTTGAGTAGAGTTATTATGTAGGAATATCTTTTGGAGCATTGGAGCATTTGGAGTCTTATAACATTGTTTAGCATTTTAACAAGTTTGCATTGTAGCATCATGTCAACTTAGAACCATTTTTTGCTTTATAGTTGCATTTTATATCATGTTTTTCTTTAGATTTGCATTTTAAATCATCATGTCAATGGTTATTTGAGCATATGTAGAATCATCTTAGCTTCTTATCATAGCATTAGCATCCCCATTATCATTGCATCATGGTTTTCATCATTTAGTTGCATGTAGGAACTTAGATTTATTACATTTATAATAGAATCTCATTTCTAAAGTTGTCATTTTAACAACCATAGTGCACATACAAAATTTGAGAGCCAATATGTTTTAATAAATCCTTGAGAATAGAGGAAAATGGAACGTTCTTAAAGATTTGTTTAACTGCAAAATAAAGTATTTTCTTTGATTCAAATCTTTGATATAATATGTCTCATTAATGTTTGTGTACTTTAGTATTTGATTTTGCTAACTTTCCCACATTCACACATACACACTTGTGTGTAAAAGTAACAGTATTATGCTTGGGTTCATTTTGGTGAATCACCCATAGTATAGGTTTCATTTCATGTACTCTTTCTTACCCTTTCCCTTGGAAAAACAATAGGATAGTATTAGGTGATTACCATTTAGGAGCTAGCCTTATCTGGAGGTCCACTCCAAGTTTAGGTGACCCACAACCTAGGAGTGTTCCCATGTTACTCCAAATTGCTAAGTTCTGCAACTTAGCAAGGGTGTAGATTTGAGAGCTAATAGTAATCAAATGAGGAAAGGAGTATTCTATTTCCTCTACATCCTCCCAAGTAGCATTGTCCTTAGAATACTAATCCCACCAAACTTTATATTGGAAAATATCTCTATTTTGTAACTTAACATTGTGTCTATCCAGAATTCTAATGGGCTCCACTAGCACCACTCCTAGATCCTGCACTTGTAAAGAGTGCCAATCAAGTATATGAGTTGCATCTCGATGATATGGCTTAAGCAAAAAAACATGAAATGCATTATGGAGTCGATCTATAGTAGGTGATAAAGCAAGTTGGTATACAATCAGGTTAATGAATTCCAACACATCGAAAGGACCCACATATGTAGGGGCCAACTTGGAAGATTTTACAAAAGTGATGGAGCTCTTATGCAGCTTGACCCTCAAGAAGACTTTATATCCCTTTGAGAATTTTCTGAAGGTTCTATTCTTTTTGGCATAACTTTTTTGTCTATCTGCTGCTTCCTTTAGTCTTCCCTTGATGAGTTTCATATGCTCTTCCATCTCTTTGAGCATTTTAGGACCCACTATATTCTTGTCTTCCAATTTATCCCAATTGATGGGCGTACAACACTTTCACCTGTAAAGAGCCTCAAAAGGTGCCATACCTAAAGACACATGGAAATATTTATTATATGAAAATTCTACTAATAGATACTCTTCCCACTTATATTTTTGGTCCATGTAGTACATTCATAGGAGATCCTCTACTACCTGATTGACTCTTTTAGTTTGGCTGTCGACCTGAGGATGATATGCTGAACTAAAATCTAGCATAGTTCCCAAGGATGCATTCAAAGTTTTCCAAAATATGGACGTCATCTGGGTATCTTTGTCAGATATGATAGTCTCTAACACTCCATGCAAACAGAAGATCTCTTGGAAAAATTTCTTGGCCAAGGTCAACGATCCATCCTTTAGGTTCCCTGGAATGAAGTGTGCCACCTTAGTCAACTTATTGACTGCTACCAAGATGACATCATGACGGTTCTTTCTCAATGGAAACCCCTGGATAAATTCCATACTGATCACTTGCCACTTGTACTTAGGTATGTACCTTTGGGGGTGCCAATGTACGAGAAGATATTTGGAAACTAGGCATGAAAATTGCAGGTTAAAGAGAATGGGGGTGCCAAACTTATAGTACTCTTTGTTCCTTGGTCATCGATTTTCCTTGAGTTCCCTCAACCTCATCCTCGGCGCTGGTATTGACCTTGTTTTCACTCCTCAAAACTCTTCTTCAGCACTGGTATTGACTTTGTTTTCACTCCTCTGCTCTTCGTCGACACTGGTATTGACCTTCTTTTAACTCCAAACTCTTCCTCGATGCTGGTATTGACCTTGTTTTCACTCCTCCAAACTCTTCCTCAGCATTGGTATTGACCTTTCATTTCTCCAATTTGACGAACTACAACCTGGTTTCGTTAGGTTTTAGAGTATGTTAATTAAATTGAAAATTATGGTGCCATTTAGCTAGGTTTTAATATTCTACAATATAGTTAAGTATATATTAGTTAAATATATATTAGCTATATTAGATTTATATTTTGTAGTTCATTCTTGTAGATTAATAATAGACATTCATGTTCTTTCTTCATGAAAGTATATATTCTATATTTTCCTTGGTGTTCTCTCAATGCAAAATATAATTAATATAATATATATTTAATATAATAGTAATATTAGATTAAATTATATATAATATAATTATATTTATTATTATATAATAGTATATATAGGATTTTACCTAATATTTTAGAGGATTTTACCATTACACTACAACTGGTTTACCATTAAATGGCAATTGAAACTTGTTTTCCAATGACACAATAGTGGTTTCCAGGCATGAGATTTGTTTCAAGCTCAAATCTCATAATATATGTAGCCTATTAGCTAATAGAAAGAGATATAGAAACTAAAAAGATAGAGAATAAGAGAGAAATATAAGAGATACAAAGGAAAAGAGAGAGAGGGAAAAGAGAAACTAAATTTTGATTGGTTGTTTCATGTCAACAATACAAGAATGGCATGTGTCCTTGGGGAGTTATGCTCAAGGTAGCATGCCATTTGATTAAAGATATGATAATTCTCCTTTAAGACCTCTTCAATGTACCCATTGCACACTTAAGGAGACAAAGATAAATATAGGGAAGAAAATATAGAGAGAGAGGGAGATAATGAGAAACATACAAATAGAAAGGGAGACAAAGAGATAGAGAGAGGTAGAGAGATAAAGAGATAAGGATGAATAGATATAGATATAGGGAGGGTCATTGATATATCTCTCTCTGTTGCTCTCTATCTACCTAAACCCTAAACCCTAAACCCTCTTCTCTACCTCTCCCCCTTTTCTCTATCTCTCCTCCTCTACCTATCTATATCCCTTTTTCTCCCTCCCCCTCTCTATATCCCCCTCTCTATCTCTCACCATCTCTAATCCCTCCCTATCCCCCCTATCCATCAACTCTCTATCTCCACCTCTCTTCCTTTCTCTTCCCATATATCTCCATCTCTCTTTCTCTTCCCATATATCTCTATCTCTATCTCTCTATATCTCCCACTATCTATGTCACTCCCTCTTCCCCCTCTATCTATTGAGCTATCTCTGTTGGAAAATATGCCTCAATCTCATAGGCTAAAACCTCTGAGAAAGCTTAGTCGTTGTGACATTTCTATTGTCTGGCCGACTGGCAGTTTACCTTGTGTTTTGCTCATGTCGCCAAGAAAATGCTTTTGTCTTGCCGAAGAAGCCTATCGCTGTGACTTATGGCCTTCGCTGTAATCTCCTATCGAGTGGAATGTCTCGGTGACATAAATGTTTGTTATCAGGCTTCGGGGAGACTCATGGTGACTTAGAGTCTTCGGGATAACAAATGGATTCGACAGGAAGTCTTGGCGACCGGGAGAAGTCTCACCGATAAGCAGGTTCAGGGTGACTTGAACTCTCGAGAAGATCTCTTGGCAACTGAGGAATGTCTCACCGAGGGTATTCACTCAGTGTAACTCAACGGTCTCGGTGAAAAGTCTCGATGATGATAGGAAGTCTTGTTGATATCAACATGACCTTTGGTCTGTCTGGCCGATGAAGAAATCAGTATGACTTGTTCCTATTGGCATGATCTCTTGGCGACCGGGAGATGTCTCAGCGACAGTGTTAGGGGTCATCGGTGTAATATTGTTTTGATATGATGTCTCATCGAGTATCAGAAGTCTCGCCGACCACATGTGGGGTCATCAGTTCGGTGTGACTCTTGGCGAACAGTTGTTTTGGGATAACATGGAAGCCTCGGTAAGAAGTCTTGCCGAAGGTTGATTCTGTTGCCGACAGTGGAACACATCGATATGAATTAAAGGCTTCAGTATGAAGTCTTGGCAAAAGCAGTAAGTCTAGCCAACGAGATTGAATCAAGGTGACTTGGAACCTGTGGGGTGATGTCTTGGCGAAGAGCAATTGTCTTGCCGATGGGAATCCTGTTGTCGCTATGACTCTTGGCGACTAGTCAGTGTTCGGTATAACATGAAGGCATCGATATGATCTCCTGGTGAATGTTGAATGTTTGGCCAACGGTAGGTCTTCGGTATGACTTAAAGGCATCAATATGATGTCTTGGTGAAGTGGAATTGTCTCGCCAATGAGGCAGTCTGAGTTCGGTATAACATGAAGCTCGTTGTGACATCTTGGCGAAAGATGATAGTCTTGCCGATAGATGGATGCCGATAGAAGTACAATGGGTTTCAGCATGACTTGAAGACTCGATATGATCTCTCAGTGAATGACTAAAGTATTGGCGACTAAGGAACACTTCAGAATGACTTGTGAGCTCGGTGTGATGTCTCATCGAATGGCGATTGTCTCGCCGATGAGAATGTGGAAATCGGTATGACTTGTGGATATTGGTAGAACCTCTTGCCGATGGAGATAACTCTTGGTGACAACATATAATCAGGTCTTGTGGCATTGGGGAGACACTTCTAGTGTCTCACCGACATGTGACACAAGTTGATCGCTGTTGACCGAGTGAAGATTGTCCGACGTGGTGCGATATGGAAAAATCAGAGAAAGCAGAATGTGAACCGTTGCTGAGCTGGATGATTTGACAGTTGGAAAAAAAAACCGTTTCATAGAGCCAAAGCTAAAGAGAAGAAAATTAGAGTGAACAGTGAGAAGACTGGTTGGCTGGCTGGAAGGCTGAGGCCATGAGGCCGAAACAGAGAAAGTGAGAGGCAGTGTTATGTTGCCGATTTATCTCCTGATCAAGGGTTGAATGCCATGGTTGATCTCTCATGTTGATCAGTACTGTATACTGTGTGAGGGTATTGCAACAGTACGAAGATTGTTTGGTTTGAGAGGTTGATCAGGAAATGTACAGAGGGAGAGTTGATTACCAGATAGTATCCAGAATGAACAAGATGAATCTCTAAAGAATCTATGAGCCAAGATGAATCTCTAAAGAGGCTATGAGCCTGAATTTGTATTGTAACCATTTTGTTGCTGAATAATACAATGGCTCGATCTTTAGAGTGTGGGGTTTTTTATCCGAAAGGATTTTCCCCACGTAAATCTTTGTGTTATGGTTTTCTATTTTCATCTTTCATGTCTGCTAGTTCGTATAGTAGAATCTGTTAATGCTTGCTGTTGAATTTACATGTGTTTCTCTCAGATGGATCAATGTAGGAAATGAACTGTGTCTGTTCCACATTTGGACATAGTTCTTTGTGTCTTTGAGGCAACCTAATCGAAATGAAAGTTACCGAAGGCACTACTGTATGGAGTTTTCATAAGATGTGCTCCTAGATTTCCTTACAAGTGGTATTAGAGCCTTCTTTTAGTTTTTGGTTCTGGATATTTCTCCTGTGAAGATTTCTTAGCTTGAAGGGATGGAAGAAATCTGGAGGAATGGATTGATGTATTGATCCTTTGATGAGTGGAAGCCTTGTGGTATTCTGAGACAACATGCAGCTTGAAGGATGGTCAAGATGGAAAAGGGAGTTGATCATGTTGTGATCTATGTCTCCTGGCTGATAGAGGTATATCTTTGAAGTATGAGGTGGATTTCTTTGCTCTGTGGATATGTAGCAGTAAAGCTTTCATATTGGGCGTCTGTGTGTCAGGCTCCTGGGTGATATGGAGAAGCCTAGGTTGTTTCTCAGTCATGGAAGAGAGTGCTTATGCTAGGTGGTGTTTCCTATTGTTGGAAGGCACAATTTTCCTATTAACCTCGAATGCTTGAAGGCTATGGAGTTAATCATTAGATGATTTGCAAGCTTCTGAAATAGCCTTTCTCTCTTTCTCGGATGCATGTACATGGTGGTGGTTTAGAGTTGGTTTGAAAGGGGCCTGAATTCTCTTGAACCGTTGTTTTCTTTCTAAGGATGATTTGTACTTGCATGGATATGTGGTTTTGCAGGTTTTACACGGTTAAGCAAAACTTGTGGTTATGTGGAGCTGTTGATAAGCTATTTTCTAGAGCCTAAATTTTGAGGTGTTACTGGATGAGATATTTGCAGGTCTGCATGCATGCTTGGTGCATGGTTTTGAGGAGGTATGATTCTTTCTCTCCATGGGAGTGTTGGGAAGTGTTTTGTCACTTAGCATTCTTGTGGTAATGCTTATGGGTTCCTTGATTATGGTGCTCGTTGTGGACATGATTGGAAAATTAGATTTGGTGTGATCTGGTGTTTGAGTCATGTTGTCTACATGGTTATTCTCTTTGATATCTCAGTGTTGCAGTTTTCAATGTGATAATGGTTTTGCATGTTCGATGGTTGTGATCTACGAGTTATGCGATTGATGGATTAGCTACCCATTGGCTGTAGTGAGATAACTTGGATGTGGACTATCTTTATCCACAAGGTTGATTTATTGATGGTGCAGATTTGTTAGTTGGCCTTGTCTGTGGTCACTTGTGCATTGGTGTGATTGCTTTGAGATGAGATGATGGATATATTAGAGTACCTGAATAGTCAGTTATGGGAACCTGAAATAGTTGGTCATGATGCTTGGAAAGCTCGGGTGTCACGTTTCAATGGGAGCTCTAGCAGTGACTGTGGATTCATCACATGGTGGTGAATGGTCTTCTTTAGTGTTGCAGAAGGGTTATTTTGCTTTTGCATGGAAATTATTTGAAGATGTACAAAATCTTGGAACCATGGAGGATGCTTGGAGTCTTTGGCTAAGGTGTTGGTGGTGCTTGACAGGTGATGTTGTTCTTAAGTCTATTTGCTTTATGTCATGGTATACTCTTGTTTGCACTGGAGTTTTGGCATTGTGCATTGTATTTGATACAATGGAGAAGTCACTTGAAGCATGGTATCTCCTATGAGGATATGTAGATCATGGTGTCATGATAAGTTCTTGATTCAGATGATTGGAGCTTTGACAATGGTCTGGTAATTTATTTGTGTATTGGGTGCTTTAATTACTTGCTTGATACTTCATGATAGTGCAGTAATGCAGTTGAAGTTTAGAATGAGATGATCAGTTGCTAGTACTCATGGATACATGAAGAATAAGGAGAGGTTGTCTTTCTCTTGTGAGAGAAGTGTTGCTGCTTGTTACTCTTGTTAAGGTTTATTAGCAGAAAGTCTGAGAAGCCTACACCTTGGTTGAACGTGAGTTCAATAAGAGATCTATGAGGAGATTGCTCTTGGATTAGTCATGATGACTTGTTTATCTTGAAGGAGTATTCTCGTTCCCACTCTTGGTCTACTCAGCAGTTGATCTGAAAGGTATATGGCCCATTATATTTTTAAGATGATGTATGGGCTGATTTCCTGAAATGGGAAATGTTTTAGCTTGATCTTCTTTGAGAAGCTTACATCCATATTTATTACATAATATTAGAAGTTGGTTTGATCTTGGTGATTGAACGGATGGATGTTATTAAGGCTTTCTTTTGGGATGTGAAGAAGATCATTCTTGACATAGTTGGTTGTTAGAAGTGTATGTAGGAGGATGTTCTACAGAAGATGATATGCAATGTTTCTCTTTGTGGCCATGAAGGTTTGTGGTGAGAGAAATGTTTCTTGTGGCAGGTTGTTGCAGGTTGAGCATATCATTGTGGATTTTTCTTTGGTACTACAGGGTTCCATTTTCTATGTGTTGGTATTGGTAGGCTTGCGATGCCTTCGGATCTTTCAGATCTAGATTTCTCAGGCAGTGGGAGTTCTTGTATGTGTCTTGTCTTCTTCGACTAGTTGACACTGGAACTTGTAGTTGCTGTTAATGGATTGGCAGAAGTTTACTAATGTGTATACCTTTGAGGTATGTGAGATTGGATGGTATAGCACGAGCTGTGGGTGCTATTTTTAGTCACGTGGGTTTATCAGTTGGATGGAAGCGGTTAGTCTAATTATTGTTCTAACTGGTGATGTTTAGTTTCTTGTTTCTAGAGAATGACTTCACTGTTGTGTTCTGTTTGAAGCTTTGAAGTTGATATTGGTTATGTATAGCGTTTGAACACAATGAAGTGGTAGCAGTATCTTGTTGAAGATATCACTAGGATATTTTGCTTGTGTTTGTTGGAATAATGCTTATTCACCTTGGCGATGTATCTTTCTTCCACACATGGAAGATGACAGGATTGTTGTCTGAATGGTGAACATCTTGGATGTTGGAGCAGAATTCTTGATGGAGCATGAGAGCATGTCTGAGGTCTATGTGGTTTCTTGAAAGGCTGTGATCGGTGTTTGTTTGACAATGAGTTGCAGTTGGTTGCCTGGTCTTTGTTGCAGATTGTCTAATGGACTGTTATTTGTGGAATCATGTTGATTGGGTGTCTTGAGTATTGTAGGGTTTGAATTGGTGGAGCTAGTGTGTTCTTAGTTCCTGGTTGCTTTGGAGGTGCCTGTGTGATCTTCGACAAGTGGGAGATTGTTGGAAAATATGCCTCAATCTCACAGGTTGAAACCTCTAAGAAATCTTAGTCGTTGTGACATTTCTGTTGTCTGGCCGACTGGCAATTTACCTTGTGTTTTGCTCATGTCGCCAAGACAATGCTTTTGTCTTGCCAAAGAAGCCTATCGCTGTGACTTATGGCCTTCGTTGTAATCTCCTACTGAGTGGAATGTCTCAATGACATAAGGGTTTGTTATCAGGCTTTAGGGAGACTCATGGCGACTTAGAGTCTTCGGGATAACAAATGGATTCGGCAGGAAGTCTTGGCGACCGGGAGAAGTCTCACCGATAAGCAGGTTCGGGGTGACTTGAACTCTCAGGAAGATCTCTTGGAAACTGAGGAATGTCTCACTGATGGTATTCACTCAGTGTAACTCAACGATCTTAGTGAAAAGTTTCGGCGATGATAGGAAGTCTTGTCGATATTGACATGACCTTGGGTTTGTCTAGCCGATGAAGAAATCAGTATGACTTGTTCCTATTAGTATGATCTCTTGGCGACCGGGAGATGTCTCAGCGACAGTGTTAGGGGTCATCGGTGTAATATTGTTTTGATATGATATCTCATCGAGTATCAGAAGTCTCATCGACCGCATGTGGGGTCATTAGTTCGGTGTGACTCTTGGCGAACAGTTATTTCAGGATAACGTGGAAGCCTCGGTAAGAAGTCTTGCCGAAGGTTGATTCTGTCGCCGACAGTGGAACACATCAATATGACTTAAAGGATTTGGTATGAAGTCTTTGCAAAAGTAGTAAGTATAGCCGACGATATTGAATCGGGGTGACTTGGAACCTGCGGGGTGATGTCTTGGCGAAGAGCAATTGTCTTGCCGATGGGAATCCTGCTGTCGCTATGACTCTTGGCGACTAGTCAGTGTTTGGTATAACATGAAGGCATCGGTATGATCTCCTAGAAAATGTTGAATGTCTGACCGATGGTAGGTCTTCGGTATGACTTAAAGGCATCGATATGATGTCTTGGTGAAGTGGAATTGTCTCGCCGATGAGGCAGTCTGAGTTCGGTATAACATGAAGCTCGTTGTGACGTCTTAGTGAAAGATGATAGTCTTGCCGATAGATGGATGTCGATAGAAATACAATGGGTTTCGGCATGACTTGAAGACTCGATATGATCTCTTAGCGAATGACTAAAGTCTTGGCGACTAAGGAACACTTCAAAATGACTTATGAGCTTAGTGTGATGTCTCATCGAATGGTGATTGTCTCGCCGATGAGAATGTGGAAATCGGTATGACTTGTGGATATTGGTAGAACCTGTTGCCGATGGAGATAACTCTTGGTGACAACATATAATCGGGTCTTGTGGCATCAGGGAGACACTTCTAGTGTCTCACCGACATGTGACACAAGTTGATCGCTGTTGACCAAGTGAAGATTGTCCGACGTGGTGCAATATGGACAAATTAGAGAAAGCAGAATGTGAACCATTACTGAGCTAGATGATTCGACAGTTGGAAAAAAAAACCCGTTTCATAGAGCCAAAGTCGAAGAGAAGAAAATTAGAGCAAACAGTGAGAAGACTGGTTGGCTGGCTGGAAGGCTGAGGCCATGAGGCCGAAACAAAGCAAATAGTGAGAAGACTAGTTGGCTGAGGCCATGAGGCCGAAACAGAGAAAATGAGAGGCAGTGTTATGTTGCCGATTTCTCTCCTGATCAAGGGTTGAATGCCATGGTTGATCTCTCATGTTGATCAGTACTGTATACTGTGTGAGGGTATTGCAATAGTACGAAGATAGTTTGGTTTGAGAGGTTGATCAGGAAATGTACAGAGGGAGAGTTGATTACCAGAGAGTATCCAGAATGAACAAGATGAATTTCTAAAGAGGCTATGAGCCTGAATTTGTATTGTAACCATTCTATTGCTGAATAATACAATGGCTCAATCTTTGGAGTGTGGGGTTTTTTATCTGAAAGGATTTTCCCCACGTAAATCTTTGTGTTCTAGTTTTCTGTTTTCATCTTTCATGTCTGCTGGTTCGTATAGTAGAATCTGTTAATGCTTGTTGTTGAATTTACATGTGTTTCTCTCAAATGGATCAATGTAGGAAATGAACTGTGTCTGTTCCGCATTTGGACATAGTTCTTCATGTCTTTGAGGCAACCTAATCGAAATGAAAGTTACCGAAGGAACTACTGTATGGAGTTTTCATAAGATGTGCTCCTAGATTTCCTTACAATCTCTCCCTCTCCCCCCTTTCTCTCTCATTCACTCAACCTCTCCCTCCATCTCTCCTACTCTATATCTCTATCTCTATTTATCTTTTTATCTCCCTCTAAATCCTCTCTCTATATCCTTCTATCTCCCCCTCTCTATCTCTCACCATCTCTCCCTCTCTATCCCCCCTATCTATTGAATCTCTATCTCCACCTCTCTAGGAATATTAATATACCTTTTATTGATAAATTTTCTAAGAAATATGGATGGTGAAGTTGAAAAGGGATATTCAAAACTCTTTGCACATTGTGATCTTATCAAGATGGTGGTAGAAGAATATATGTAGCCTATTAGCTAATAGAAAGAGATTTAGAAACTAAAAAGATAGAGAATGAGAGAAAGAGATTAACTTAGATAGATAGGGAGATAGATAGAGAGAGAGAGAGAGCATGAGAGAGAGAAATATAAGAGATACAAAGGAAAAGAGAGAGGGAAAAGAGAAACTAAATTTTGATTGGTTGTTTCATGTCAACAATCCAAGGATGGAATGTGTCCTTGGGGATTTATGCTCAAGGTAGCATGCCATTTGGTTAAAGATATGATAATTCTCCTTTAAGAACTCTTCAATGTACCCATTGCACACTTAATGAGACAAAGATAAATATAGGGAAGAAAATATAGAGAGAGAGGGAGATAATGATAAACATAAAAATAGAAAGGGAGACAAAGAGATAGAGAGAGGTAGAGAGATAAAGAGATAAGGATGAATAGATAGAGATATAGGGAGGGTGATTGATATATTTCTCCTTGTTTCTCTCTATCTCCTTAAACCCTAAACCCTCTTGTCTATCTCTCCCACTCTTCTCTATCTCTCCTCCTATACCTATCTATATCCCTTTCTCTACTTCCCCCTCTCTATCTCTCACCATCTCTAGTCCCTCCCTATCCCCCCTATCCATTGAATCTCTATCTGCACCTCTCTTCCTTTCTCTTCCCATATATCTCCATCTCTCTTTCTCTTCCCATATATCTCCATCTCCATCTTTCTATATCTCCCACTATCTATGTCACTCCCTCTTCCCCCCTCTATCTATTGAGCTATCTCTCCCTCTCCCCCCTTTCTCTCTCATTCACTCCATCTCTCCCTCCATCTTTCCTACTCTATATCTCTATCTATATTTCTCTTTTTATCTCCCTCTCAGTCCTCTCTATCTCTTTCTATCCATATATTTCTCTACCTCTATCATGATCTATCTAAGTCTTTCACCATCCCCCTCTATCTCTCTATATCACCCTCTTCTCTAGCTCTCCCCCTATTCTCTATCTCTCCTCCTCTACCTATCTATATCCCTTTGTCTCCCTCCCCCTCTCTATCTCCCCCTCTCTATCTCTCACCATCTCTCCCTCCCTACCCTCCTATCCATCGACTCTCTATCTCCACCTCTCTTCCTTTCTTTAGTGATTTCACTATATTATCAAGGGATGGATATGATATGGTTCTCAACAAATTGCTGCAATACAACATGAAGAAGGGTCTGTTGGAACTATAAATTTTTTCAAAATTTTATAATGATTTAATCATGTAAATTTCTCAATAATAACTACATTTTGAGTCAGAAAAGGATGTAATTGGCCCTACAAAATATAATTACCCACGATCACCTTGTTCTACTCTTGAAAATCCTCTTGATCAAAGCTTTTGTGGCAAAAAATCATGTCAACATGAGCTGGTATGGGTTTTCCCAACCTATTATGGGTTACAAGCACTTTTTAGCACATCGATGAGACATCAAAACTATTGTAGTGATTAGGATTACTAAAGAAGACATATTGGGGAGATTGGCTTATGGTCTCATCGATGAAGAGAATCTATCAGCAAGACAAGTCATCTCGGCATGAAAAATATATGTTGGCCCAAACCTTTAAGTCTCACTGATGAAGTTTCATCAGCGATACCATCACTTCTTTCACTGACATCAACATTGGGAATATATCAGCGAGACATGTGCCATTGGTGTAAATCCTAAATGTTCACCCAACCTGCTAAGTTATATCGATAGGAGGATATCAATAGGAGTTCTGGCGACATATTCAAGACCAAAAAAAAAGTTATCGGCGAGACTTATAACATTGGAGGAACCACTGAATGTGTTAGCGATACTAAAAGTCAGGCCGATGAAGAAACAAATGAACCAAAATGATTGTTGGGGTGACTCTTGGCGATGTAAACGAGAAAAATGTTAACATTGATTAGATGTGTAGAGTGCTACCTCGATCAACAAAGTATTTAGTGAATGTTGGTTGGGGCCTAATGTATAGATCACCCAAAGTTTGAAGGTGTCTTGCCAACCAGTTCATTTGATGTGTTATCGGTGAGACTTATAACATTGGAGGAACCACTGAATGTGTTAACGGTACTAAAAGTTAGGCTGATGAAGAAACAAATGAACCAAAATGATTGTCGGGGTGACTCTTGGAGATGTATATGGGACAAATGTTAACATCAGTCAGATGTGTAGAATGTTACCCCAATCAACAGAGTATTCAGTGAATGTTGGTTGGGGCCTAATGTATAGATCACCCAAAGTTTGAAGGTGTCTTGCCGACTAGTTCATTTGATGTGTTATTGGCAAGACTTATAACATTGAAGGAACCACTGAATGTGTTAGCGATACTAAAAGTCAGGCCGATGAAGAAACAAATGAACCAAAATGATTATTGGGGTGACTCTTGGAGATGTATATAGAACAAATGTTAACATCGGTCAGATGTGTAGAGTGTTACCCAGATCAACAGGGTATTCAGTGAACGTTGGTTGCGGCCTAATGTATAGATCACCCAAAGTTTGAAGGTGTCTTGCCGACCAGTTCATTTGATGTGTTATCAGCGGGACTTGTAACATCGAAGGAACCACTGAATGTGTTAGCGATATTAAAAGTCAGGCCGATGAAGATAAAAATGAACCAAAATGATTTTCGGGGTGAATCTTGGCGATGTATATAGGACAAATGTTAACATCGGTTAGATGTGTAGAGTGTTACCTCGATCAACAGAGTATTCAGTGAATGTTGGTTGGGGCCTATGTATAGATTGCCCAAAGTTTGAAGGTGTCTTGCAGACAAGTTCATTTGATGTATTATTGGTGAGACTTATAACATCGAAGGAAGCACTAAATGTGTTAGCGATACTAAAAATCAGGCCAATGAAGAAACAAATGAATCAAAATGATTTTCAGGGTGACTCTTGGCGATGTATACGAGACAAATGTTAACATCGGTCAGATGTGTAGAGTGTTACCCTGATTAGCAGAGTATTCAGTGAACGTTGGTTGGGGCCTAACGTATAGATCGCCCAAAGTTTGAAGGTGTCTTGCCGACCAATTCATTTGATGTGATAGTAAGGAATTCAAAAATCTGTTACATGCGTGCCTAGAGTTAAAACATTAATGGCGCCACGGAGCACAGGTAATTTTATAAATTGAAAGGAAATCATTGCAAAATGAACATTGTTGCAAATTGGTAGCAAAGGAAACGAGGAGACAAACAAAGGGCCAGAGAATTGTTTCAGTTGAAAGACCTCAATCAAAACTAGTAAGTCCTCTACATTTTAACTTTTTCATTTTTGCAATTTTAAGCGAGTAATATGGAAGCCACCAGCTCGGGGAAGTTGAAAGGTAGAAAACAAAGTGAGAGCAGTCACCCAAAGAGTAAGAAGTAAAAAGTTGAGTCTGGAATTGAGCTAGAGGGTGTTGAATGAAAGCTAAATTAGGATTTAATTGACCAATTTCTTGGCTCTAGGCCCAGAGGTAGGTGCTCTACGCAATTGAGGGTGGAAGTGGAAAAATTGGACGACAAATGCAAGCACATAGGAGACATTTGGACCCCAATAAGAGGCTATGAATTGTTTGGATTCCACTTTCACCGAAGAGATCGTTTTGAGCCAGTTTGTAATCTGTGGCATCTTAATTTGGGAAAGATGGTTTTCCCTAATGTGTTTGTCAATACAGAGCTGGTAAAATTATTGGCCACCCCCTATGACTCAAAAATTAAGGCCATATGCGAACCATCTAGGAAACCCTTCATATACATATCAGAGGCTTCAATAAGTGAAGTTTTTAAGTTGGAAGGGTGGTGTAATGAGAAAATTGTGAATGAAGAGTTGGAAAAGGAGTTTTGGAGAATAAACACCACTTACAAGGGTTGGAGGTTGCCCTTACATAGAATTAAACAAGATGGTAAAACTGTCCCACTTGACGATGGCAATGGGCCTCCATTCCATGTGGACTTATTCGAGCCTTATATGAGATATACCTATTTCTTGGTAGGGAAAGTGTTGGGTATGGAAGTTCCTGATTATATGTCCATTGTTCCCATGGTAATTGCAGCTAACATTCAATGTCATAATTCTAGGTTTTTCAACTATGCTTCATTTGTCTCCAAGGAACTCGACTTAGCATTGATGGAAATCAAGAATAAATCCTCTATTTTGTACCTTAGACATTATTCTCTTTTAATGCATCTAGTATTGTACTTCAGACAAGAGTTAGGGATTTGGCCAGAAAAGTTGAAGGTTTCACAGTTTGATAAAGAGGGAAAATTGTTACCCATTCAATTGTGGACTTCCATTTGGGACAATAGGTTTGGTAATTCCAGTTTCTTGTATTTTGAAGAATATTTTGTAAAGCCAGTATATGAATTCTACAGTTATTCTTGTGTGTACTCATTGTCTGATGAAATAAAATGCTTCCTCAGACCTAAGGACTTTAATGGACCAATTTATCACAATTGGGGACACTGGTATTGCTTGGAAGATGCTACTATTGTAAAGGTGTTTTGTTTTGAGGATTCTCCATTAATTTTTCCTAAAATGGTCCTTGATATCTTCTTAAAGGATAATAGTGCCACACACAGGCTTAGTCCAGAGGGGGTGACATAAACATATGCTAGATCCAAATATAACCCAGATGAAGGATCACTCATGATATGGGCCTTGTATCCACCTCATAGAAAGTTAGTGGTGATTGATATTGAGAAAGCATTTGGACATGTCATGACTCTGAAGGTTGGAGAGGTAGATCTTTTGGCGACTGCAGACATTGGGATTAATGTGTCAAAATTGAATAAAGCCCAAATATGAATGTTGATCAAAGAAAAGGAAATGTACAAAATGAGTAATGAAAGGATCATGAGAGAAAATGATCATTTGAAGGAAATTCTAGGAGTCACAATGGGACCTCCTAAATTAATAACACATGGTGAAAGCTCACAGGTAAAAGATCATTGGGAGGAGTCAACTGCATATTCACAAGGTAAATATGATACACTCACTGCAATAATCAGAAAAAGGAAAGCCAACTTAATGATTTGGTTGAATAAGCTATGGGGAGCATATTCAAAGAACCATGTTATAGGGTAGGAACACAAGATAATTGATGGAAGGATTCAAGAAAAGTTCTGAGAATTAAATGAAAGAGATGTTCCTGATAGTGTGACCATTGGTATGGGTAACCAAATTATAAAGAAACACATGGACCTTTATGAGGAACTATGAGAAGATGCAAAGGGGACAGTTGATGTTACAAATATGGGACTACCTACACTATTTGAAGATGGAGAAAAGTTGAAAGAGAAAGCCAAGTGGATCAAAGAATGTGAATTGATGTTGCAGAGAATTCTGGAAAATTCTACAGGGAAGGATTCAACATTGGACGAGAGATGTGAGCAAAACGAAAGGCTGATAAAGGTGGAAATATCAGCCAAGAATGCATTAGGAGATTCTGATACTCATCAACGACAAGATTATCTAGATCATTTATCAAATGTTCATCTATGGCTAAATAGAGCCTAATCTCTTGTTTTAATTAGTTAAGTAACATAAAGCATTTGTGAAGGGACGTGTCCCTTCCAAGTTTTGATGTATTTATATCTGTTCCATAGTAATGCAATAGATATAGGCATTAAGAAATATTCAATAGATAGATTTCTAGAAAAATTCTTTCATATACAGAGACTCAGATGCATGTATTTTGATGGAGTAAATG
The DNA here is from genome assembly GCA_007258455.2 of Sequoia sempervirens. Classification (NCBI taxonomy): domain Eukaryota; kingdom Viridiplantae; phylum Streptophyta; class Pinopsida; order Cupressales; family Cupressaceae; genus Sequoia; species Sequoia sempervirens. Next base: position 592,276,289 of record VDFB02047230.1, on the reverse strand, counting down.
AAGATATCTAAGTTGTGGATTAAGATTTTGGTATCAACTATTTGTTAAATTTATGCAGTTATTCCATTGTCTCCATTCTGATGCTTCTCTATTGTTTAAATTGATATAAAAAGTTTATATTCTATTTATCATTGTACATTTGCTATATTTGTGTGATCTGGTTATTCAGTTCTCTCAAGTAGGGATTAAAATATTTTGATCAATCACAACAATTGGGAAGTGCTAGTTGGATTAATAAGAAGAATCACATAACTAGAATTACCATTCTATCTCAAGAAGAGTTTGTCAATTATTCACTTGCACGTTTACACAAGTTGTAAACAATTTTTGTGCCTGACAGTTTGAATTATTGCCATTATTGAAATCCACATTTGCAGATATTCATTAGACTCCATATACCCAATAAGGCACTGGTCTCCCCTTGTCCACCCATAAATCTAATTCATTTTATACATCTGTTAACTGAACATATTTCTCATTTAGTTCATGTTAGATTAGGATCACATCTGCTCACTATAAACTTGCCATTGCGGATAGATTACTATAGTTAAATAACACCAATTAGGTTTGCTCAGTCAGTATAGGTAGACCCACCTAGGTTTAGCAGCACCAAAAGAGAAGGCTTGAGTCATTAAGCCTTGTATGTTACCCTAAAGTGTACCAAGAGATTGGCAACCTCTTGTGGTTTTTCAACCAACATTTTTGAGTGCTAACAGGGTCCACCGTGAAAAGGATTTGATCCAGATACATATGCATTTACTGTTTTCATTTATTTCTTATGTAGTTTAATAGTTTGATCGAGTTCATATTATATGTGTTGAAGACTTTAGAATTTCAATTACATTAATTTATGGATATGCTGTATCTATAACACTACAAAACCATATGCTCTTTGCATTTACACTTGCATTTAGAAATACACATTTATATACATAGATATAGATTTCTTTAATGATATGTTGCATTTATTGTTCTAGGAGAGCATCCAGTAATTGCATTTACATTTACATTTTCAAATACATATACATACATACATACATACATACATACATACATACATACATACATACATACATATATGTGTGTGTGTGTGTGTGTGTATCATTTATATTCAGTATTCAAACACAACCCATTAGGTCTACACATGGATAAAAATTCATAAAATTAGATGTCCCATACATATTTTGTTGAAACCTAGGCTTGAACCTCTCATTTCACATGCTTTTCTTCACAAAACTCTTGAGGACAACAACTATACCTTCTTTATTTCTCATGCTACTCCCTATTCATGCATCCTACAATTACAACAGTATCCATGGGGTTTCTTACACAAGCTACAATAATCACAAAAAGTGTAAGAGCCCCTTTATATCATGTTTGGACTACAAAACCCTAAAAAATAGGGTAACTAGGCTGTATGCAAAGAAATGAAGCTTTCTAACTCAAATCAAAGCTAACACATATCTTCACGACATGGAATTCATTTCACATCAAAATATGGCTGTATGTGACTGTATAGTGCTATAAAATAGAAAAAATACATACATTTTTAAGAAAAACATAAATTTTTGAATATCAATAGCTTGTATTTTAAATCCTCAACCATCAAAACCATTACAATGATCACTTCATGCCTTTTAAAGGCCTTTACACCTCAACCACTGAACAACCACCTCTACAACTGACTTTTTAATATTTTATGATCACATGAAACATAAACCACACTAATTTCAAGGTTGTTAACATCATTATTGAAATGTTTTAATTTTTTGACCTTTGAAACATTAAAAAGTACATCATTAAATTAATTATGTAATGGCATAAAAATTAAAAAAATCATGAATTGATTATGTAACCACATAAGTCAAATATAATTCTATCAAAAAATTAATATCAAATAGATAATATAATCACATAACTCATACATTTCAATGTCATTGATCTTCTTCTTCATCCAACTCTTTGTTTGTATCAACCGATCCAGATTCAACATTGTAAGGATTGGTCATATCATCATCATTGTCATTGATATCAGTTTTGATAATGCCATCATCCACATAGATATCATCTTCATGAACATTAACTCCTACATCATGATGATCTAGTTCCTCCTCTTCGACATTTTCGTCAGGCACATCATCAACTAACTGTTAATCCTGATCATCATCTACATCATCTTCTAGTTCTTCGGTATCTTCTTCTTCCACCACATTATACTTTACCAGCCTTCCTCTTGGATCATGTCTAACAACAAATGACCAACCTGGTTTACATGGAACCTCTAAGTAAAATACCTACTCACATTGGCTTGGAAGAACATAGGGCTCATTTCCAGTTTGCTCGATTGACCTTGTATTAACCATGGTAAATCCATTATCATGTTCAATAACAATTATCTCGGTATTATTTTCATTCAATCGTAGCTTATACCATACGATGACGAACAAAAATAATTTTAAGGACTTAAAGTCACACTCAAGTATATCATCCAAAATACCATAGTATCGATTTTATGAGACTTCTGGATGTATGTCGCTTCTAGATGAAACATTAGTCACCTGAAATATTGCAGTTATACCAGAATCACAAGTTTTCTTCATGTCATCCAACTTTTTGATTCAAAATTTATGACCATTGCACCACATAGCCTTGTGGTGTTTCACCTGCAATATGTCAAACATGTAAAAATTATTGCAATATCGTCAATTGATAAACATATTTATTCTTGGCCAAATATATGCAAAGAAAAAAATCTCTAACATATATATGGTGCAAGAGCACCTAGATCTTGTAAATGCCTTCAAAAGGCTAATCTTTTAAATTTATATGTTCAAGTCTAAATTTGTGTGTCAAGGCCATGAAAAGGCTAATTTGAATGTAATCAAATCATAAAAGAAGTCACTAGGAGGTGAAAATGCAAAAAAATGCAAATAATGCAATATTATGTAAACAAAAAAGCATAAATCAAGCATATTAGGATATAAGAGGCAGTTTGAACCGATGAGAAGTTAGAAAAGGTAGTTATTAAGAGGGATAATCACAAAACCCTCATTGTTTTGGGTGTTTCCAACCTAAAATTAAGGGTTTGTTAATACACTTTCTAAATGGGTCTTTCAATATTTGAAAGTGGATAAATTTGGTATTTTGTGACCTTTACTTTGACTATTTGAGGTTGTCTAACAATTTGGAGTTGGAAAAAAGGTGGATGCTTTGTAAATAGCCCTATTCTAGTAGCCTTTCTTGGGCGTACAGTCTAAAATCTGCTAGTTTCTCCAATATAAATCATTTTGAGTTTTTGATATGATGCTATGGGCATTAAGAGGTCTCTAAATGTGCCTTTGGATCTTGTTTTTGAACCTAGTGTGAGTGGTTCACCCGATCTAGGGTATGGAGGTCTATTGCTAATTAATGTTTAGATTTCATGGACAGTGGAAATCTGTGTGTAAAAGGAAGTGAGTGACCTTAAATACTTGAACCTTGTCATTTGGATGGAGTTACAGTAGAGTTTATGCTTGAATAAGGTTGTAAAGGTAGTGCATATTGTTTTGAGAATGATGATTCTATTGTGTGTCTTGGTATCTTTACAGAGCAGGCAGTTCTGATATTTATACACTGATGTATTGAATTGATTTCTCTCAAAACATGATGAATCTTGTGTCTTGAAGGACTGATTAAGTAGTTGATAGAAAGAAGGATTGGTCTTTGTTAGTTTTCCTTGTAAGGAAAATGAATTGGTGCTATTTGAGAAGTTTAGACTATTTTCAATGATTGAAGTTTGGTTATTGACATTTTGGAATCTGATTTAGAATAAGTGTTTTGTTGCCTTGAGGATATGATGTATATAGGAATTTGAAGGATTGGTAATTGGTTGTGTAGAAAGTGAGCATAATGTGTTGCCTTATGAAAGGCTGAGAGAATGTATATATGTTGATATGGTGGTTGAGAATGATGTGAATCTGATTGATTGAGTCAAAGTTTTCTAATATGGTTTTTTCTTTGAATGAGTCAATTGGAATACTGATAATGACATATGGTTTGTTGAAATTGGAGTGCTAACTTGTTGCCTTGAAGTCTTGTAGAATTGAAGAATCAAAAGAAATTGTATGAGTTTTGAGGAAAAAAAGTGAATTAAGAATTTGATCTTCTCATGATTTTGATTGGGTTTAATTTACCCTCATGAAATGATGTTGTTGGTGTTGTTGTTGGATCCTCTGCATCATATATACATCAATATAATTGAAAATAATTAAATAATATGGGTGATTAATATATTTATACATACCTATTTATCTCTTAAACCATATGCTAAATCAATTTCCCTTTGTGTAACATTGGAATCTCCATTACGATGAGCTTCTTTAACCAATGAAGCCACACCTTCCCATGTTAATGCGCGACCAAATTGTTGACATCGTTCAATCCATACCGTCATCCAATCAAGATTGTTTGCAATGTACAAATGTAGTGCATCCCACTCTCGACCAACTGTATCAAAAAAATTTGAAATTCACAAACGACGTATAATTAGTTAATTACCATGGTATATGACCTTAATTTATAATTGATGTATATTGAAGATTAATAATTAAATAAGTACAATATACATAAAAACCATATGTAAAATGTATTCTAATTAATCTCCATGACCATATTATAATTACCTCTCACTTTCCTCAATCTACCTTTCCCCATTAGGTGCTCCCCTCTGAATTTGTTAATGGAGTTGGGATCCCAAATGTGACCTACATGGATCCTTGCTGCAAACTTAGGAAGATATTCACTAATGTACACTATGGTCTGGTATACCATATATCCCTCCACCATAGAACCCTCAGGATGTGCTCTTTGTCTAACCAAATCCTTCAAAAATTTCAAGTGCCTCTCAACCATCCACATTGACCTTGTGTATACAGGTCCACACAATTCAATCTCCTCAAATTGGTGTATGAGGTAGTGTTCTTGTGCATTAAAAAATGTTGAAGGTAGACACTTTTTCATTTCACACATTAGACGAGGAATTTTTCTCTTCCAATAATTTATATCTTCTTTATGGATTTCTTTAGATGACAACCATCTACAAGTGATTCAAGGCACAAATATATTAACGAGATTTAACAAAAATATACAATATATTACATAACAAGTAAAACAAATGGCAATTATAAGATCTACACAACAAATTGAACAAATATCGCTACTTACCTCATGTATTTTCCAAGATCATATATTAGTTTCTTGACATTGTTGTTGAAGTTGTCTGGGAGAGATAGAGGTAGAACATACTGCAACAATTATAAAATAATCTTTTCATTATTTTTCCAAAAGTAGTAAACATAATACACTGAAAAGTACATGCAATATACAAGTGTATATAATATACTAGAATAATTACCTTGATGAAGGTATTCCAATCATGCGTTTTCATCCCTGACCCAAATTCACCTTTCTTTGTTATGATATTGTTTATGTTTGCAGCAAATCCCGTGGGAAATTGAATTTTTCGTAAGACTTCTTTTATAGTATTACTTTGCTACTTCGTTAATAACCAAGGAAGGGCACTTATATTAATTTGTTCTCCATCTCTATTCAATTGAATGACATTTTTCATTGCATGATTGGCTTACTGAATGCCACTACAAATTTTGACAATTTTTTCTTTGTCATGCCTTCCATCCAATATTTTCCACAACGTTTCTGTTATATTCTTTCCGATATGCATTATATCAAACAAATGCACAATTTGTAGTTGCTCATAGTAGGGGAACCTACTAAATTGTTTGGGATAACTTTTCAGTCCCTGTGGAAGCCGACCATTAATTCCTTGACGACCTTCATGAAGCATATAAGTTAAAAAAATTAACAACGATAATCATTGTCAATTACATTATGAGTAAACACAACACAATATAAAAATATAAATTCCAAACATATAATATATGATAGATAAACAGTTTAATCCAATGTATAACCTTGACGATTAATTCTATTATATTCCAACTTCCATAGGCGAGGTGTCATTCTTCGTGGTTTTGATGTAGTCTCTTCTTTCCCATTGAAAAAATATTTTTTAGTAGTTCAATACTTATGATTTCTATGGAGGAAGTGCCTATACTCATCAAACACCTGCTTTCCTAAACTTGTTGAACTATGAGATTTCATCTTTGGACCACAAATTGGAAATGCAAATTTTTCCTTTGTTTGAAGACCTGCAAGATCATATATAATTGGATTAAATATGTCAATTTTTATAATTATATATAATGAATAGATTATTTAAAAAACATGCATGATATCCACTTCATAAAATCAAATATCGTTAAAGTGCAGTCAAACGTTATAACATACCACAAAAATGTGTTAGCCCTAGGGCATCATGAATTGTCCATACAAGCATTGCATGGAATTGAAATTGTCTTTGTTCTATTGGTCTAGAGATGTCATACATAGTGACGCCATTCCATAACTTTAGTAACTCGTTGATAAGAGACTCGATCTATACATTCATATTTTTAACTTGGTACTTACCTAGTTGAATGAACATAAACATTACATAATTATTATAACCATTTTACTACAATATATATAAATTAATGTACATGACTATTAAATGAAAAAAATATAAGTCATTATGCAACAAATAAGACAAATGAGATGCTACTATGTTAAAGAAAATTGATATAAAACAAATACCGAACAATCATTGAAAACATTATGCTCCCTCTTTATTGAAATCCATGGAAGAATAATATTGTTGATAACAAAAACAGGCCACACCGAGTAAATAGATCTCAGCTCTCCAAATGGATTTGACACACCGGCCGCCAATGAAAGCTTGAGATTACGAGGTTCTTCTTTAAAGTGTGACCATTTTTTCTCCATGTCCCTAAATGCAGAACCATCCGCAAGGATTCAAAGAATGTCATCTCCACTTCTATTATGTGCATGGTAATCCATAAATTGGGCTAAGCTTTCACACCTAAATAATCGTTCCATATGTGGAACAATGGGAATATAACGAAGAACCTTGCGAGGCACCTTTTTTGTTAGTTGATCTGTTTGATATCTACTGATATGACATTCCGGAAATTTTGTTGCAAATTCATGGTGTTTATGATATAAAATATATCATTGGGACATGCATCTATTGCTTGATACTCCATTCCAATATCTTTCATAATGCCAGATAAATCTCAGTATGAGCGAGGTAAAATATTTGATGGTGGTAACAAAAATTCACCAATCAATGTACAACAAAAAAATAATTTTTTAATATAAAGAATATTAATGGTACATATTTCATATTTCATCCTTTATTTACTAGTGATGAACTAACAACAATTAAAATAGATGAAAAAAGATGACATATATGACATACCTTAGCATCCGTGAGATTGCTATGTTGGATAAACCATTCATAACTTTCAAGTTCACCAATATCAATACAACATAGAGAAGAGTTGTTTGGGAGCCTTCATAAAGAGGCTCGTATGCCTTCTCAAGTACAGGTAAATCATGAACATCATCAAAGTCATCTCGATCGTCATGATCAGCTGTGCCACTAAATGTGTCATGGATCAATGTATTTGTACCATCATCTTCAACTATGTTTTTTGGCGCATGATCATCTTCTTCCATAGGATCATTAACTTCATCTTCGATATTCACAACTCCATGTTCCTCTGCTTGCAAAACCAAATTCTCTAAGCCATGATAATCCATATCATGTTCCCTAGGGTGCCCCACCTTTATATTAATGATAGACACAAATAAACCATGATCATGATCAAGTGATTTTTAATATATATAAAAAATGTTAAAACGATATAAACATTTACAAATTCAATCAATATAAACACATATAATGAACAACTTACCAATGGATGATAATCATGCCCCCCTTCAACGTGACCATGCTTCCTACAATGTTTCTTAGTTGTTGTGATTAAAAGTCTTCTCGTCTTTAAGCCCTTGCAATTATTGCAAGGACAATAACATTTCCCATCACCCTTTCTTTTCAATTTAGCCCACATTCTAGCAACTGTCTCTTCATTTTGTTCTGGACTAATATTATTTGACATGATTTTTCTTTACCAAGCTTGAATATTTACATCTTCAAAATAAACTCACAATCCAATAATTTTTAATCATAGACAAGTAACAAAATCTAATAATTCTGATATTTTACACCAAAAAAATTTGGCATGCAACCACCCCTGTAAAAGAGAAGATAGCCTAAAGTTAATGACCCCAAAAAACACTTTAAAATGGTAATTCCAGAACTTATTAAATTTTTATTTGACTATGATTTCCAACCGTTAGACTCCTAAAATATGGAAATGAAATTCTCAAAATGCACAAGTCTAAAAATGAAATTTGATGAGATGTTGCTTTAAAATATGATTTTCAAACCTGGAAGTACAAATTTGACTTCACAAATGAATTATGGAAAAAGACAATGACTACCCTCAACCTAGCGATATCTTCTTGAATTTTTTCTAATTTTTCCCAAGAAAATCATCCTTAGTTCTCCACAAACTGTCGCACATAGAGAAAATTCACAAGTGGAGCAAATTCGCAAGTATAGCAAAACACTGTTGTAATAAATAGGCGAACTCACTTTTATTTATGTCGAGCACAAATTGATTTTTTTTCTAATTTTGCATGTTCGTTGAAATGTCGACTACAATGTTTGTCGAAATTTTGACGAACGTCGAAGATAAAATTTTAAAAAAATGAAAATTACACATCAAATCCCAACAATACATCAAATTATACATCTTTCGGGAGAAATTTTTGTCGGATTTTGCAGTCAAATGAGTTAGTGCATGCTAGCTTTCATCTCCCTCTGACACATACTCTGCCATCCTTTAATTTCACTCTATCAAAAGTTTGGATAGTTTCCATAACTAAGGCGGCACCTGATGTGGTTTTAAAAATAATTTGGAATTCCAAACTAATATTTGGCTTCTCAGTTGCTTCAAAAAGTCACCACTTTTTCTTATCAAAGTCACCTTTTGAAATGGGAAATAGTTATGAGAACCATGTTAGCTCCCAAAAAAATAGTTTTGAGAACTAGTTTGAACGTCAACACAAGTTTCACCCCTTTTCAAAGCCTTGAGACATCTTCAACCACAAGCCCTTTTGGAAATATACTTGGTTTTGAAAACCTTGTTAGTTCCTAACATGGTTTTGAAAACCTCTTAAAAATATGACACATTAATTCCAAGATTTCAAACACAAGAGGAAGTAAGTTGAATGCCTTAAAGACATTACATGAACAAGTTTTTGCTTGGGACAGAGGTTTTGAAAGCTTCACCAGCTACCAAAAAGGTTTGACTAACCTCATTGGGGGTCGATTAGGTTCTACAAACTAAGGCATGAAACAAAAAGACTTTCTAATATTTCATTGATGATCTATGCAGTAAAATGAACGAGATAACATTAATATCAAAAATTGAGAAATTGCCTAGGGAACAAGGAATCCACAAACCGAAGCAACATTATTTATATTATATTATATTATATTATTATTGTATGTAGAAAAATATTTAAAAATATTATATAATTATATATTTAATAATATTACATTAAATATTATTATATTTAATAATAATATATAATTATATGTTTAATGATAAATTAGTTTTTTTTTGCTCGAGATGAGGAGGGATTTTTAACATGGCCCACTCCTTGTGAGGCCACAAATGAGAAACCTCATCTGTGACATTAACACACAACTTCAACATGAATCATCTAGACTCGCAAGCATAACAACCTAGTAGGAGTAGAGAGGGTGAGTGCCTATGGGCAGACTAGCCCAACAGGGGTTTGGAGCATAATTTGGAGCACAACGCCACTTTTTGGAATGAATGCCAACAACATGAATGCCTACAACATAAATAATAAGTTTCAAATTTTTTAGCGCATTGGATTGATGAGAGCACAAGGCCAACAATCACAATAGCCTGACGAGGATTTGAACCTTGGTGGCCACAACAACAACACCACCACTTTACCATCACACTATGGGATTAATCCCGATAAATTAGTTAGTTTATTATTATTATAATATTGTTATATTATTATTGCTATTATTATCATCATCATTATCATCATCATCATTATTATATTATTATTATTATATTATTATATTTGTATGCATTGAAATCAAAAACAAGAAATTAAAAGAACTTGAAAACATAAATTGAACTTCTACTTTACTAATTTCACTGCAAATCTCAAAATAAATGATGTTGCTTTTCCTTTGGATGTGGATGATGAATCTCAGTAGCATAACAATTGAGTGATTGATGATTGATTGCTTTTGATTGATGATATATTTTGATAGAGTTGATTTGCATAAGATGTGAGATTTGAAAATGATGAAGAAAAGACTATATTTATAGACTTTTTGAGGAAAAATAAAATCAAAGATGAGGATAAGAATAAAGAATTTAGCTAATTGGGGGTGACCCTTTGGTGAAATGGTGGGGATTATTTCTTGTAGTGCCAACAACCAAGGTTCAAACCTTGTGGGGTAACTCTTTACCACACCAAAAATTGAGAGGCCTCCAAGATCTTATATCTTGTATTATCCACGAGATGTGGAGTGGGGTATTTGCATTCCACCCAAGGGGTACAAGCCTAGCTTAAATTTTAGAAATTGATTAAAAAATATGAAAGGACGGGTGCTGGTGATGGATTTTCTTGGCAGTCGTTCTGCCTGAGTGTGGGTTGTGTCCTCTGTTCCCTAGTCATGTGCAGGGGCTTGGAGGGCTATAGTTGTAGGTGTGTGGGGGTGTGTTTGTGTTTTGCGGATCTACAACTTAGGGTGGGCTGCATAATATTCCTTTTATCCTTTTTTTTTTAATTTTCTGCATTTTTCTCTAGTTCACGGTCTTTGTGTGGGGTTTATTGCATGGGTCAGTGGCATGGTATTCTTTTCTCTTGGCTATGGCTACTTAGAAAATTTGTCTTAGTTTTGTTTCAATCATTGGCATCCATATGTCTTCGTAGTGCTGGTGTGGGGTTTGGATTCCTCCATGCATGGCATTGCATGTGTCCTTGGGTAGGTTGGATCATGCCTCTTCTCTTCCTGGAGGAGGTCTTCATCCAAATACGACTAATATTGGCAAGGGATCATCAAAGAAAGGTATTTTCAGAATGCAAAAGGTGAACGATTGCTTGGAGAGATCTCAAGATCAACCAGTTTTGGTAATCCAACCAGACTCAGTGGTTGAGGATGTGGATTATTTTAGAAACCATGTGCTAATCTATAAGTTTATGGGGATACAGGTGTTGCTCCCATTTTTGGAATTATGGGTTCATAGGTCATCGAACCCTAAGGGTGATATTGATATAATGTTGGTGACCAACAATTTTTTCATGGTATATTTTTCCTTTGTGTCCAATAGGAATAGGGCTTTTGAAGGTGAGCCTTATTTCTACAATCAGGTGGGTCTTTTTATTAAACCGTGGCATGTGGGGTTTAACTCTAAGGAGGAGATCCCTTCTAGGGTCCTTGTTTGTGTGCGTCTCCGTCGCCTTCCTCTAGTGTTTTAGAGAAGTGATATATTGCAGATGGTTGCTCTTTTGCTTGGGAAGCTGGTTGGAACTTTTCAATGAACACTGAATAAATTTGTAATTTCTTTTTCTCATGGTGTGTGCTAAAATTTACTTAAATAATCCACTACCAAACTCCATGGAAATTTGTATAGTGTCTTCCTCTTGGACTCAATAACTGGACTACGAGGTGTTTCCTTTCTATTTTTGGTTATGCCATGAATATGACCACTTACAACAAAAGTGTCCTAGGGTCAGCCATGCAACTGGCATGTGTAATTCCCCCTCTCATTCTATATCAGAGAAGGATAAAGGGGAAGCTCCAATGTAGGAGGTGTTGGATGACAACGAGGGTTTTGTTCTTGTTAAGACTCATAACAAAGGAAGAGGTCAAAAGAGAACCCTCAGAGATAGATAGAAGGAGACCTTCAATAGATTTGATGTTCTAGATGATTTGGCTCAGGAAGAAGGTGTTCCCTTAGGCATATAGGTGACAGATGGTTCCTTAGATGAGGTTCATCTAGGAAACTAGAGAAATGTTAATTTCATCTCTTCTCAATTGGAGGATTAGGAAGCTTAGATGGACACAAATATTCTTCTCTCTACTCCTCAGAAGGTGAAAGTGGTCCTGATTAGACCTAGTGTGTTTCTCATTTTACTACCTTGTATTGGGGGCTCACCTAGTGAATACCAAACTTCACTAGCTTGTGTTTCCTTCTTGTTTTTGGTTCACTTAGAAAATATTAAACTTTTCTATTGTGTGAGTCATGAACGACTTTGGTGTGGATCTTAACATAACACAACTTGCTGGTTCATACCCTTCTTTTGCATTCCATGTTGACATTGTATGTTATCTTATTGCATATCTTACATGTATGTGTTCCTTTTGTGCTTATGTTGGTTTTCCATGGGATCTTGGATCCTGGGGGCTTGATCACCTCCCTAGATCCCTATTCATCCCATATCTTCAATATTTGGACAATGGGACCTCTCTTGACACAAATTTTCTACTTTAGTGCGAGCCTAAGTGTAATTTAGTACTCACTAAAGTGGCGGCTAAATGCACCATTATAAATTATCACCATTTACAATTTCACTCTATGTTTTTCCCCCCATAAAACCGTTGAGCCTGATTGAGCACCTATTTCTCTAAATTATGCATTTTAGAGCTCGTTTGTACCACTTTCCGAGAAATTACAAGCATTGAAAAAATGAAAGCAATTAATATTTTACCCTCGATACATTGTTTCCTAAAAAATAGGGGCATGACCCATACACACTAGGGCGTATGGGTCCCCCTATTCTTTTGAGGACCAAATTTTACTATTTCAGTGTTGACATTTTAATATTCAGAATTTAAATTTTAAATGTCAAATTTTGGAATTTAATTTATGGTAAATTGAATAAATTCCTATAAATACCTACTTATTTCATCATTTGAAAGCTAACAAGCATAACAAGAGCTATCTAGAAAAACCATTGGTGAACTTATGATCAAGAGCACTATCAAGCAAGTTATGAGCAATATTTCAGAGTTTTATTGTAGAAATTCAAGATCCTAACATCATGTCAAATTCTATGTGAGTTTGTGTGTACTCAAGTTGTCATTTTTTTGTGAAGGCTAATGCTTGTGTAGGTATCCAAAGAATTCAAGCAATCAAGCAAGCAAGATCCAAGACCTTGAGGTGATGTGCACGACTTTAGTTCTTTAAGGAAGCCATTGAAGGATGGTGAGTTGTAACACTTTGTGATTTCATCATTCCTTCCTATCCATTATCATTTTATCATTGAAATTTCCATTGTGGAAGTGGAAACACTTACACGGGGTTTGACTGAGGCAAGCCCCTAAATGGCCCAACACTTTCCCTCTCTTTGAATATGCGGATTTTAGGTTTGAAGAGGATTGAAGGGATCTTAAAGAAAAATGGTTCATTGTTGCATTTGAAGCCTTACATCTTGTCAACCCATGGAAATTCACCTACAATTTTTTTTGACAATGTTTTGACAACTTTGTGCAATAGGTAGATCAAAAGCTCAGATCTATAACAAGAGTATCTAAAAAATAGAGCATAAGAAGTCTACAAGGACCCATACACCCTTGGGTGACTCTGTCCTCTTACAATGATCAAATCCAAATTTCAGTGATAGGTACATAATCCTCTGCACTTGCCAAATCTGCCTACCAACTATTGTATTAGTTTGTACATTGTCAGAAACTTGCATTTTTTTGAACACCCTTAATACTGAGAGGGATTGAATAAGTATTCTACTAAATAATTCAACTATAAACCATCCAAAAATTAAAGCATATCTAACTACAATTGTAAGTAAAGATATGGAAGAGATCATAACACCACATAACACATAAACACCAAGATTTTTACGTGGAAAACCCAAAATAGGAAAAACCACGGTGAGAATTAGCTCACACTATATTATAACAAGTTATAAGATATTACAAGGGCACACTTCCAGGACACATTATCCTTGAAAGGATCACAACCCAAGATGATTACAAAATGGAGTGTGGCTCACTGCCAAAAAATGAACTAATGGAATACACCTTTCTTGTGCTGAATTCAGTTCAAATTAAGCTTTGAAATACAAAATCTAGTACTGGTTTGTAGTCTTACAAGATATACTATAATTCTACCTTGATACAAAACTCATACATATAAGCTCACATAAAATCATACTATCACACATCACTTCTTATCACATGCCGCTTATTTCCCATATGTCGCATCTTCAATACAAAAATGTTTCATATATATATGCTATTGCATCGTTACACATCAATTAGACCGGCCTAATTAGATGAACACATGCTTAATTCAAAAATAGCTTGTCGGCTCAAAAATTGAAATTCCTTTCACACTCAAACCAAAACATGGAAAGCATGATTTATTTCGGCACATACCTAAAAAGGATCTCTTTAACATCTACACAACATATTAGACTTCATACCACTTAGTCATGTTGGCTAGAAGAAGACTTGGTGATATGCACAATGCTGAACTTCTGTCATTTATATCTTTCAATCCATTCAACCAAAATCACTGAAAACTTATTCACTGATGCATTTAACAGTCCTGAATAACATACTAAAAACACATAGGTCGATATTCTACTATGAGTAATTTCATACCAAATTATCAGATTAGGATAACACAAACACTGTCCATCAGATTATACAAAACTGTCACCAAACAATGTTGGAATCAATGACAACCCATTAGAGGGTTTCTTCTTCATTCTTCCAACAAATTTTGCATAATAAGTCACATAGTTGAATTAGGTTAATCATAGAAAATTAATTCTAAATCATTCCAAGGCTCAATAAGATGGAGATCCAGGTTTGATTGCCTCACCTTCATGGTTGAAAGTCAATCTAATTACCTTTTTGATCTCCATCTTAATGAAATAATAAAAAACCACACACAACCACTAAAAAAATTTGAATCCTAGGATCTACACATTAGGACCTAGGGTTCACCTATTTTATTTGTTTCACCTTGATAAGCCCTATAGAATCACTAAGGAAACAATTGGGGTTGTTATTCGTTTGTGTTCTACCAAACCAATTCTAGTGATGAAAGCCATAAAAAATTAGAAGGTGACATAATTGAATGGGGTGAATCTTGACAAAGGACCTTAAGTGCAAATGACATATTTGATCCAGGGGTCTGGTATGCTACTATGGGTATTGATTATAAATTTTATTACACAAATAGAGAGGGATCTTCCACTGGTACCATAATTCAAATTTCTTACCATATTTTAAAGGAAGGAAAATACTTTGAACTCTATGAGGTCATGAGAGAGAAATTAATTGAAAATATAAAGAGAACAAAGGAAACAAGCTATAACTTTAGATATGGTACCCTTGTCCCTTAACTTGTATTTTACTTCTTGAGTGAACTACCTGGTTTCAAAGGTAAATTTTGGAAACAACACATTCCTATTGTTGCACTTGAATTAAAAATCATATGAGAGGTTTTGTTAATAATAATATATGTAGCAAAATGTATTGGGGGTTTTTCAAAACCCTAACTAGAGATAGAATCCCTTTTAGCATTGTACAAAGGCACAGAGAAAAATTAAAATTTATGGTGGATAATGATTATACTTACATGGAAGCTATAGAGCCAAGGATAGCTTGGATTTTGAGGTTGCCATATGAGGTCTCAACTACATAAATTAAGGAATATGTTGAAATTTTTTTAAACATGCCTAAGGAAAAAATAATAGAAAGGTTTGGAACCTATGATGAAATAATGGATATGATACATAAAATAAGTGTGGAGGAGCGTCTTAGCAACCATATAGATGAATTGCATAATAAATGGGGTATTCCACCAAAAATTGCATCAGGAACCCTTGTGGAAGATTCCCAACTCGATCTTGTTAATCCGCTAGTCGTTCAAGGACCTAGAAGAACCAATAGGTCCACATCTGCTACTACAATTGCTCTGCAACCCTCTAGATCTACAAAAACTACTTATACTAGAAGAAGGGCCACATTTGGAACCTTGGAGTAGATGAAAACTATAGAGAATAAGCATGCAAGGCCTAAACAACCTACTAAAAGGAAGAAGGTTCAGACAGTGGATCTTGAAGAGGAAGGAGAAGAAGGAGAGGAAGGCACCTCTAAAATGAAGACGAAAGAAAAGAAGAATAAGCAAGCTTACTTAGTGGCACCTCCACATGAGCCTCTCCAATTAGAGGCAATCTTCAATGAAATTGTGCATAATGGTATGTTAACAAAAACTATAAAACTTCATCCGGATATGCCTCCTATAGATCAAAAAACTATTTAGAAGGAAATAATAATGTACATGATTAAATATAATGTGCCTCTAAGTGACGTTGTTGAAAAGGTTTCAAAGAGTCTTGCTTAGGCCCTGAGGTAGAAAAGAGAAAATACATAGAAATGGATGAAGAGTTAAGACAAGAAGCTCTTGATAATACTGGATCTTTAGTTTATCTAGAAGAAAAGGATAAAATATCTCAGTCTAGCTAAGGAAAAGCATAGGGTGGATGTCCTCATGAGCATGGAGAAGGAGGACATAGATAAGATACAAAAGGAGACTAAAGAAGTGACATAACATTCTTGAGGAAGTAAAAGAAGTTGGGAAATGTGGAGAAACCACATATGTCTCCTCTCCACACTGTAGTATCTCCTTTACACAACACTGATTAGCAGAATCCACAAGAGGATGAAGGAGAGCAAGTTTCACAAGATGAAGGAAATGCATCTTTGGATCACAATATTGTGCATAGTAGTCCTCCTCTAGAAAATACAAAGCAACATGTTAATCCTGATCATCAAGAGGAGCAAGTAATGGTTGATATAGGGGAAAACACTGAGAAAGCATAGGAAAAATCCTCCTCATCTTCTCCTATAGATTCAATTAAGGAGCTTTTGGAACAAAAAATGTAAATTCAACCTGTATTTACTCCGCAATTGTTACAACTACTAGTGCTTGATAGAAAAGTTAACTTGTCCAACATATCTCCTCTCCAAAAATTACAATTGGGAGATATACTTCAATATTATACAAGGAAAGAGATTATTCAACAACAAGTTGAGGGTGTTGAATTTTTGGAGTAAGCAATAAAGATGATTCAGGAGGAAGTGCCCGAGGAAAAAAGAGATCCATCTCTACCTCCCACATAATAGATGAAGCTTCTATTGGAATATTTCAAGGCACATCCATCTCATGTAGAGAAGTAGATGGAGAAAATGGTAACTCGAAAAATAGATATCAAAAGAATGTCTGATGCCTCTGTTAAGTGTGCTAAGGCACATAATAAAGTGAAAGAGAATATGAAAAGTATTAAAAAATTCTTAGAGGATTCCAAAGTATTGCATCAATTTTTTATAAAATGGCCAGCAACTACAAAGAAAATAAATGATCAAATTCACTCTATTGAGTCACAAATAACTCAAGTGGCCAATATATATGATTTGGTGAAGGATAAGGATGGTGTTAAAAGGTCACAAATTGAAATTTTGCACTCCCAAGTAAAGATGCTTATGGACCAAATAGAGAAAATCAAAGGAGAAATTGGTTAGCTAAGGGGAGTTGTATGTCTAAAGTTAGCATGCTTGACTGGCATTGTGACAAACACATAAAAAAGTGGTTTAAAAGGTAAAGGTGCTATCCACTTTTGAAGGAACATAAGAATTACATATTCAACTTGAAATCCAAGTGAAATTTTTTTCCTCTATAAAGAACCAATTGGATACAACTCTTTCCTAGTTAAATGTAATTTATAAGAATGTTCCACCTTCTAAGTAAATAGAAGGCTTGTTGAAAGCAATAAGATATAGTGTTATTCTTGAATTTTTCAAGGTACTATGTATATATCATCTATGTATATCATAAGAAAATTGAAGAACAATTTTGAAGTGATAGAGGCTACTTCTCAGGGGGAGTGAATTGTTAAAGAATGAAAAAGTTTGTATAGATAGGGGGAGCCCATATATTTTTGTAGGCACAAAGGAAGAACACTAGCCCTTTTACCTTGATGACAGAGAAGGAGGAAGTAAATATCAGGTTGGTGTTTCCATCAATGACAAAGGGGGAGATTGTTGCATATGTTTTCATTGATGTCAATTGAGTGGTGATGACAAAGGGAAAGATAAGAGGAGAAGTGATGATGGAAGACAAGGAGATAAGTATCTTCTATAATTAATATGTAAGATAAGTATATGCCATCAATAATCTTGATAAGTTGTGTTGATAATGAATATAATAGAAGCTTTGAAGTCACATGGATTAGCACTAGATAGAGTATGTTGCAAATTTTTTAAATAAATTTGGCTAAGTTCATGTTAGGATGGGTGCCATAGGATCATGAAATTTTACTGCATTCTACTGCATTTGAAGGTATGATCTTTCATATAGAGAAGATTGCTTATAAGTAATCTCAGGTATGTGTGGTTCAAATTTGAGTTCATGAAGTCCATCACAAAATGTTTTATAACTAGCAGACTAAAGATAGCAGTACAGTGTGGTTAGAGTTAAGAAGGGTCTAAGGAATGATCCACATTTCTCCGCACTTGAAGATATGGTACTACAGTTTGGAGGATTACTAGATACAAGTAAGCAACATTGGCTTCAAGTCTCAAGCGATAATTTGTACCATAACAGTTTCAAGAGTCATCTAAGTGGAGACAAGTCTTGTTGTTGGCTAAGGGATGTTGAGGGAGATAATAGATGCCATTTCTTTTCAATGCATCTTGAAATTTGGCTTTTTTATTTGAAAGATCAGCTCATATGATCAAATGGTATGCTCAGTTCAAGTTTCAAATGACTTTGTCTGTTGCAAGCATGTTTTTTAATGTTTACATCAAGTCTCTGTAACCAGAGTATATTAGCGATATTGACATCAATGCTCATGTGTTTACGCTAGAATGAAATGGCCTGAATTAGAAAAAAGGGGAGTATAGGAATATTTGGCAACGAATATAGTGTTCATGACATGATCAACATGATGTTATTTTTGTTTCTTTGGTGCCACCTTTGGTCTAGAGCTAATGCATGGTAGGTTAAGTGTTTGTTGGGATGACTTGGTGTTTTGAGATGTTTGCGCCAAGTTTTTGATGTGTATGCTAGTCTGGAGATGTATGCTAAGGTGAAATAGGTCCTACTTATCTCCTAGTGTGGACCGCATTTGATTCTATCTTACTATAGATGTCTTGGAACTAACTTGTTGTGGCTGTTGCACGTCTCATGTTATATGTTTTATTTTGGTCGATAAAGGAGAATTTTTTTGAAGCTTATAGAGGGTATAAATAGAAGATCGAGGTTATTGAAAGGTTGTGTGTGTGGATGATGGATGTTTGAAAGGATAATGTGTGAATAAGTAAACCACATAAAGTATTTTGAGAATGAAATGTTGAGAATATCAATTTAGGCATGGTAGCTTAGCAGTGATGTGGCTTCTGAGATAGTGGAGTCAATTGTGATGACAAATGAAAGGTATTTGAGAGAATTTTGATGTTGTTGAGATTGTTGGAGAAATTATGTAGAAGATAGTATTGCAAAGTTTGGAAAGATCAACAAAAAGTTGAAGTGGTCAATTTTGTGAAAGAAATATCTTAATCATATGAGTATCTTTGTACAAAGGTTATAGCCTCATTCTTGATTATAAACGTTGTAGTGCTTGAGGGAGTTGTAGCTTCCTTTGGGTTTTAGCCTATAAAACTTATTGTAAATCCTATTTTTATTTGTGAGGCTGGATTTGGATAGTAGATCCAAGTAGCTTGCTCATTGTGGTTTTTCCCTTGTAGGGTTTTCCACATAAATATGATGTTATGGTTGCATGTTTGTGTGTTTTTTTTCTTATCATGGTTTTCATTTGATTAAATAATGTTGGATGTAAAGAATTTGATTAATTACCAATTCACCCCCCTCTTAATACTTCTATGCGTTCAATAGATTGGTGTTTCCTGTAGGTTGGTGCCTGCAAATTAGAATTCAAGGATATTGGTGTCTCCCTTTAGGGTTGCAATTCCCGTGGGTTGGTGTTTACAAAATTATTGTAAGTTCTATATTATTTTTGTGAGGTTTGATTTGGGTAGTAGTTCCAAGCAATGTTTCTCACCATAGTTTTTCCCTTCAGGGTTTCCACATAAATCTGGTGTTTTGTTATGTGAATGTGTTCATTACTTGCATTGGCATTGATTATGTTTACATAATATTATGAGTGCAATGGTTTAAAGTAGAAAGTATCAAATACTAATTCACCCCCCCCTTTGAGTATTTTTGTGTCTAACACATATGTCCTTAACATCTAATCCTAGGGTACAACACTATACAAATATCCAAGTAGTGGATACTCTATATACATATGGGATGTTATTAAGTAGGGTTTGGTCAAAGACTCTCAATTCTTACATGTCAATGGACTTCTCCCACAAGTGGTTTACTTGGAGAGGCATCCCTAACTAGATAATAATTGATAGAGAGCCGCATATGAAACACATGATCACAAAGTACAACTAGAATAATGTGGTACTCTATACTAAGGGATAACCTGGGGTGTATGGTTGGAAGGCTCGATATTTCTAGAGGGAAGAAATCCTCATGTGTCAATCGAGTTGTAATAATAATGTTTGGATACACCAGACACCAAAATTTTAGTAGAATCAAATTATGGATCTTTTAATGAAGAAGAAAGTACTATTGATAGTTTTTAAAGATTCATTTGTAAAGAAGAAAAGAACCATACGGATCAAGGGTAAAAGTACAAAGTTGTGTCATAATTTTGACCAACTTATAAGCACAAGCGAATTTAATTATTTCTAACTAAAAAATAATTTTGGTCAAACATCTGAACTAGTAAGATTTAATCTGGCTATGTTATATATTTCCACAACTTTTCCAACTAAAATTGCTAGCTAAATGTATATGTAGCACCAATTTGAGGCTAATTTACCAAAAACAAAATTATTTGAAAAAATTAATGTTTCAACAACTCCTACTCATGTAAATAACATTTAAAAAAAATATAAAATACCCTTTTGTAGATCCATAAGTGTAGTTTTCAAATATATATATATATATATATAGTTTAATTATTATTTATATTTTATATTTTAATTTTACTAAAAGTATTTTATCAATAATAAATATTAGGTTGATTACCATGTCAAGAAAAATAACTAAAACAATAAAAAATAGAAAAAAAATATGATGTAGTAGATAAAAGAATCAATATTAAGATGGTATAATTTTTTAAAATTTTAGATAAATAATTAATATGAAAGTTGATGTTGAATGTAAACAATTGTGTTTTCATACATGCTCATTTTAATATTTATTTAAAAATATATATTTATCAAAAATTGGAAAAAAATATATCCATGCACTAAAGTTCCAACTTATAAATACACAAAAAAAATTTGAAAGAAAAAAAAAATTACTATATAAAGATTGATGTCTCATGTAACTCATTTTTTAGCATTTTTTCAACAACTAAATTGTAAACTCTTCATCGTGATGATGGATCACTGAGTGTGATTTGAAATGTTGATGCAAAAAAATTTACACAATCAAAATCCATAAATAATTTGCAACATTCTATATGGATTGCAGAAATCTACTATCACTAACTAAATTATAGTGCCAATTTATAAAAAAACTATATTCAAACAATTTTTTATTTTTATTTTTAAAATACAAACATAAAATATACTAAAAAATGCACACATTATTATTTTACATCATTTCAAAATTCAAAACATATATACCACTTTTTAGTGATTCAAATTTAAAAGTTGGATAAGTGTTGGATGTTTCCTATATAAAAATGTGACACAACTTTGTACTTTTACCATCAAGTGCTATATATAAATTATGTAATCGTCAAAGGGTGGTGTAGAATCCACAATTCAACACATTATGAGATGAAATATTCCATGTTACTTGTTGTTGTGATCAAAGAAGAGAGTATAATATCTTTAGAGTATCAAGTTAAAGAGGTATGTAAGCAAGTAATAAATAATGATGAAATAATTGAACTAGAGAAAGATGAGTCTCTTGTTAAGCTAGTATTTGAAAAAAGATAATGAAAAACTTGAGAATGTTGTAGTTGGAACCAAAGAACTACTAGGTAATTCAAGACCTATAGAAATGATTAAACAAGGTCATCCTAGACCCATAAAAAGATGATAATCAAGAAATATCCAAAGATTTGAATGCGTAAAGAAGAACTAATGAGAAAATAGGGACTCTTAAATTTGATGCATCCAAGTCAAAGAAAGGAGTTGGAGTAAGAATTTATTTTGTAAGGATGAGGAAAATTTGTGAATAAAGCAGGCTAAGATCAAGTAGCAACCACTCTACCTAAAATCTAAGCCAAAATCCCAAATCCAAAACAAGAAAGCACAAATGATAGAAGAAATCAAACAAATAACCAAGCATATAACAAAATACCCTATCAAAGTTGGTTCATTTTCCTTGCTCGCCTCCATTCTTCTCAAGTTGCAAGTTTTCCCTCAGCTTTCGAAGTGTTTGAATACCTGCAAGTGACAATGACAAGATAGCAAGAACTTTGGAGAATGTGGTTGTAAATCCAAAATGAAAGGGGGTTGGTAAAATCCAATTTTAGAAAGGTATAAATGTGACTTAGTTTCCAAAAATGGTCATTTGTGCATTTTAACCTTGAGTGAATAGTGTGAGAGAGAAAACTTGCTG
Organism: Sequoia sempervirens; assembly: GCA_007258455.2. Taxonomy (NCBI): domain Eukaryota; kingdom Viridiplantae; phylum Streptophyta; class Pinopsida; order Cupressales; family Cupressaceae; genus Sequoia; species Sequoia sempervirens. Next base: position 592,253,517 of record VDFB02047230.1, on the reverse strand, counting down.
TGAAGCTCCTACCAAAATGTCTCTAGTTCCACACACTGTGCATTGCAGGTACAAAGTTATGACATAAAGATGACCAGATGGCTTAGGGGACATGGTACACATGCCAACATTTCCTTGTGATTTTTTAAATTTTTGGTAGATTTAGGGCTCCAAAAGGGGGAAAACTTATGTGACAAACCCTATTCGCTGCATTTGTTATCACACATGCCACAAGTGATTGTGGTTCGCCACATTTGCACCAATGTAAGGATGGGGGAAATTCATGAATAATGTAGGCTGAGATCAAGTAGCAACCAATCTACCTAAAATCTAAGCCAAAAATCCCAAATCCAAAACAAGAAAGCACAAATGATAGAAGAAATCAAACAAATAACCAAGCATATAATAAACTCCTCTATCAAAGTTGGTTCATCTTCCTTGCTTCTCCTCCATTATTCTCAAGTTGTAAGTTTTCCCTTAGCTTTCAAAGTGTTTGAATACTTGCAAGTGACAATGACAAGATAGCAAGAACTTTGGAGAATGTGGTTGTAAAGCCAAAATGAAAGAGAGTCTTCTTTTATAGAAAAACTTCTCAAATGGACACATGAGATCAAAATTCTAGAAGATGCCAAGATCAACCATTGAGGTTTCATGCACCACAGAGTAGTAGGCTAAGGATAGACGATAAAGATTGAAAGAAGACCAGAGAGAATCAACTATCAATATTCAAAAGAGGAAGTGGAGGGAAAGTAGTCGAGGCAAATTAAATAATAAGCTAAGTGGAGGCAAATATTATTTAATTTGAGAGAATTATGTGAGGGATTAAATAAGCCAAGTGGTTATTTAATTTATGGAAGAAAAGGGAAAATGGAATTTAAAACTGATTAATATGCAACCATTTTATTTAAATGTGGAGGAAATGGGACAATAATATTAAATAATTAAGTTATATCAATTATTTAATAATGGAAGTGTGATATAAGAAGGATTCGCTGCACACAGGTCTCTTTGTTCTCAAGAGATCACTAGGGAACAAACTGCCCTTATAGACCTCAGAATAATCAAGTCAATGAAAATGTAGAGAAGTATACCCAATTTTTGTTTTACAGAAAGTTACTTTAGATCTAGAGAGAGTGAAACACTGATATTTCTACCTCAGATGAGTGAGCTCTCTGCTAAAAGACAACAGTGCAGTTTCAAGAAGCTATTGTGGTGTGCTATCATCTAAAAGATGCGCTGGTGTCCTAAGCAACAAAGGGATTAGGAGCTCAAGTGGATGGAACCAGGTTTCACTTCTAAGCTCAGATCTAGGATGTACTGAATGAAGTAAATGAACAAGAAGCCAAAAACAAATGCAAGGGGACTTGGAGAGAGCTTACCTTTTACTGGACGTTTGACTCTTCACTCCAAGCTTCGTTGTTGCAACCTACACACAAAAGAACAAAGGGAAAAGGTTGGGGTTATATAGGGGCTTGCCTTAGCCAGACCCTCGTTTTGGTGTTCCCACCTCCACAAACAACCAAGTTGGAAAGGAGTGCAAATGAAATAGACAAAGCATGTGGTGAAAGCAAAACCCACTTTAGGAGTAGAACCCGCACCATGAGATAGTAAATAAGCAAGTAGGAAAGGAAAGTGAGAGAGAGAGAGCATTACTCATGGGCCTAGACCCTCTCTGGAGCATGCAGATGCACTATTGAGTGCTTTCTTGAGAGTTGTTGCTGCTGGAAGGACCTTATTCCAGAATGACTTTGCTTGTGGGAGTGCTACTATCAAGGATGAAGAGAACTCAAAGATGGAGCAAATGATAAGAAAGCTTGAATGAATGTCTTCCAACCCCCAAATGAGAGTAAGAAAGGGGTTTTTAATGCATGCAAGGGTGACAAAGAGCTGTTACGTCTGAAATTCGACTGCTAGGACACGTGTCAAGAGAGTCAAGATTCTAGATTCCCTATTTCAATCTTGGAAGACCGCTAGGATGTTAATGTGCCGCGCAGACGTCCGCACGCTGTGCAGGCATCCAAAGCCTAGATTTTTGGGAAATGTGTCATCAGGCTTATGTTGCTCTGCCACAAGTCCACATGGAGTCAGAATCACAAATTTCTAACTCATGGGATTTTTGTCATTAATGCTCTAAGGTGTCATAAATGCTATATAAAAATGCAAAAATGTGGAATTTCCCCTTGGTGCAATTCTACGACATTACATTTTTCTCCCACTTTAGTGGGCTCGATTTTGGAAAAAGTCAGTCTCACTAAAGTAAAGAAGAAAATTTTTACATGAATTTTGAATTTTATGGATTTGCATGCCAAGAAAAAGGGGCCTCAGAGGCCACTGAAGTCAAGCTAACCGGTACTGAAGGTGCCCCCAGCAACCGAGCTCAACAATCAATGACAAAATGGTCGTGAAAATTTGTTCAAGACTTTAACCTACAAAACTCAATTTTTGGGTCAGCCTCGAAAATTAGAAGAAGCTACAATGGCGAGAGGAATGATCAAGAAAAAGTCATCAATTCAAAAGAAAAATATGATCAATAGGTCACTCTATGCCCCCTCCTAAGTTTTCCCCTAGCTTGGTGGGGTAGATTTAGGAGAAACCGCGGAGCCACAAGCTCTAGGAAAAATGGGCCCCGAGGGGCCTATATATACCTAGGTGAGCCCCTAGAAGGGTCATTTTCACTATTCACTATGAACAAATTGTTGACTTTTGTGAGAGAAAAGTTAGCAAAATTCCAAGTAGGAGGGAGTACGAGGTGCTGAGGTTGGAGTAGCTGTGCAAAAACATCGCCGAGGGTCATGAGGTGGACCAAGTAGGCCTCTAAACCTCGCTTTTTGTGAATTTAGGCTCATTTTTTTCATTTTTCTATTTGGCAAGGTTCAAAGGCATCTTTTTTGGGTGCTCGTGTCTAAAAAGTGTGTTTTCATCTAGAGTCTACGCCGAGGTCCTGAATCTATGGAGTCGTCTCGGGGACATGCTAGCATCCTCGAGGCCACCATAGCGAACGGGGATGCATGCGTAACGCACATAGGTCTTAATTTTTTTTGTTTTCATAGTGAAATTCGATGTTTTGACTTAAATTTTTTCACTTTTGCAAGAGTATCTAGAGATTCATGAGCATCCAGGAGGGCGCACATTTCGACTCATTCATGAGCAGAGGGATTGTCTTATAGATGACGAGGTCACACATCTGGAGTGGGTTGGTCTCTGGCATGTGTTCACCATGCCAAAGATGCAATATCACAAGAGGATGCTCACAACATTGACAGAGTGGTGGGATGCCACCACATCATCTTTCCAGCTACCTTGTGGGGAGATGACTATCACACTCGAAGATGTTTATCGAATCCTCAGACTACCCATCCGCAGATGATGGGTGGCCCTGGATGATACCCAATCGACATGAGAGTGGAGGGAGGGGGTCCTCTACTATTCAGGGTAGATAGACGATGACGATGACATGGGTTAGATATACACATACTAGTATGACCATGCGAGGACCACTGCACCGTTGCTGCACTAGGTGATGGTCGTGACCGTGGAATTCTAGATCATGATAGACGGGCGAGGCTTACACCTGCATGGGGGCCTCATCCACACAATCAGATAGATGGTTGAGCACAAGACAATTTTTTCCTAGGGGTGCAACATGTTAGTGCATCTCTACCAAGAGTTGGGCCTGTATGTTCACTATGAGTACCGTAGCCTTACTACGTGCACACTTTTGTAGGTTTGGGCCTTCACCCACATCATGTACACTAGGTCAATTGATTTTCCCCAGCGACAACCATATTGCATCCCCATGGCCCATTGGTAGGACATGACAGGCCAGTGGAGATTCAACGATTTATAGTTTTGGTGGCTACATTTTGACACTCTTATAGTGGATGGGACCTGTAACTATGGGAAAATTCTAGGTTAGCAGATTAGTGCATAAATCAATCAAGACCCAAAGTAAATAATGAAGCACAAAGGAGGAAAATCATGAAAACAAAGAGAAATATCACCTTGAGTCTTCAACCTCCATGATTGACCTCCATTACACCTTCTCTATTTGCTGCAACTATGTAGTTTTCCCTTAGATTTTTTGTGAGCAATCTATGAGCATGCCAAGACCAAAGAAAAATGTTGAAGAATTTGATATGACATGCAATACTATGCAACTAGTAAGCAACTATGAGCTATGACTAAAGTATGCCAAAATTCCAAGAGATGTCCAAATGAGACCAAAATTGACATTTGATAGAAAATACAATTTTGAATGAATGGTCAAGATTGAAGATTGATAAATGCCCTAGAATCAATGGACAAGATTCAATGTGACAACCCACAGTTAGGGTTAGGGAAATATTAGGGTGAATTTGAAATGAATGGACAAGATTTTCCTTCTAGAAGATCAAATCAAGGGACAAGAGGACATGTAACAAGGATGAGGATGGCACAAAAAGAGAGAAAGCTAGAAAATCAAATAATATTAGAAATTATTTGATTTATTAGAAGAAAGTTGAATTAAAAATTAATTTAATTCAAAAGAGTGGGGTCGTGTGACAGTAAATAATTATTTGAATTATTTACTAGAAGAGGCAAAATTAGAAGGTGGGACCATTTTAAATAAATAATTTTATTTAAAAATAGGGAAAATACCAAGGTGGACAATAATTAAATAAATTAAAAAATTTATTTAATTATAAGAAGACTTTAGAAATTAATGATGTATTTAAATAAATAAAATAAAATTTATTTATTTAAATAATCAGGAGCAAATAATGGACAAAAGATAATTAAATAAATTAAGGAATTTATTTAATTATGGAAAGACATAAGAAAATTAGTGACACATTTAAATAAATAAATTTATTTATTTAAATAATCAAGAGGAATAAAGACATGAGTTAATTAAATAAATAAAAAATATTTAATTAATAGTTGAATGTGGACCAAAGGACATAATTAAATGTTTTAATTATGCTAGGAAGAATGTGGCGAAAAATAGAGCTTGCAAGCCTAAGTCATTTTTATGTGTCTACATTTTTCCCCTCTTTGTTATAATGTAACTTGTTGCATTGTGACAAAGAAAATTAGTCAAAAACATGCCCTAGTGAAGGTACGGAGTATCTATGCCCCCTTGGGAAATTTTTTAAATTTTGGCCTAGTGATAGAAAAATTTGGAAAGTGTCCCGACAAGTTAATTTGATGACCAAAAAAGCTATGGCACAAGTGGTTTCGAATTTCAACGTGTTTAAGGTGGTCAAAAGGTTGGTCAGAGTTGGTCAAAAAGAGCCTCCAGTAGTAAAAATTTGAAGAAAATCCCATTTTGACCCTATAAATAGGTTGAAAATGGGTAAAGTCAATTCATTTTCACTTTGACACTTGTCAATTTAGAGAGCTCAGAGCGAGGAAACCGAGCACAAAGATGGTGATTCCTATCACAGAGCACTGCGGTTACATCATTTGAACATTCAGATGACCAAAGGGCATGGACCTAGCATTATGTACCTCATACCCACTTTGTACTTTTATCATTTTTCATGCTTTTATTAGCATTTTAGAAAGGTCATCGAATGTGCCGTGACACATATGCATTCGCGTTAGTCGCATTCACAGTCGCATTCGATGCATTTGATGCATCACGACACAAACACAACTCTCGTTAGGTTTTCAATTTAGTGCAACACAGTTTCCAAATGTTGAGATGCATTCGCTATCTTGCAGTGCAAATGATAGGCATAGCGATGCATTCACAAAATCACAACGCATTTGTTTTGACAATGACACACTTGATTATGGAGTGACATAATCGATTGAAGATGACACATTTGTGATTCCAAACGTGTAAGTGCCATAGTGCGATGCAACTGATGTACGGAATGATGCAAATGCCAAACCATGACACAAATGAAGTCAACGTGACAAATTTGACTTTGACCAGGGTTGACTTAGCTTCAGACTCAATTTTTTCTTATGTTTAGTTAGATAGATGGTAGTAATGATTTAAAAAAATGTGTTAACTCTCGTTTCTGCATGTGCAAAAATGATTACGACTGATCTACACTTAGGAGTTCAGACCATCTACATGTGTTTCGGGACCAACTAACAAACCAAGAACAACAATGATTGATGTGACTGGGGTTATACTATGTCACCTATATGCCCATTATCTGGGCTAATAGGGGACTGCTGACAGTACTGGCCGAGAGATGGCACTCAGAGATCTGTTCCTTCCACTTGCTGACGGGAGAGGCTATAATTACTTTGGAGGACATGTATTGGATTTTACATATTCCAATTAGAGGAGAGCGGGTTGTGTACGATCCTTAGTGGAGGGTGCAGGCCATGACAGAGTTATATGAGGCAGATGATGGCATGGGCATAGGTGTTGAGGGTTATGAGATTTGGTGGGAGTACCTTGCAGAGCACTACCCACAGTGGGACACCATGCTATGTACTTTTATTTTTGGGGTCCTAATTTCAGATTGTTAGGGACATGGATTCCCTATTGGATGGGGAGACGTGTTAGTCTGGATGTAATAGGATAGAGTAGTTTTTGCATGGGGGCCTTGTTTTCTAGGTATGCTATACCACCAATTGCATGAGGTAGCATACAGGGGTGGGAGTAGCATTAGCTGCAGCATGACTTTACTTATGATTTGGGCCTAGGAGAATATTCCCATTTTCTGGCCACCTATTTAGAGGACATAGTTAGTGGATGGGATGTTGTATGTATATCTATATGAAGGAGCGTTACAACAACTAAGAGTCGACGAGATGAGATTCTAGTAGCATAGGATTGACATGATGACTACTTTTGTCTGGAGACCATATAGAGATTGTGTGCCGTGGGTTGGAAAGGGAGATCATTTGTCATTTTTCAGGAAATTTTGATATTTGATAGGCTGTACTATACAGTCTCAGCTCATCATCGAGATGTACCTACCCCAATAGGTACTACGTTAGTTTGGAGAGTAGCAGGGTGTGCCTATGGGTATAACAGAGTATGCCAGATCATCATGGGAGTCGGTATGGGGTCCCGCCATATCGGTACCCTTTGTTGAGCAACAGATTGATGGATTGGTGGCACAATGATGGGGTTGGAGTGGAGGGCCTGTAGATCCAGGGATGACAATAGATTATGACTTGTGGTGGCAGACACATCGATCGATTCCCTTGATGGATATTGATGCACTAGCACTTGTTGACCGTAGATCTATTATCCCCACTGTAGAGTGTATATTAATAGGGAGGCTTAAAGGCTGAGAAATGAAAACGAAGGGATTGAAGTCGAAGTAAAGGTAGAAGTCGAGAGATAATCGGCTGACAGTGTAAATGCGCAGGGAAGGGAGAAACGAAAGATAAACAGAGTGAAGCGGTAAAGGTAAATTATCAAGGTGGCGAAGAATAAAGTACAAACCGAGGTGAAACCTCCGGAAGGCGAAGGAGAGGTATCCGGGATATTGATGGGTCAGGTCCCAGTTTCTCCTTACTTGACAACTTATCAACTTAGATCCTCCCAAGTCAAGACTTGGTGCAATCTTGAAACCGCCATAGCCCTTAATCCCTAAAGGGCTACAAGTCCTCCAAATTCAGTTTAGTTTTACAAGGGTGTGGGCCTGCTTCTAAAGTCATCCACATCCTACTAAGGGTGTGTTAGGATCCCACTAGCTCCATTTCCTAATTAGCTTCCACCAAACCCTCATTTAATTTCAAAAGCTACTGGCCAGAATTTGTTAGACCTCCTCAGAAAATTAGGGTTTTTCCAGAATCTTTCAAAGAACACTTAAAATTTTTCTATTTGGAGTTCACTACTGCGGTACATATGCCCACCTCTCAAGGATTTTTGGGGTCTTTGGTCACAACTGGCCGTACAACACCCTAACCTGAAAATGAGCAAAACTAGGTTTTTTAAGCCCTTTCTTGGCTTCTTTGCAAATTGTTAAGTCTTTCCCTCACCAGATGGATTTTTGGAGTTTCTTTCTCTATACCATGTCTTGGCAAGACTCATGCCTACCTTCTCCAAAAGGTAATTTTTCAAGAAATTGACACCCCTGCAAATCAAGTGCTCTGCACTAAGGTCTTCCCTAGCCGGACTCTTCCTGGCTCACCTAGGGTAAGACTTCCATAGTAACTCCTGTGCTTTCAAAGACCCTAAAACCTACTATATGTACATCCATGGAGTCTAGTCACTATTCCCAAAGGGCCGTACAATTTGTATGGTGGGAAAGTAAACTAACACTCCATTCTCTCAAACTCCCTGGTTCAGACCAACAATAGTATGAAAACCAAAACTAATTACAAACAATGCTTGAAACAGAATTAAGAACCTATCTAAAGCCACACAATGCTCGAAGAACAACTAATCTACATCCTACACAAATTACAGTACCATGATCAATCCATTAAAACACCTTTTCAATAAAAAAATAGAAAATTCACACTCAATCACAATTGTTTTCTTGAATTCAAAAACTTCAAACAATATCAAATGCTTCCAACCCCACTCCAATGCCGAGGCATCCCATAAATAGGTCACCCAAATTAGTTATCCTCTCCTTGGATCTTCTTGGCCGCTTGTAGCTCCAATTGAGCAACATTTCCAAACATTTTGCAAGAATTTGAAAAGAAACTCCTAAAAGGTCTAAAAGGTCAAAACCTCACTTGTGCAAAAACCTTAAGCCTATCCAATGGTCAACATGACCTTCATCTGATGATCAACACCCAATAAAAAATTCCACTAAGGCACAACCATAAATAAACATGAATAGATGATAAGTTGGCCTTAACAAATTGCCAAAACATGACCTTCTAGACAAACTATGGCAACCTATGGGTGCTCCTGCACCATTCTCCCCCCTCTACACAAACACTAAGGAATGTGGGAAGAGATCAGAGATAAATCAATACCCTACTTCTTGAACTGAGCTTCATCCACCCATGTAGCCTTAGATTCTAGTTTGTCCTTCCATTTGATGAGATGTTCCATGTATGCCTTATGTCGGGTAGAATTCTTCACGCTTGATTCCAAGATCCTCTCTGCTTGCAGCTTGTCTTTAGGAGGTAAGGCTATGTTACTCACATCCTTCAAGACATCCACACTTTTCTGATCCAAGTCAGTGACTGGTCCTTTATACCTAATCAAATCAGCCACATTAAACACTAGTGAAATGCCTAAGTCTACAGGTAGCTCCACCTTGTAGGCATTCTTTCCATATTTTGCCAACACCTGACATGGTCCCACTCTCTTCATCTGCAACTTGGTTGATGTTCCTTTCTACAACCTAGATTTTTTGAGATGGACCATGACATAGTCCCCTACTGCAAATTGTAGATCTTTCCTAGACATATCCACCTTAGCTTTCAGCTTGTGAGTAGCCTTTGTAATTGTATTCTTCACTTGCTCCTGAATATCCTTCATGGTCTGAGAGAAATCCTTAGCATGGCCACTCCTATGCTCCATATCTCCTAAATCTCTAAGTTCACACACACCTCTTGGGTGCATTCCATACACTATTTCAAAAGGACTTCTGCCTGTGGTCCTATTCACACTGTCATTGTAGGAATATTCAGCTTGTGATATGACCAAGTCCCATGTCTATCCATACTCCTTGGTGAGGCACTTAGAAGGTTACCTAACACTCTATTAACCACCACCGGTTTTCCATCGGTCTGGGATGGTAAGCTGATCAAAAGAACAGAGTTAGTACCCAATGCGCGTAGGTTTTCCAAAAATGACTCATAAACTTCATCTCGTCGATACAATGCTCAAAGTCAATCCATGGATCTCTCACAATCTCTTTTGAAAAGTGAGCAATATAGCTAGCATCATGGTGGTCTTGTCAGGGAACAAAGTGACTCATTTTGAACCTATCTAGCACCACATAGACACTATCAAACCCTGTCTTGGTTTTAGAGAGTCCTACCACAAAGTCCATGCTAATGCATTCCCATGGTCTGTTGGGAATAGGTAGGGGTTGATACAAACTTGCATTAATAGCTCCCCTCTTAGCTTTCATACAAACTACACACTTCTCCACATACCTTCTGACATCCCTTGGCAACTTGGGCCAATAATAGAACCTTTGCACTAGTTCCATTGTCTTGTTGATACCAAAATGACCACTAAGACTACCATTGTGCTTCTCCTGGATAAGATTCTCTCTCATTGAACCTTTTGGAACACATAACTGATTCCCCTTGAACAAAAGTCCACTCTACAATGTATACTCTGAGAATTGACTGTGAAAATGATTCTCAAAATCAGAACATACCTTATATGCTTTAGAGAAGTCTTCATCTTCTCCATAGAGATCCTTGAAACTCTCTATCCCAATTCTTTTGAATTGAATCTCTTGCACTGTCAGCAACCTCCTACTTAGTGCATCTGCCACCTTGTTCAACTGTCCCTTCTTGTGTTTGATAGTAAAAGTGAAGGCTTGGAGGTACTCCATCCATTTCAATTGTCTATTACTCAACTTTTCTTGTGTGTTGATGTAGCTAAGTGCCTGGTTATCAGTAAACACTACAAAATCCTTAGGTAGGAGATAATGTCTCCACTTTCTAAGAGACAACACTAGAGCATATAGTTCTAAGTCATAAGTAGAATACTTCTTTTTAGCTTCATTGAGCTTTTCACTAAAGAAAGCTATAGGTCTGCTTTCCTGGCTTAGTACTCCTCCTACTACAATTCCACTGGCATCACATTCCACTTTGGCGGGCGCTTATCGACAGGTAACAAAGGATGGGTTAAGGTTGCCCTTGTTTCAACTTCTCAAAACCTTTCACCTTCAAGGGATCCGGTACAAACTTGAGTCGCTGGAGCCGCGGTTATTGTAAATTACTAAATTTTTATATACCACTAAAGTTATATAAACTTATAAAATTGACTATTATGAAAACTCCACTTCATTCGCTCTACCGGTGGTTGAGATTGGCCAGGCCAATTTGGGATAGCTTCCACCTTGCTTGGGTATCTTCAATGATCGCTTGGGATACTACAAACCCCCAAATACACAAGCTCTTGTTTAAAGAACTCACATTTTTATAGGTTGATGGCTAACCTCTCCTCCTACATGCTTCAAATGTTCCTTTGTTGTCTTACTAAAGATGAGTATATCATCTAGATACACCACCACAAATATACATGTGAAATCCTTAAGCACTTCATTCATGAGCCTCATGAATGTACTAGGGGCATTTGAGAGGCCAAATGGCATAACTCTCCACTCATATAACCCATTAGTTGTCTTAAAGGCTATCTTCCACTAATCCCCATATTTGATTATGATTTGATGGTATCCACTCTTGAGATCCAACTTGGTAAAATCGCGGGCTCCTGAGACAATCCATGGAAATCCTCAATCCCTGGGAATGAAACCTATATCGTTGTAATTCTATTTATAGCCCACAGTCCGATTGCACTTAGCCTCCCTTACCACCTTTCTTGGTTGCTAAGACCAGTGCACAGGGCTGATGCTCTCTTCCTAGTGGTCCTTGGTCCACAACCAACTCACGTGGCTACTTCTGGGTTCTGATCTGGTGTAAGCTTGTAAAAGCTTCTTTGTTTTAGCAACCCTGGTGTAGTCAATCTGATGACTGATGGATTTCTTTGGAGGTAAGGTTGCTGGTGTTCCATCACTAACTATATCCTTGAACTATTCAAGAAACTTCTGGGCTACTCCTGGTATGACAAATTTCTTAGTCTTATCTTCCTCCTTGGGTTGCACCATGACCACATATCCTTCCCCTCCTTGTTGTAGAGTGTTGATTAACTCCTTGCCACTACTTAAAAAGACACTAGGGGTCTTTGACTATCCTTCTTCCTCATCTGACAGTGACTGCAGTTTGAATGTCTTTCCATCCTTCTTGAATGAGATATTGTTCTCCTTTCCATCATACATGGCTCCTCTGTCATACTACCATGGCCTTCCCAATAGAAAATTGCATGCATCCATAGGAAACACATCACAAATCAGTTTTTCTTTATACCCTCCAATGGAGAATTCCACTATTGTCTCCTCATTCACAAGAACACTCTACCCTTTATTCAGCCATGTCACCTTATAAGGATTAGTGTGGGGTACCTTCTCCAACTTTAACTTCCTCACTGCTTCCTCTGAGATAATGTTAACAGTAGATCCTAAATCCACTATAACTTTGCACACCTTCCCAAGTATTTTGCATCTTACCCTGAATAAGGCTCTCCTTTGCTTTGGCTCTTCTTTGACTGGTTGTCTGATTAGAACCCTGCTAAACATCAAGTTCTCCCCCATTTCTGACTCAATGTGACTAACCTCTGGTGACTTGACACTCATGGTGTCTTCGGCATGTCTCTTTATTCTCTTTTCACGTATTTAAAGAGATCTTTCTCCGTGGGGCACCTATAATTTGGATGTCCTCGCGACCCGCAGTTATAACACTTCATACCACCAGCAAATTATGGAGTTACTTCACCGCTCCTCTTCCTCTGACATCCTTGGGGTCCTTTACCTTCCTTGGCCTCCTCTAGAAGTTTTTTTTCCTTCCCGTATACGTGAGGTTTAGACTCCCCGTTCTTTGTTTGATTCCCTCTGCCTTGGTATCCACCTCTATGTCCTGTTTGATCCTGCGCCTTTACCTCACGCTCTTAGAGCTACCGATGCTTTGTTTTCTCTTGCTCCTCTCTTCAATCTTTATAGCCAATTGATAGCATTGGTGCACTGTTTTGGGACTTAGAAGAGTCATCTCCTCTTGAATGTTCCACTTCAAACTGTTAAGGTATCTAGCCACCTTAAGAATTTCATCCTCAGAAACATTAGACCTCATGCAAAGTTTTTGAAACTCTCTGGGAATTCATATCCATCTGTCAGGTGTGTCAGTCTTATCCTCAGGTGTTTATTCTCTTTGCTCTTACGGTCATGGGCAAAGACGGGCAGCCCAACTATCCGGGCGGGCATCCGTGCCGGCAAGGCTTATGCTTCCAGGCTCACTTTCGGCCAGTATTTCGCCAGTGCCGGCATACAAATGGGTAAAATTCTGGGTGGCGTTTTATCAATTATGGAAGTAGCTTCTAAAGTCATCAATTAATCCTAATGTCTTATTAGGGGTAAACCTCCTCCATTATCTTATCATCTCTCAGCTTCCCACCAGAAGCCCTCATTTAGGCCTAAAAGGCTACTAGCCCTAAGAGCCCCAATGAGGCCTCCTTCTCCAAGAAATCAGGGTTTTTCCCAAGTATTTCCAAAGAACACCCCAAAATTTTCTTGGGATTCCTGGTACATATGCCCACCTCTCAAGGATTTTTGGGGTCTTGGGTCACAACTGGCCGTACAACGCCCTAACCTGAAAATGAGCAAAACTAGGTCTTTTAAGCCCTTTCTTGGCTTCTCTGCAAATTGTTAAGTCTTTCCCTCACTAGATGGATTGTTGGAGTTTCTTTCTCTATACCATGTCTTGGCAAGACTCATGCCTACCTTTTCCAAAAGGTAATTTGTCAAGAAATTGACACCCCTACAAATCAAGTGCTCTGCACTAAGGTCTTCCCTAGCCGGACTCTTCCTGGCTCGCCTAGGGTAAGACTTCCATAGTAACTCCTATGCTTTCAAAGACCCTAAAACCTACTATATGTACATCCATGGAGTCTAGTCACTATTCCCAAAGGGACGTACAATTTGTATGGTGGGAAAGTAAACTAACACTCCATTCTCTCAAACTGCCTGGTTCAGACCAGCAACAATATGAAAACCAAAACTAATTACAAACAATGCTTGAAACAGAATTAAGAACCTATCTAAAGCCACACAATGCTCGAAGAACAACTACTCTACATCCTAAACAAATTACAGTACCATGATCAATCCATTAAAACACCTTTTCAATAAAAAAAATAAAAAATTCACACTCAATCACAATTGTTTTCTTGAATTCAAAAACTTCAAACAATATCAAATGCTTCCAACCCCACTCCAATGCCGAGGCATCCTATAAATAGGTCACCCAAATCAATTATCCTCTCCTTGGCTCTTCTTGGCCGCTTGTATCTCCAATTGAGCAACATTTCCAAACATTTTGCAAGAATTTGAAAAGAAACTCCTAAAAGGTCTAAAAGGTCAAAACCTCACTTGTGCAAAAACCTTAAGCCTATCCAATGGTCAACATGACCTTCATCTGATGATCAACACCCAATAAAAAATTCCACTAAGGCACAAGCATAAATGGACATGAATAGATGATAAGTTGGCCTTAACAAATTGCCAAAACATGACCTTCTAGACAAACTATGGCAACCTATGGGTGCTCCTGCACCATTAGGCTAGAGGGAGAGGGGAGACAGGAGGTCGAGGCAGAGGGCGGGTAGGAGAGGGTCCGAGCAAATATGGAGGTAGAGGTGATACAAATAGAGGTAGAGGCACTTGATGTTAGGGGAGGAGAGGAGGGAGTTGGTGGTGATGATGATGAATCAAACATTGGGGAGGAGATGGATGAGAAAGAGAGGAAACTTCATGAGAGGATGATTGATGGGGATCCAGATATATCCAATGTGCCACTATTGCCATAGGATGTCACAATGGATTAGTGTTTAGTAGACATGTAGCAGAGGTTGGATGAGGCCATTGCGAAGATCATTTCCTTACGAGCAGAGCTCGAGGATACTTGAGTTGAGAGAGACTAGGAAAAGATCTAGTGTCGAGAGATGAAGAGTTGGTGCAGCAAGTTTGCTCAGTTATGCACAGGGCCGGTTGCAGATGTGGCCAGGGAGCTTGCTAGGGTCAGTGAGAGTAGAGGACAATACATGATATTATATGAGTGTGCAGTGCCAATTGATCAAAGGGATCCTGGATTATCTAGATCATCTAGCAAGACAGGTACAGGATCAGGGAGTAGTAGCTGTAGTCATAGTAGCCATAGTCAGAGCAGTGTGGGTGGCTCTACTTCCACAAGGAATTCATCAGGCCATAGGTCTCACCATTTGTACATGAACTCTTCCAGTCACAGGTCAGGTCACAACCATGGGTCATCTGGGTCAGGGCATAGATCAAAGCACAGTCAACCGCCAGTCACCAATCCATCTGCCTCTAAGACTTATGCTGTAGTAGCCTCACAGCCTCATGTCACTATAGACATGATGCCATCAGTAGCGGTTCCCTTAGCTTAACAAACACATGCTACTATGTCCTCATAGGTTATGTCAGTGCCAACTACAGGTCATTAGTCACCCCGCTCTTCACCACGAGGGGATGAGGAGAGCACTTCCTTGGACAGTTGACATTGTTATCTAATTATCATGTTTTAGACATTCATGTTATGAAACTTTATGTTTTGACCATCGAGCCTACAAGCTCTATTTTTGAGATATCTCATGACTTTATCCTGTGACATGAGTTTTTGAGATTATACATGTGATGCGATTTTGATGTGGCCTACATGCTATATGTTATGTGATGATGCATTGTGTGATGATAATATTTATGATATATGCTTATCTGATGATGATTATGATGATGTAGTTATGATGACAATATGATACCTATGTGATATGATTTATGCATTTATCATTCCTATGATGATGTATTTGATGTGCTATGCCATGTATGCATTTATGATAGTGTTGATGGGTGTTTTTGCACCTTCTTAACACAGGCAACACACAAGTGCACTACCTCTCTTGAAAGACAATCTCCAACAGCTAGTTTATGAAAATTACCCTAAGGTCTCTCAGGTGTCAGGTCATGAAAATGCTTGGAATATCTCAGTTGGTTTGATGTGATCATGCTGGTGACCACAGGGTAGCCTTACGTGAGTTAAACTGGATGATAATTAGATCCTTGGATGGAGTTCATAAAATTTTCTGAAGGGTTGCTCTATTGTTGTAAGTTCAGGACAATAGTCCCAAACTCCACTTTAATCTTCAGTTTTGGCTTTACAATGTGCAATGAACTTTATCTAAAGAACCTATTAAAAAAATTAAAAAAAGAGGTAGGAAAAAGGAGAAGTTCCTAGACCTAAAACTACTGATGAACAGTGACAATGGAGGATGCTACAGTGGAAAACCTTCCTAAAACATAGTCCCATTTAACTAGATTAATTCATAGTCTCATGAAACAAGTGTAATCTTCTAAGGTCTGCAGATTTCAATCATTCATCCACCATAAAGCATGAATAAAAGATAAAATTTAAGTACAATATTCAAACAATGTTTAGACTAGCTTTACACCGTAGTTTATAATCAATAAACAACAAAAAGCATGAACAAAAGGAAGGCATTAATACAACAGAATCATTCACCATCAATGAACAACACTAACTAATCTACCAAAGCATACTAATACATAGAATAACAAAGTTAATCTACTATGATTCATTAACTAGGAGGAGAAGAATAATGAAACATAAAGTTGGAACTTAAGAACCCACCAAAATCAATGAATTTCTATTAAAATTCCAACAACATTTCTTTACAACAACTCAACTCTCTCTTGAAAATGAGAGGATACCCCCTATTTATAGTGTCCAAAAACCAAAATGAATGTCCAAGATTTAATTCCATTGTGTGGCCAAGATTCACTACAAATTAGGGTTTTACCCACCCCCAAATATTTTACAATATAAAATTACATTTTGTCTTTTAGCCTATTTTGTCTTCTTGTGGGCAACACTGTAGCTCTTTTGTCCTTTAGCTGATTTCCTTGCTACAACTACTTTGTGAGGAATTCATTATCAATTACTAGATTTTCTTCGTGCTTCTTCACAGTAGCATATTCCACAAACTTTCCAATCATGTTTGAAGTTTGCTCCACTCCAAAATATCAGATTGAAGCACCTGAAAGTTCAATTTCTTGGATTAGCCGGTAATCACATCCTAGTCCTTATCAGATTTGGGAGTATTCTTTATTACTTGCTCAGATTGAGCGAAAGCTCACATAGAAAAACCCATGAAATATGACGTAAGTGCATCTGTGGTTCCGTTCTCCATCTTCTTATGGAAGTATGGATTTATCTTCTTAGGGTCCAACTCAATGGCGTGCATGTCATAATCTATCATTAATTTCAGATACTCCCCATAGACTATCCTGATTTCCTTGGCCCAATCAACATCAAGCTCCACTTCATGGAGCACCCATTCCAATATTTCCTTGCTGTGGTCAAGGCCCAACTCCCATGTATCGATGAGCCAGTGATCATATTTTACCAACACCAGCTTCTTTTCCCATGTTCTTTCGGGCATCCCAAGGATTGCCTCAATTTTAGGATATGTAATCCTATATAGCTCAGGGAAGTCGGTGTGGAAATTTATCATGCCCTCAAGCTATTTTTGCACCTCCAAGAACTTATTTGATGTCCTGAAAATGCAGCTAATGCCCATATTTCCATTGTAGAGGACCTATTGGAACCAATCCTCTATGGATTTCATCCAATTATTTCTCCTTTATAGCTTTTTGATGTGGTCCTTGGACAATAGCTATGGTGGTGCGAATGACGTGGTGGGAAGCTCCTCATTGAAAGACCATTGTTGAATATAAGTTGTTAAGTCCGCCACTTGTTCCTTTAGCTCCTCCTTAGAGGTCTTGTCTTTATGCATTTGATGCACAATGGTGGCAAAAAATCCTTGAAGATGGTCAATTTTCTGCTCTCTTGTTGCTATCCCCAAGTCAATGGTAGAAATATTATAGCTGATCCCTTCTTCTCCCATCATCAGAGTAGCTATCTGTACTATCCTGGATCCTGATGCATCCATTGTCATATGAGATCTGACCTTTGGTTTCTTTTCCTTCTTAGTGCTTATTTGTGCTCGAGCCAAGATGGATTCAAGTCTTGCCTTTGGATCCATTAGGGTTGGGGTTTTCTCCTCTAATTGCTTTTCAAGCCATTCAGGAACTTGGGATTCCCCTTTTGGTGATTGATGATCACCTTCTTCCTCACAGGTACATTGAATTTCCATTGATTTGCTACCCAGAGTCTCTTGCTCTGTCTTTTCTTCTTATTCCTCATCTGAATCCCAAATAAATAATATTTCTTTTCCTAGGGATTTAGTGGCTATATGCTCCTTGGGACTGTACTCCCCTTGAAAGGTTTTCTTTTGTTCCTCCTCATGCTCATATTCTTCATAATGCCTACTTCTGGAGTTTTCCTTGTTTTAGTCTCTTCTTCAGGTTTGTCTTCTTCTTTCTGCTTCCTTTCCTTTTCTTCTTGTTCTCCTAAAAGAGGCATCTCTTCATCATGTCGGGGCTCTTACCTTGCTCCCCTGTTGGAGGTTCTATGCCTACCTCCATTTCTTGGTCTATCTCCTCTTCATTAGAGGGTTGATTTTCTACTTCTTCTCCAATGTCCCTGAGTTGTTTGGAAAGTTCCTCTTCTAATTCCTTCAGAGGTTTCCATGATATATTTTGTGCTTGGCTCCTCAACATCTTCAGAGGATTGTGTTTCCTCCTCTTCTTCCTCATGCACCACTTTATCAATTACTAGGTGTTGATATTCGAGGTGCTCGTGATAATCATCTACTTCTTCTTCCATCTCTTTGGTGGTTTCCCTCTCTTTCCTTTCTAACTCCTTAGATATCTGCATTGTTGCTTCCATTGTAGGTGGTTCAGTTTGAGGAGTAGGGACAGGGAGGTTAGCAACAACCTACGCTAGGGAAACAAGTACCGTAGGGTTGATTAGCACCTCAAACAACTTTGTCGGTATGTTTTGCATGTGTCAAGAAAAATATTTTAGGAGCGAGAGAGTAGGCATTGGAATTGTTGCAGTAGCTAAGGGGAGAGCTGATGATGGAAACATGGAGGAGGAAGAGAGCGAAGAAGTGGTGGTAGATGAGGAATCTATAACCATAACTTGTGTTGCAGGGGAAGTAGAGGCAAGGTGAACTGAAATATCCACCGCAGGTGGAGAAGAGGCCACCATTTCCTGAGAAGCCAACGAAGGAGCAAAAATAGTGGCAGCAACAAGAGTGGTGACTACGAGAGTGGAGGCAACAGATGGGGACTTTGGCTACTTGGTCTCTTCTTCCTCTCCTTCATGGAGCGGGTCCTCCTGTATAGTGGGCATCTCAGTGAAACTGCCCAACTTCTTTGGTTTCTTGGAAGGGTCACATTTTGATGCTTTCCTTGAGTACACCCTAGGTTTGGGATGATGCTCAACTATTTATTTCCTCTTTGTGGACTATGTAGTAGGAGGAGACCCTGAAGTTTCTCTGGTTGGAGTAGTAGTGGCAGAGGCACTATCAGTTTCGCTCTTGGGTTCATCCTCGAGCTCGCCATATGTTAGAGTAACCCCTTGTAGCTTCAATTGTGCAATCTATCCATCAATCCATTGCTTTGTTCTTGCCTCTATGGGCTTCATCAAAATATCAAGGTCATTGACCTCTTTGTCATCCCAGTTAATCAAAGGAAGTGGTAGGTTGGCGATGACATCGTACCTTGGATCGATTACCGTATTCTTATCTTCAACAAATTTGATCAGGCACTGGAAATAGCTTGACCATTTTAACAAAGTACACTATCATGTGCATGTAGTGCCTCATCCGCACTTATTTATTGTCTTTGCAATTGTCCCAAAAATCCAATTGGCCCAAAAATCTTTAACATAATGTAGATAGGCATACTCTATCTTGACTACCTTCTTCAACTTGCCACATAGATACATCCGCAACCGAGCAGTGTAGAGTTCCAGGTTATATTCAACTAGCTCCTTATTAGAATGCTCCACACACTTAGATGTGGGAAGAGCATACATACCCTAACCAAATGTGAGGGGATAGGGGATCCCCGCCCTATGCTTGTTGCTCAGAAGGGTGTGTGCACGCTGCAACTGTCAGGAGAGTTTCAGTAATATCAATCGGTCATTTGGGTACTAGGGCAGCTTATATGGTTTCTTTGAGAAACCCTCGACTTAGATGTATGTGAATTTGAGAAAATTAATAAACAAAAATCCAAAATGATGGATATACGCATTAGCACTGTGGGTAACCCTTCTTTCAAAGTCACCTCCAAGTAACCTAATGATATGCCCGATGAAGGCATCATTGACTCTGCAATAGTCTTTCTTAAATTTCTGGTACTGGAGTTGTGGATATTTATCATATACCTTTAATTCCCTTCCTGGAGTCAGGCTTGGGGCTACAAATAATCCCCTGTATTGGGCATGATTGATGAGAAAATAAAATAAAAGGGACTGGAAGTGCTGAGGGTCTATGGAGAATAACATGCCTGAGCAACTTGCCTTCCATGACCCCAAATATGCACTTCTTTGGATTAAGCGAAATCCCAAATTCTCAGAATCTTTGAAAAAATTTGCACAGATCAGAAACATGATCACTTCTCTTTTTTGAAAACACTGTGAGATCATCCATGTAGATGATGATGCACTTCCCGATCAGATCCTTAAATGCTATGTCCATTGCACGTTGGAAGGTGGTGCCAACGTTGATAAATTCGAATGAAATTCTCCTATACGCGAAGGTCCCCCACTTGGTGGTGAACACTATCTTATGATTTTCTTCGTATTGCACCATCACTTGATTATACCTAGAGTACCCATCTAGAAAGGACATCGTTTGTGAACAATTAACAATTTGTAGCACCTCATCTAATGAAGGCACAAGATAGTTTTCCTTTTCTGAGGCTTTGTTCAGATTGTGAAAGTCCACACATAATCTGATTTCTCCGTTCTTCCTAACCAGGACCAAGTTGGCCACCCATGTAGAGTGCTTGATAGGGAAGATGATCTTGGCCGACAACAACTTCTGCACTTCCTTGTAAATGATAGGCTCTAGCAATGCATTGATGGGACGCTATCGTTGTTGGAATGGTCTAACATCTAGCTTAAGGGGAATAGTGTGTGTATTAATGGAGGTGTCATACATCTTTAAATATTCATAACTCTGTGCTACCACATCATGAAACTTCTACAGAGCATTAATGATTCCTTTCTTCTCCTCTGGCGTGCATACCTTACCAATGAATACATTCTTAACTTCCTCAACTGTTCCGAGGTTGTGGGTGTCACACTGGTTGTTTATGGAATCCTTCTTTTCTTGTTGATCTTGGTCTCAGATTTAATCTAAGTCAAATATCCATTCAAGCTGAACCATGCCTCTAGGAATTATGTTTGTTTTGAGATTGATGACCCCTTCTATATCCAATTCAACTTTCTTAGGTTCAGTTTCATTGATTATCTGAGTTGCAAATACATTGAAGCCAATGATAAACTCCAAGATGTGTTTTTCGTCATTTAACACCTAGAAATGAGTGACATTGTCTGGCACGAATGGGGTGGAGGTCAACTCAACCATGAACCTTTTGAGGCCTGACAAAGAGAGGGGTTGTAGCATGCTGGTTGCTTGAGCCAAGGTGTCAGTAGTATGGTTTTAGGAATGAGGGATTAGCTGTATGTTGAAGGCATCTAGACTCTCTAAGAAATCCCAAACCCTATACCTATAGTTTGCTAATCTTCGGTTATGGTAGGAATATAGTTTTATAATTTGTTTTATTACGAACTCAAAATCACCAAATACTTGCAATATTGTGAATTTATTTCTTAGAGCCACTAAGAGACCATGAACTAGCACTTCATACTCTGCTACGTTATTGGTGCAATAGAATTGAAGCCTATGGGTAGTGAAGTAAGTCTTACCTGAGGGGATGATGAGTTCAAATCTGGCTCTAGCTCCTTGCTTGGACTTGGATCCATCAAAGCACAGTGTCCAAAACTTGGAGGGCTTTTTGACATCAGGGTTGATCATGCATTCATTCATTCTTAGTTGCACATCTACATCTACCATTCTTGGAATGGAGACTGGCTCATCATGCTTGGTGGTAGGCTGTCTGGTCGGTGGCTCCTTTTGAGATGTGGTTTGTGCTTTGATGTGCTCTACTGCCATCTGACACAAGTAACACTCAAATTTAGAGTGTGCAACATTATGAACTCTACACCAGCTAGGTAGAAAAATCTCTTGGAAGTCCATTCTTGCTCCCAGACTAAGCTGATCTTGTATGCATTTTCCCATGAAATCTTGGAAGCCATCTAACAGTCCTAAGTTACCATCATCATAAGATCTATCATTTTCTGATTCTACTAGCATTTATGTGCTCTGAGGTGCATAGGCTAGATTAGTAGGAGGGCTACATAGCACCAAGAATACCTCTTTAGTTGCCCCCTCTTCTGGAAACTCTAATTCTTCTTGATAAGTCATGGGGAAATACATTTACAATTCTATTTCAACAAATAGCACCTCATTTGTATTATTATATTTTGTGATAATGAACTTCATGTAGGGTTCTTGGTCTATGCAGATATGGTTTGGCAGCCCCTTCCATGGAATCAACATGTGAGAGAAATCAGTTGCAACATACCCATTCAATGCTTGGGTGAAGTCTCATCCCAAGATTATTCTGTATGTGTCAGGAATAGTCAGAACCTGGATGTCAATAACCTACTGCACCCTCGGGTCTGCAACAATCTGCATGGGGATACGATTGATTTCTCCAATAATGTTCACTCAATTTTTTCTATTTGAGTTACTTTTCTTCTTGAAGGTGTGGGGAAAATCCCAAGGGCCTTGCATACATCCAAAGGCATGACATTGGCTTATGCTTCAGAGTCAATCAAACAATTGTGTAAATTCTTCCCAAATATTCTAATTGTTGTGAGGAAGGGTGACATTTCTAGATTTCCTTGGAATAACCCCACATGCATGTCAGCCTAGGCTACTTGGTTCTAATACTTCTCATTGGTCTTTTCCTCGGTTTGCACTAGATTTTTCTCTTTAGTAGGTTGCTTTCCCATTTGCTGATTGGTAGGGACATCTTTCTTTTTACCTATGATCTCTTGAATTATAGGTTCATGTGGGGGCTCTTCGAATGAAACTCTCTTGGTTGGTGTCTCTTGTGTTGCCTTGGAGGAGGGGGTCCCATTAATCACCCTAAAGAAGGTGTGTCTAACTACATGAACCTTAAGTAACTCAAAAGCAAACATGCTGATTTTGACCTTCTTGAATTCTTTAACAATGTACTCCCCCATTTGCTCAATTTTAGCCTTAAAGGATCTACCTATGGAAGAGCTATCTTGCTAGTTTTTCATTTGGTTTAGTTGTTTGTTTCTATTCAAGTATTGTGAAGGTACATGGGGATAGATTAGGTTGTTGCTAGCATTAGGGTCAGGTGGAGTGCTGAAGTTATTAGGTGGAGTGGAAGTGGTGAAAGGTCCTCCCACTTTCCTATTTCTTAGATTATATGGAGAGGCTCTTTGATGGAACATTTTAACTTCATCTTCACAATACTCTTCTTCATCTACTGGACCATTATCTACTGAAGTAAAGAGCTAGGATAAAGCATCTTCGTTACTTACCTCTTTTACTTCTTTGTTCTTTGGGGAGGCAGCCTCACTTTTTGGCTTGTTGCTCTCGCTTCGTGGAAATGGATCTTGATTGACTACGAGCACGAAAGAGTCATATGGTTCTGATGGGACTATGTCTCTGTAGCCCACATTATCAACAACGTTCTAGACCTCCACTTGAAAGATTTCTAGAACTGTGAGGAACTTGGGGAAATCCTGCTCAGAGTGTCTGTTCGTCTTATGGATCTGGCACCATTCGGATAAATCAGCTTTGACAAGATACAATCCACTGGTTATTTTCTCTATATTAGGAGGCTGATCAAGAGGAGTGGGAACACCTCCATTGTTTGGTATTGTATTCCACATTCGATTCTTCCTCTAAGAAGGTCTCCTTTCAAAATTATTATTGGAGCCTTGCCCTCATTCATAATTCTACATAGGCGATGTACCCATTTCATGGTTTTCCCTGTTGTCTCAATTGTGGTTAGCCTGAATGCTACGTTTAGAAGCTTGTAGTTGATTATTTTGGTTCCTAAGATGGGTCATCTTTGTGGACATCTTTCTAATCATCTTTTTCAACTCATCTAACTGATCATTCTCAACATTGCTTGGCTATGATGTTTGGTTTTGGAGAAAGAAACGTTGTGCTATCGGTTGGTTTTATTGAGTGGGCGGGAATTCATGCCCTTGTAGATATAGTGGCATTGAAGGTTGCCACGGGTAGGTTTTCTATTGTTGTGGTTACAAATAATGGGGCACTAGAGGTGCTTTGTTCATGGGCTTCCCTGGATGAGGCACTATGGGCAGCTACAAAACTGGATTCATGAGGGATGTCTGGTGTTGTAGAGCTTGGGTGAGCCCTTGAATCTACATAGGATGAGAAATATTCCCCAAGGAAGGCAGTGGACTGGAGATTTTTTAATCCTAAATCGGTGCTAGCTATAACTGCCTCAGCATAAGCATCCACCAATCTGGCTGGTGGTGGGTTCATCCTTTTCACCAAAGCTACAGTAAGGTTGTCCAAGGCAGTGTAGTAGACAAGTAGGACAACGACATCGTTGAGCACATATGGAGTTTGTAACCTTGTGTATGCTCAGTGAAATTGATCATTGAAGGAATTGATTGGTTCATTAACCTCCCTATGAATTGCCATGAATTGCTGATATAGTTCTGAGGGGCTGATCGAAATCTTATATTTCCTTAGGAATGCATTCTTCAAGAGTTCCCAAGTAGTAATCAATCGCATTGGAAAATTGATGTACCGGTAAAAGGCTTCCTCTCCCAAAGAATAAGGGAAAATTTTGCATGCTACATCCTCATGGTTGATTTTCATATCTTTTAGTGCTTTTTGGAATATCTTAATATGTTCTTCAGTTGTCCTTTATGGATCCCAAGGGTTGAAATTCATGCAAAAGCTCTCTGGGTTCTTGGGAATTTCATGGTAAGAATTGAACAACAATGGAGAGGGGTTGTTCCCCAGCTAGGCCATGAGGGGAGGTAGAGGTGGTATATGCTGTTGAACATGAACTTGGGGCTGCACAGGGGCAGGGGCAGTTGGGACCACACCTTGGACTTGGAAGGCAGGGACAAGGGTAGCACCCTCGCTGTGGGAAGTGAGTGGCTGAAAGGTAGTTTGGGTTGGCTGAGTGGAAGAGGTGGAGGTGGATTAAGAAGGGTGAGGGTGTGGCGGATGGAAGGAGGATGGGGGTGAATTGGATGAAGTGGATGAGGAGGATGAGGCCGAGTTTGATCTTCGAGTCCTTCTAGCCCTTGTAAGGGGATGTAGTTCCTGGAATTCCCCTTTGTTGGGTGTGGATCTTAGAAATCTATGGAAAATTTTAGGGGAAAATGATCCAATTCGATCCAGCTTAACTCTAAAAGGTGCTTCCTTCTAGCGCCAGTTCTGTTGATGGGTATTTTTGCACCTTCTTAATATAGGCAGCGCACAAGTGCACTACTTGTCTTGAAAGACAATCTCCAACAACTAGTTGCTAAAAATTACCACAAGGTCTCTTGGGTGTCGGGTCATGACAATGCTTGGAATATCTCAGTTGGTTTGATGTGATATTGCTGGTGACCACAGGGCAGCCTTACGTGAGTTAAACTAAAGGATAATTGGATCCTTGGGTGCATTTCATAAAATTTTCTGAAGGGTTTCTCTATTACTGTTAGTTAAGGACAGTAGTATCAAACTCCACTTTAATCTTCATATTTGGCTTTACAATGTGCAATGAAATTTATCTAAAGCACCTATTAAAAAAACAAAAAAAAGGGGTAGGGAAAGGGAGAAGTTCCTAGACCTAAAACTACTGATGAACAGTGACAATGGAGGATGCTATAGTGGAAAACCTTCCTAAAACATAGTCCCATTTAACTAGATTAGTTCACAGTCTCATGAAACAAGTGTAATCTTCTAAGGTTTATAGATTTCAATCATTAATCCACCATAAAGCATGAATAAAAGATAGAATTTAAGTGCAATATTCAAACAATGTTCAGACTAGCTTTACACCGCAGTTTATCATCAATAAACACCAAAAAGCATGAACAAAAGGAAGGCATCAACACAACATAATCATTCACCATCAATGAACAACACTAACTAATCTACCAAAGCATACTAATACATAGAATAACAAAGTCAATCTACTCTGATTCACTAACTAGGAGGAGAAGAATCATGAAACATAAAGTTGGAACTTAAGAACCCACCAAAATCAATGAATTTCTATGAAAATTCCAACATGTCTTTACAACAACTCAACTCTCTCTTGAAAATGAGAGGAGACCCCCTATTTATAGTGTCCAAAAACAAAAATGAATGTCCAAGATTTAATTCCATTGTGTGGCCAAGATTCAATACAAATTAGGGTTTTACCCACCCCCAAATATTTTACAATATAAAATTACATTTTGTCTTTTAGCCTATTTTTTCTTCTTGTGGGAAGCACTGTAGCTCTTTTGTCCTTTAGCTGATTGCCTTGCTGCAACTACTTTGTGAGGAATTCATCATCAATTATTGGATTTCCTTTGTGCTTCTTCATAGTAGCATATTCCACAAACTTTCCAATCATGTTTGAAGTTTACTCCACTCCAAAATATCAGATTGAAGCACCTAAAAGTTCAATTTCTTGGATCAGCCGGTAATCACATCCTAGTCCTTTTCGCATTTGGGAGTATTCTTTATTACCTGCTCAAATTGAGTGACAGCTCATGCAGAAAAACCAATGAAATCTGGAGTAAGTGTATCTATGGTTCTGTTCTCCATCTTCTTATGGAAGTATGGCTTTATCTTCTCAGGGTCCAACTCAACGGCGGGCACATCATAATTTGTCATTAATTTCGAATACTCCCCATAGGCTGTCTTGATCTCCTTGGCCCAATCAACATCAAGCTCCACTTCATGGAGCACCCGTTCCAATATTTCCTTCCTGTGGTCAAGGCCCAACTTCCATGTCTTGACGAGCTAGTAATCATCTTTTACCAACACCAACTCCTTTTCCCATGTTCTTTCAGGCATCCCAAGGATTGCCTCAATTTTAGGATATGTAATCTTATATAGTTCGGGGAAGTTAGTGTAGAAATTTCTCATGCCCTCAAGCTATTTTTGCACCTCTAAGAACTTGTTTTCTATCCTAACAGTGCGACCAATGCCCATATTTCTATTGTAGAGGACTTGTTGGAACCAATCCTATGTGTCCTTCATCCAATTCTTTCTCCTTTCCAGCTTGTCAATGTGGTCCTTGGATAGTAGCTTTGGTGGTGCAGATGACGTGGTGGGAAGCTCCTTAGCGGAAGACCATTGCTGAAAATAAGCTATTAAGTCCGCCACTTGTGCCTTTAGCTCCTCCTTAAAGGTCTTGTCCTTATGCATTTGATGCACAATGGTGGCAACAAATCCTTGAAGATGGTCAATTTTCTGCTCTCTTGTTGCTGTCCCCAAGTCAATGGTAGAAATATTATAGTTGACCCCTTCTTCTCGCATCATTAGAGTAGCTATCTATACTGTCAGATGAGATCTGACCTTTGATTTCTTTTTCTTCTTAGTGTTTATTTGTGATCGAGCCAAGATGGCTTCAAGTCTTTCCTTTGGATCCATTGGGGTCAGGGTTTTCTTCTCTAATTTATTTTCAAGCCATTTAGGCACCTGAGATTCCCCTTTTGGTGATTCGTGATCACCTTCTTCCCCACGGGTATGTTGAATTTCCATTACTTTGCT
Organism: Sequoia sempervirens; assembly: GCA_007258455.2. Lineage (NCBI taxonomy): Eukaryota > Viridiplantae > Streptophyta > Pinopsida > Cupressales > Cupressaceae > Sequoia > Sequoia sempervirens. The sequence continues at coordinate 592,226,027 of VDFB02047230.1, read as the reverse complement.
ACCCTGAGTCTCCTACTCTGTCTTTTCTTCTTCCTCCTCATCTAAATCCTGAGTAAATACTGTTTCTTTCCCCAAGGATTCAGTGGCTGTATGCTCCTTGGGGCTGTCCTCCCCGTCAGAGGTTTTCTTTTCTTCCTCCTTCTCATGCTCATGTTCTTCATAATTCCCTACTTCTGTGCTTTTCCTTGTTTTAGTCTCTTCTTTAGGTTTTTCTTCTTCTTTCTCCTCCCTTTTATTTTCTTCTTTTTCTCCTAAAAGAGGCATCTCTTCATCATGTTCGGGGCTCTTACCTTGCTCCCTTATTGGAGGTTTTGTGCCTACCTCCATTTCTTGGTCTATCTCCTTCTCTTCATCAAAGGGCTATTTTTCTACTTCTCCAATGTCCCTGAGCTATTTGGAAAGTTCCTCTTCCAATTCTTGGTCAGAGGTTTCCATGATATATTTTGTGCCTGGATCCTCAACATCTTTAGAGGATTGCGTTTCCTCCTCTTCTTCCTCATGCACCACTTTATCAATTACTAGGTGTTGATATTCAGGGTGCTCGTGATAATCATCTGCTTCTTCTTCCATCTCTTTGGTGGTTCCCTCTCTTTCCTTTCTAACTCCTCAAATATATGCATTATCAGCTCCATCATAGGTGATTCAGTTTAAGGAGGGACAGGGAGGTTAGCAACAACCTATGCCAGGGCAGCTTGTATCGTAGGGTTCATTAGCACCCTAGACAACTCTATTGGTATGTTTTGCATGTGTCGAGCAAAAGATTTTGGGAGTGAGAAAGTAGGCATTGGAATTATTGCAATAGCTAATGGGAGAGCGGATGATGGAGACATGGAGGAGAGTGGAGAAGTGGTGGTAGATGAGGAATCTATAACCATAACTTGTGTTGTAGGGGAAGTAGAGGAAAGGTGAACAAAAATATCCCTTGCAGGTAGAGAAGAGGCCACCATTTCCTGAGAATGCGGTGGAGGAGCAACAGTAGTGGTAACAATAGGAGCGGTGACTACGAGAGTGGAGGAAATAGGTGGGGACTTTGGCTGCTCGGTCTCTTCTTCCTCTCCTTCACAGAGTGGGTCCTTCTATATAGTGGGCATCTTAGTGAAATTTCCTGACTTCTTTGGTTTCTTGGAAGGTTCACCTTTCGATGCTTTCCTTGAAGACACCCTAGGTTTGGGCTGATGCTCAGCTATTTATTTCCTCTTTTTGGACTATGTAGTAGGAGGAGACGCTAAAGTTTCTCCACTTGGAGTAGCAGTGGTAGAGGCACTGTCAGTTTCGCTCTTGAGTTCATCCACGAGCTCACCATATGTTAGAGTAACCTCCTACAACTTCAATTGTGAAATTTTCCCATCGATCCATTACTTTTTTCTTGCCTCTATAGTCTTCATTAAAATAGCAAGGTCATTGACCTCTTCCTCATCCTAGTCAATCAAAGGTAGTGGTAGGTTGGCGATGACATCGTAACTTAGATCGATTATTGTATTCTCATCTTCAACAATCTAATCAGGCACTGGAAAAAGCTTGACCATTTTAACAAAGTACGCTGTCATGTGCATGTAGTGCCTCATTTGCACTTCTTTATCGTCTCTACAATTGGCCCAAAAAATTCAACATTATGTAGATGGGAATACTCTATCTCGACCACCTTCTTCAACTTGCCATATAGATACATTTGTGACTGGGTAGTGTAGAGTTCCAAGTTATATTCGACTAGCTCCTTATTAGAATACTCTGCACACTAAGATACGGGAAGAGAATACATACCCTGACCAAATGTGAGGGGATAGGGGATCCCCACCCTATGCTTGTCGCTTAGAAGGGTGTGTGCACACTGTAGCTATTAGGAGAGTTCTAGTAATATCAACCGGTCATTTGGGTACTAGGGCAACTTATATGGTTTCTTTGAGAAACCCTTGGCTCAGATGTATGTGAATTTGAGAAATTGAATAAAAAAAATCCAAAATGGCAGATATAAGCATTGGCACTGTGGGTAAACCTTATTTCAAAGTCACCTCCAAGTAACTTGATGATATGCCCGATGAAGGCATCATTAACTCTACAATAGTCTTTCTTAAAGTTTCGATACTGGAGTTGCGTATATTTATCACATACCTTTAATTCCCTTTCTGGAGTTAGGCTTGGGGCTATAAATAATCCCTTGTATTGGGCACCATCGGCGAGCAAATTAACCAGGTATGACACCATGTAGAACTATGATGTTTTCTTTACGACCATAAATTGCTCGTGTAGGCAGCTACTAATCATTCCTTCCCATTGAAATTGGGTCTTTCCCTGATGATTTCTTCAACAAAGTACAACATCCATTCCTACAAGAGGGTTGTGGTTGGAAGACCCATGACCCTACTCAATAAGGTGACCAAATCATGATAGTATTTATGAAAATCGCTCCCGAAGAGCTCTTGGGGCACCTTATTTGCATTGCCCCTCTTCTCCTTTAACCAATATTGATTGATAAGCTTCTTACACTTGAGGGGGTTAGTTTCCCATGTGGTCTTGGCATATTATTTAGAGGCTTCTTCGATTTCATCAAAGGTTAGTATATGGAAGGTTTTTCTGATAGACTTGGTAGAGAAATAAGCCAATATGTTTCCATCCCTATCTACTATTCTCTTAGTGTCTTCTTGATAGGCTTCTCTACAAGCCATTACATGTTCGGGAGTAATGAGGGCAGGTGGGACATTGATAGCCTTGGCCAACCCACTTCTTCTTATTCTCTTGACATTTTCTATGTTGGGATTGATAATGACCCTTTGCTTGAACTCATCGATGTCGATATGCCCTAAGTTGGTATCTGAGATCTCTTTCCAGTCCGTGGTGACCTTTGACTTGAGGGGCTCCCCTTGAAACTTGTATTAAATTTGATCTTTATCTTCCTTACCCCTGGGTTCCTTGGTAGCTTTCTTTCCTTTTTCCTTCTCTATGGTCACCTCTAAAGGTTCTATAGCTAGTTCTATATATCCTACAGGAAAGAGAGCAGTAAGCACATTCAATTGTAAAAACATGAGAACCATTAGCCAAAATCCTGCAAAAACAATGTTAGATTAGGTAACCCATCATTCAAAGATCCTAACATCTCTTTTGGATCAACATTGGCCATTCATTTGGGGAAGTTATGGCTACCCGGGCCCAGGGGTGCGGACTTCCCTGCGCTGACAACCGTTTTGGGGAGCAGCTGTTAAAGGGATGGTAATCAGGGCACGACGGCCCGCGAGGTTATACCCGCATGAGTTTTTGGCCATGAAATGGGGTCCACTAAGGAGATCAAGCTATTTTAGTATGTGGGTTGAAATCATTTTGAAGTTTCAGGGCCATCAAATGGGTCGTTTAAGTGTGCGAGCTTGAGGTACATGAGTGTAGGAGGTCTGTTGGTTGTTTTCTGCTCCATTGTTTGAAATGACATTAGAAAGATGATGACTCGTGAGTGGCATCCTGCCATGTAGGACCTTAGGACTCCAAGGAAGGTATTTCTTTATCATTAAAGTTCAAGCCGTTTGGAAGAGTGTGGGTTGGAAGGTGCGGGAAAGTGTTGGATGTTGACCATTTGGAACGATGAAGGTAGGGCAGAAGTCCATGACAGGAAGACTAAATCATCGAGTCTATAGACAACTTAGGCATCAAGTGCTGGTTCGTTGGCAAATATTCAAAAGGAAATAACAGGGTTGGGTCCTGCATAGTGGGCTGATAGGAGTCTTCAAGTGTTTTAGCATGGCGATGATATGATGACCATCCACTAGCAGCTACTCGCATGAAGCCCTTTTACTTAGGCATTTTTTGTTTCTTTGAGCTCGAACGATGATCACAAGCGCGAGTTCTACAGGGATGAAAGATGAGCGTTCACGATTGTTTGAAACAACAGACGCACCACAACGACTCGTGGATAAAATTTTGTGAGGATTGGCCCACACAAGGGCCAACACTTAGTCATTTTTGGCACAAGTGAAATTGGACGGTAGCGGCAGGATCAGAACCCGCCCATTGGAAGGACTCTATGGTTCCGTTGTTTTGAGGGGTCATTTATGTGGCAGCGAAAGGTTAGTGGAGACCCGCATTGGATGGTCCGAATCACATAATTTTCCTTGGTTTTGAGCTTGGATGACGGAAAGGAAGGTGGGATCAGCCGGGCAAAAGGATGAGTTACTAAGGCCATTTGAAAACTACAATCCTTAGGCGGAAACCCGTGGATGGAAGTCCACATTGATAATTCCACAACGAGTCAAGATTTGGACATTTTGGCATGGTTAAGTTTGATTGACGGTCATTGGGACATGACCCACCTAGTGGAAGGGTGGGATCAAATGTCCATTTGGAACGGTGAAGCTCAAAGGGAATTTTGTAGGTGGAGGCCCATGCTTGCAAACCTGAGAGGGTTGAAGGATCCTTCTCTTAGGCTCATGAATTTTGGCTAAGGCAAAGACGAACGACAAACTAGGTGGGTCTTCCCGCGAGGGCGGGCCTAATGAACGTGTTGGTCGATTTTGAATTTTGGCACTTAAGGAAAAGGAAATGACATTGGGCACCTTGCGGACCCACATGGTATGAATTCCTTGGTCCAAGAACGGTCGTGGGAGGTCCAAGTTCTGCACGCGGCCTGTGGGAGATTTTTGAAGGTTATGAAAATTCTGACTAGTGGGTTTTGTTCGCTGGGGTCTCATCTAACTAGTTCTTAGTTTTCTTCTTCAAAATTTAACAACTTTCACAAAATTTTAGAGAAAACTCAAAATTTGGCTTGCGACAGAGGACCAACCTAAAGAATCCATTGAAGATGGTCAAAAGAACCACAAATAATCGATGCATGAGCAGTGACACGGTCCTGCGGGCATGAGGGTAGCATTGGCTGGAGGCTCTGACAGGATTTCTCAAACTTTTGATGATAAAACTTGATGGGTCAAGCCTGCTATTTATAAAAATTGTAGCATTTAATGCCCACCATAAATACTAATATGGTGGTGTTCAGGGTTGGTGAGCATAAATTTCAAAAAATAGCAGTGGGAACAGTGGAGTCCACCAACCAGATGACCTTCATGCACTGGCCATTCTGTGAGTTGACGGTAAAAAGGAAGAACAAGGCTATGGGTCCCATGGGGCAGGAAGATGTTGGGAGTTGGCCACTCAAAGCGGCGAAGGTGCAGGGGAATCCCGCATGGGGCGGCCCGCAGGGGCAGACCCGCATTGCCTGGAGGATGTCAATTTTAAAGTTTGAAGGCAGACTGCTAGGGGAAACTCGCAAAGGCCAGAAACTTGGAAAATTTGAGGGTGGAAAAACTTGGTCAACTGAAGATAACTTTTCTAAGACTCTTTGACCACTTAGGACTCAAAAATAGGGGGCACTCAAAATGAAGCGGCGACAAAAGTGACCAGACAAAGCGAAAAGAGAGGGTCCCCATTTTGAATGGGGTGTGTGTGCTATAGTCACAACAGATAGCTATTTATGATGAGATGCCATGATGATGTGATGGTTATTTATGCTTATATGCCATGACGATGTTATGTTATAATGATGATTATATGAATGCATACTATATGATTGTAATGGATGCCATGTTTATGATTATTTATGTGTTAATGCATGACTATATGATGATGTATGGATAATGAAATATGTGATATCATATATGTGTTTTAATGATATGGATGATGTATGCACTTACATGTTATGTGAATGTGTAAAAACCTAGTGTAGTGCCTATATGATCATGTATGCACTTATATTTTTTTATGTCACAGGATATCATCATGAGATAGACGAGACAAGATGACAAGACAAAAGGAGATGAATGTTAGTGCAAAGACCAAATCCTTCAACATGTTACCACATGACTTAACAATTATTGCTCTTAATCATCATTGGGTGAATTATTGTAATGGCCAACAAACACCATGATATGACATAGATCAAGGTGTGCAAGGTCGTACCATCACATGAGATAGGAAGTCATAGACAAGGATGATTATGACTCATACTAAGAGTGTAATCGCCCCAATATTTTTGTCACAACCAACTGCAAGCATAAGACAAACAAGAAAGATAATAAAAAAATTCATGAAATGTCATTGATCCTCTAAATCCTATTACCAGGACATGCTTGAGGAACTAGCAACATGACTTCCTGAAAAAGATAAGACAAGTAAATCATCATGATATGTCGCTGCTTCTCTAAATCCTGTTGCTAGGACATCGAGGAAAAACTAGTAGCATGATGAAAGATCAAAGGGCCAAATGCTAAGATAATGTTTGCTAAGTGTTTTCCAAGTGTGTCTAAATGTCAAGTGTTTTAATGTCAAGATGCCAGGTTTGACGATGTCAAATGCCGAATTTGTCATATTTGACGATGTCTAGGTGTCGAATGTCAAAGTTTTCCAAATTCAAGAAGGACACATCCTGAATAATGTTGATGTCGAGAGAATCAATCCTAAAATGTTGAGAGGATCCCTCAAAATTCCAGATGATGGTGATGATGCTTAGGAAGGACACATCCTAAGGCACAAGTAAATGACAAGGGCGATTCTACAAAAGGACACATCTGAAGAATAACCAAGAGTTGACAGTTTGACCAGTTTTGATCGAGTTTGATTGAAGTTGACTACATGTCGATGTTGACGTGTTGATGTAATTGACATGTTGATTAAATAATTTCCAGAGTCAGTTTATGAGTTTGTGTGTTTTGAAATGACCTGTTTTAGTTGAAGAAATTTTGACGTGTGTGCTAGTGTAGTACCATGAACCCTAAGGGACTGACATAGTGCGGCCTCAGGGGCTCATCGACAGATGGCCTTGCCTACGTCATACACTTAGAGACCTCATAGTTCAACATGACCAATGAATTTTCCTTGATGAAAAAATATTGAGTCATGATTTTTATTTTGACAACCTAAAAGGACTGACCTAATGTCTCAGGGGCCCAAAGATGAGCCTTGCCTACGTAGCAATTGTGTAGAGACAATGTAGTTCGACAAATGACAAAGATTGACTGAATTGACAAGATATGGCTCCGCTTTTTTTGTTTTTGGGATATTTTAATTTTTTTGTATTTCTTCAAGACATTTTTCAAATTTTTAGGTCTTTTTCAGGACATTTTATGATTTTTAGGTCTTTTTTTTAGGACATTTTTTGATTTTTAGGTCTTTTTTTAAGGACATTTTATAATTTTTTAGGTCTTTTTCAGGACATTTTATGAGTGATAGGACCATGTATGATATCCAATGTAGTCAGGTGATAAAGGATTGCCCCTTATTAGGTCCAAGACTAGTGAAGTTTGAAGAATGCAGAAAGAGTCATGCTTGGGGTGATGGGTGGATGACATGCATGACTTGATGTCAATCATTGTTAGCCATGTAAGGAATGGAAGGGTTTAACGATGGGGTGTCATGGGTCATAATGGTGTTAGAAAAATTGGTTGATTATTATGGACTAAGGTAGATAGAGTGACAGTAGATGACAGAGCAAAACCGACTTCGCATGGTCCCTGTTTGCCAGGTTTTCACCATGGTACTTATCTAAAGTGCCTGTTTACCAGGTTTTCACTATTGGATGAATTATTTCTCTTTAATATTTTGTCCTTTCTTCATTTTTTCATTTTTTTGTTGTCACCAAGACACATGTTTTCCAAGTTTTCATCAGGGTGACGATTTTTTTATATTTTTCATTTTTTTGTATTTTTATGGTTTTCGGTTAGAATTTCTGATGCTACACAGAACTTTCAAAGATGTAGACTGTTGATAGGCTCTGTTAGTTGTTCACTATCTAGAGTAGCTAATCGATATGCCCCCAAACCAAAATGGGATGTGATTATGTAAGAGCCCAACGAATTTGGCTTGAACTTGCCAAGTTTGTCTCTATCATATTGATTTTTAGGATTTTGCATGAGGACCAAGTCACCAATGTAAAACTTTCTGACCATGACTCTTTTTTTGTAATTGCGACAGAGACGATTTTGATATGCTTGTAAATGATTCAAGGAATTATGTCTGTGTTTCTTTAACATTTCCAATTCATGCAGTCGTGACTGTCTATACTCCTCATCATCAATTAGACCCTTCAGGGAGACTCACAAGGATGGAATTTCAACCTCAATGGGCAAGATGGCTTCGGCTCCAAAGACTAAAGCAAATGGAGTGGCTCCTTTAGGTGTGTAGATATTGGTATGTAGGACCACATAACAGGGTTAAGTTGAATGTGCTAGTCACAACCAATGTCATTGATAGTCTTCTTAAGAATTTTGATAATGGTTTTATTGGATGCCTTAGCTTGACCATTTCGTTGTGGGTAGTATGGTGTGGAAAAATGATGTTGGATATGAAATTGCTCACATAAATCATGAACGTCTTGATTTTTGAAAGGACACCCGTTGTCTATGATGATGGACTGTGTTGATGGGTGTTTTTACACCTTCTCAACACAGGCAACACACGTATGCACTACCTCTCTTGAAAGGAAATCTCTAACAACAAGTTGCTAAAAATTACCCCAAGGTCTCTCGGGTGTCAGATCATGAAAATCTTGGAATCTCTTAGTTGGTTGATGTGTTTTGCTGGTATCACAAGGCGGTCTTATGTATGAGTTACAAAGGATGGGAATTTGGGCCCGCAAATGCAGTTTCAAGGTGCTAGAAGTGAATGAACAATGGCTGCTCATCTAACTTAGCTTCATGGTGATGCTTGGAATCCTACTTTAACTAAAGAATAAAAGAAATAGCAAAAGGAAAAGGGTTGAGAAAGTTGTTCTAAATCTAAGCTATGAATGAACAGTAACAATGGTGGCTGCTACAGTAGACAAACTTTCCCAAACTGAGTTTTTCTTGGACAAGAGGAACCTACAGTTACATAAAACTAGTGCAATCTCCTAAGGTCTATAGATTTTTAGATTACACACGCAAATCATGAACATGCAATTGAAAAAATTTGTAGCAATTAAATAAAGAATCCCATGCTAACTTTGCACAACATCTTTCCATCAACAAGTGCCAAAAGTATGGGATGAAAGCTCATCAAATTCTATAACAACAGACACCGTTATCACATCCATCCAAGAAATTAAAACTAAGACTAACATGGAAGTAAAACCATGCATGCCAGATGAGAAAAATCAAAGAAAACATCCATAAAATCATGCACTGCTATCTTTTATTGCTGCAAATTCCTTTTGCACCAATTCTCCAACCATTTACAAATGAGGGGCAAGCCCCTATTTGTAGTTTTCCAAAGCCCAAATGAATGACTATGATTAATTTTCATTGTGTGACTTAGATTTTCTTTACACTAGGGTTTCACCTACCCCACAATATTTAACAATTTAAATTACAACTTTTGTATTTTCCCTATTTTGTCTTTTAGTCGCTAGTGACTGTAGCAATTTTGTTTTCTAGCTGATTTCCCTTTTGCTTTAGCTGAAATTGTTCAAAAGTTTCCTTCTTGTTCGTGCATCTGTAGTATCCTTCAACTAATTAAGTGCACCTTGTTTGCATCATTGTTAAATGTATTAGATGATCTGACTAGACAATTCTTGATTGATCGTGATCGTTTGTTTGGAGGGAGGAAACAACCGCTCCCTCCCACCACCTTCAAGGCCGCCCTTTGCAATTTTGTCATTGACTTCCTTGACATAGGCCTCCTTCTAATGTTAGCTTTGTTGATGGATATTAGGGGAGAGGTGAGCATAAAATGAATGGTGAAAGGAGCAATGTTCTTTTTCCTTGTCCAGCCTTCTCAATGGGCCTCCCCAACGGACCCGTGGTAGGTTCCTTGAATCCTGCATAGTGTCGTAAGTGTTTTCATATGCAAATCAAGGAAATTTTTAGTCAAATCCTACAAACTCCTTGTTAGATCCATCCATGCATCATTAAGAGATCATAATATTAATATTTGGAGCTCATTTGGACCATAAACATAAATGCGGGCTCAAGGGTGCAGGTTTCCCCATGGCAGATGGATGGCAGGCAATGGATGATAGGCAACAGACAGATAGTGGTGGTGGCAGATAGTGGATGAGAGGCAGCGACAGACGAATGGATAGACAACGAACAATGAATGCTTGGCGACGGATGGATGCAAAACGAACATTGGACGTCAGGCGATGGATGAATGGCAACAGAGGGACGGTGGTGGTGGATGGCGAATGAACAACGAGGGATGGTGACGACGGACGAACGGTGGCGGAGGTGGATGATGAAGGAGGGACATCGGTCCGCAAGGAAAGTTCCCATAGATGGCGACGGAGGGACGGAGGCTTGCAAGGAAAGTTCCCATGGACAGTGATGGAGGGACGATGACCCGCAAGGAAAGTTTCCACGAACAACAACAAAGGGATGGTGGCTCACAAGGAAAGTTCCCACAGACGGCGATAGAGGGATGATGACCTACAAGGAAAGTTCCCATGGATGATGATGAAGGGATGATGACCTGCAAGGAAAGTTTCCAAACAGCCACAAAGGGATGACATCCCATAAGGAAAGTTCCCAAACGGCCATGGAGGGACGATGGTCTGCAAGGAAAGTTCCTAAATAGCCACGGAGCGATGGCGACCCACAAGGAAATTTCTGCAACTTCACAAAACTTAGTAAATTTGAGATTTTTCAATTTTAGCACATGTGAAAAGGGGTAGAAAGAGTGCCAAGAGACATTTCCTTAAGATTTGACTCATTTTGAAAAAAATGAAAAAAATTGGAAGGGGGAAGCTGGAGGGTCGCCGCCCTTTTAAAATGACAATGAGCACATGGTGACCCACACACGGTGACCAGCAAGGAAGGTTCTAAAATGACCATGGAGGGACAACGAACCACAAGGAAATTTCCCAAATGACCACGGAGGGACGGCGACCCACAAGGAAATTTCTGCGAAACCCCTTTAGGCACGTGAAGAAATTCATTTGATGGTCCCTAGATGATGAAAACTTGAAGTTTGCAACCATTCTGGAAATGTAGAGATTTGAAAGAGGAAAGTCAGAGGGTCACCGCCCTTTTGAAAATGAAAATGAGCACATGGTGACCCACACATGATGACCTACAAGGAAAGTTCCTAAACGGCCACGAAGGGATGACGACGCATAAGGAAAGTTCCCAAACAACCATGGAGGGACGGTGATCTGCAAGGAAAGTTCCCAAATGGCCACAGAGGGACGACGACCTACAAGGAAAGTTCCCATATGTCCATAGAGGGACGAAAAAACCACAAGGAAAGTTCCCAAATGGCCATGGAGGGACGGTGGCTTGCAAGGAAAGTTCCTAAATGGCCACGGAGGGACGAAGACCCGCAAGGAAAGTTCCCAAATGGCCATAGAGGGACGATGACCCACAAGGAAATTTATGCAACTTCCCAAAACTTAACAAAACCTTGGAAGTTCACTTAGGCATCATGAAAACATCCTAAATCCATAGGAAACTTGTCCCCAAATTCAAAAAATGATGGAAAATGCAAAGCATGTGAGAAGGGACCAAGTCAGTAGGAGCAAGGCAAAAAGCAGAAAAGGAAGGGGAGACTTTGTTTCTCCCTCAGATTCGAATGCCCTAGGTAAAATGAAGGGCATGGAGCAATATTTGTAGGCCAATTTCCATTAATGGCATGCATTAATTTCTTGGTATGGCAAACCCGAGTTAGGTGAGATGTGGAAACCCACACTCATTTGGATGCTTGGTCAAGGCTCAGACAAAGAAACTAAGTGTGGATCTCACCATGTAGGTGGAAGTTGGGTGGCAATCATTTCAAAAGTGGTGAAATAGAAGCGGAAACCCGCACAAGGTGACCCATAGTTGCGGGTTCGTGAGGCTTGGAGGACGTCGGGGCAACGAACGAAGGGAAACCCGTAGGGGCATTTCCGTGAAAGAAAAAGATCTAGCGTAAAAATCAGGTAGATGAATCTGGTCAAGGGTAATTTGATAGTTTGAAGGCACATGACCAATTTGGGCTTGGAAAAAATGGTGTGCAAAGCAAGACGGGAGTGAAAATGACCCGTCAGGAGTGAAAAGAGGGGATCCCTGCCTTCGGCGAGGCGTGTGTGCAAAACATGCACAACAAATGGTGACTCACTAGGGAAATGCTCCAAAGCATTTTGATGAAAAAATGGAATCACAAAGACATAATCTCTGGTTCTGATCCTCATGCTAGGACAAATGAACTAGACGCTCGACCAAAGGATCAAAACCACTAGCTAACCCAACCTTCAGTATGCTAAAAATCCAAGTGTGTATAGTTGCGTTAATTCCCATCCTTCAGTTGCTACAGGAACTCGAGCTCCGTCAAGTTAAGCTACATAGTTTATTCTAACTCCAAAAGCATCCTGGACATTTCCTTGCTTCCAGTCAGGCATCCATAGCCCCAATGAGGTTTTCGCTATGATTCCCCTGAACATTGCTCTACTACCAGCCGAACGTCCATAGCTCCGGTAGAGTTGTTCATAACCTCTTGATAGGATGAATTTTATTTCTTTCTTTTGATTTTCAATGTTTTTCTTCTTTTATTTTTTTTCTTTTCTTTTAATTTTCTCTTTTTGATTCTTTTATTTCAACCCACAAGCAGTGAAGCTCACGCTCAGGGTTGAGAATCACAGTGGCACTGAAGTAGAATTTTAGATTTTTCACTTAACTAGACTTCACAAAAGGGACCTACAATGACCGTTGGATTCTTAAAATGTGTGAGAGATATAAGATTTTAGAATACTTTAGAATTAGACCAACCAATGACTTGTCCCCTTCAAAGCAAAAATCCAGGTCACTTGAGACTAATAGAATACCTTCACAATCCACTCTAAAAAAATTATTAGAGTTTGTCAAAGAAATACATAGAACAACCCCATATGATAAGATGGTTGTTGTGCGCATAGATGTGCCCAACTAAATGCAGAGGAAACCCAAGCAAAGTAGTAGCAACACAAAAGAAAAACATGAATCAAGCTGGAAGCAAACACCTAAACTAACCAAAGTGAGAAAGAAAAAGCAAACAACAAGGAAATTACTCTAAAGTAAACAACCTACAACGAATCAAGTAACCTAAGGAAAGCAGGAAAGTGAGGTATATACACGAAACCTACACTACCCAAAAACAACTATGTACAAAGATATTTACAAAGGATCATGTTCAGGCAAGGAAAATTGGAGCTTATGTTCAATGGATTTTGCAAGGTATGCATAAGCAGGAGGGAAATCATCATAGTTCTAAGCCATGCAGATTCGTCTTTATATTCAAAAAAAAGAAGTTGAATAATAAAGCATTCAAATTTAATCACACATTCGAGAAAAATAAAAAATTGAGGTAATTCATTAAACCCATGGTCAATCCATAAACACGTCTGTCTCCCCTCGTTCCCATAATCAAAATGATAAACACAGCTGCAAGTATTCATAGGAGAAAGGAAATATAGAACTTGGATGTCATCATGCAAATGTGCAATGTTTGACAGTCGAGAGCGAGCACTGCATTGTTGATAGGTGCATTGGAAACTTCGAATGGAGGCACTGGATGGTGCAACACTTCAGATATTAAGCTTGCATAAGGGTGGGAGAATGGGGAAGCAAGCACCCCTTCCAATATTCATGTGGGATCGGCAACCCCTATCGGATGTTCCTCAAGGAGATAGACTTCATCTCGTTGATCTTCTGCAAACTTGGTGTCCACTTGATTGCTGTCTTCAAAAGGAAACACACTGTCCCGTCTCCTTCCCTAAGTGTTGACCTTATTTTTATGATGTTCAATGTCCTGAGAACATGACATGCAAAAATTTGTCTTATTGCAACCTTCTAAATGTGAAAGAGGATCAACTATGGTCAAGGTGGTAAGACTCCCAGTTGCATCTTGTAATTGGCCAGGTGTGTCATACTTATTGGCAGTTGTCAAAACACCTCCGCCTTTGTCTTCTTCTCTCTGGAGTTTGTTTATCTCATCATGATGTTCACTTGTCTTCTCTTGTTCACTGTCACTGTAGATGGAGAAGGAGTTCCTCTCCCATTTTGGAGGTTCTAATGTTTCACCATCTGGTGGTTCAAGTAATATATCTTCATCATCGCCATCTTTTGTAATGTACTCCTCGGTGTTGGCATGGCTTTGTGGCACAATTCCAAGTGGGAAGAAATAAGAAATCAACACCATCCCATTAAGAGGATATAAATATGATGAGCGATCCTCCTTTGGAAGTCCTCCATATATCCTATCATCTCTCACGTATAAGTGCTCTTCAAGAGGAAAAAATTCTTGATGACTGATGGACAGCATTCCCATGTGCTCTACTCCATCATTTGGAGGCTCAGGGCCATGTTGATCTTCTATTGTTTCTATCCTAACATCCTCATGAGGGCTACTTTTAGCCAATTCATCACTTGGTTCTAGCTCTTGGACCTCTGGTTCATCTCTTGAAGCAACTGTAAGGAGCGGCACACTTGGCTGCCTCACTTGTTCTTTGACTTGCTCGATGGTTCCTTGGCACAGTTTGGATGTGAACTCTGAGTGTGATGAATCATGAAGTCTACACCAATTCGGGAGTAGCAACACCTCCAAATCCACTTGGTATTTTAGCTCAGACCAGTCCCTTGCTAGTCTTGAAATGAGCTGTTTGTATCTTTCCACCATTGGGTCCTCATCATCACTTGGGAAGGAAGTCAGATAGTGGACATCCGTAGCATATGATTGTTCCCACTCCCCCAAATCTTCATTGCTAGATGCTTGGTCATTGTCATTCATGAAGGAGAGGTATTCTAATCTAATTTTGCTTATGCATTTGTGATCATTTTCTACTATCCCAAGGTTTTCAACCTCTTCCTCCTGATTTTTAGCATCTTCATGAGCTACCTCAACATGTGCTGTAACAAACTTTGTTGATTCATCATCAACTACCAATGGATCCTCTTCTGGACTTGAGGACTACTTTTTATCGATGGAGGGAAAGCATTTTGAATTAGTTATAATAAAATTTTCATCAAGGCACTTTACTATCCTAAGACTTTTAGCCTCTTCCTCTTTGTTCTCAACCTTTATGTCTGCTGTCCCAACACTAACTTGTGTCAAATTTTTTGGTTAAGATTCAATGTCCTATCATCCAGATGTTGACATCTCTTTTTCCCCATGGGATGAATCATCCTCATTAATGGTTGGCTGCTCCAACTTGTTCAAACAACCCTTGGCTTGAGCGATAATGTTTGCACATGATGAACAAGTTAACTCTGAGTGAGGTGCATTGTGAAATCTGCACCAAGTAGACATCAGTACCTCCTCCAATCTTGATCTATGTTCACTTCCCAAAAATTCTTGGATCAACTCCTTGAATGCCTTAGTTGCCATGGTTGTCAATTCTTCCTCTAGGTCTGCAAGAGCCATAGGTTGATAAATTTACCAAAAGGGAATCTCTCCTTGTAAGACCTTGTCAACTCTTCCCAAGAATGTTAGACATCCCAATTCGTTGTGTCTATGGGTGCAATGGATTCTACATTTATCCACAAATGCAAATTGCTGCAATGGTCTCTTCAATCTTCTATTCAAATCTGCATGCAGCTGAGTGATGTTGATTTGTAAATGCTGCTCCATCTAAGCTCAACTTTGTTTTCCTTCAAAAATTTTTGATTTTAAATTTCCAGCATATAATGAGATCTCCCTATCTCAGATTTCACTTTGAAGGTTCTTTTCAACTTCCAACTCTCAGCTTGGTATCCTCAACATGCCGCCCTCCTTCTAGCACCATTTCTATTGATGGGTGTTTTTGCACCTTCTCAACACAGGTAATGATGAGGTAAAAATAGCCTCATTAGTATAATGGGATCAATATGTAAATCTAAACCCATCAACCTTAATAACCTTTCCAATTGATTACCTTTAGGAAAAATAATTGCTCTCCTTTTTATGAATAAGTGTACAAACTTTATTTCTTGGAGTTGATCAAATTAAAACAACTTATGCTGATTTAATGGTTTAGTCTTGAGTATTTCATAGGTCAATTCCACTTCTAGTCATCACTCCAATCAAAAGGGAAAATGAATGTGGATCTTCATACTTTTGAAAATGAGTGAGTGGGCGCTGGAATTCCAGGAGCACATGGTTTGGTTGAGTCATTATAATTCTATTATCTTTCAGTTTCAAAAAATTTAATGGCTCATGCAACCCTCTTTAATATTGTATATCATTGGCTTTAAAGTCCTTTTGCTATTGGCAATCTGTTAAAAAGACTATTGATTGGAAAATAGGATTTTTGATAGTCATTTTTCATATAAATATGTAACTGTTACACATAATGAATAACAAGAGAAGAAGATTATCATTATGCTGCCAATTTGTCTTTGAGTAACTACTATATGAATATGGGTTTTCTTGCCATTCTTTAAATCACTGTGTAATATGGATACATATGTGGAATGAAGTAATAGAGAGATTTCTCTAGTGCATGTGATTTGAAGTAGCTATAGTCTCACTTGAGAGTTGGCCACTCGAGGGTTATAGATAGATATATAGATAAGTATTCTGTTTCCTATTCTGTATATCATTTTAGTCGATGATAGTTGAGTTTGAATTTCATCTTCATGAGTATATGTTATACTGTTAGTGTCAAGCTTGCAGGTTGTAGCTGAGTTTGCAGTTTCTGAACTTAACATTTGAATGTTTGTAGCACCTTTCTTCAGTTGATTTTGATAAATGGTTTTATGAATAGCAGTTGGTTTGTTATCTTTTGTATTAGATAAATGTTTCCTAATCTATTTACATGTTTTACTTCTTCAACAATTTATGCATTCTTTAGATTAATTGTTTCCATGCTTTCTAGTTTAATGGTGATGATTTTTAGATTCTTAGTTTTCTATTTCTTGATTTGAGTTATTTTCCCACTTTCTAGATAGATGATTTATTGCTTTTAAGATTAGAGGCCCCTTAACTTAGAACTTCTATTCAGTTGGTTAGTGCTTAAGACAAAAGTTGAGATGTCCTCTATTGCATACAACCGTTGGACACTGCCCGGTCGATATATTGATGTGTTTATTCACTAAAGTGTTAGGACCTAATGACAACCTATCACTTTTTGGCGCCATTGTTGGGGAAGCCCTTTTTTCTAGTGTTAGTAGGAGATATCTTGAATACCTCTCTTAGGGATAGGAATAGTTCTTTGGATTCTTTTTTACATGGTTAGGAAACGAGCCCCCCACAAAAGATTCATACCAAAAAACCCCCCACTCGACGTACCAACAACAAGTAGAAAGGAAGGAAACTTAGACCAAGAACTTACAGAGGAATTGACTAAATAGGGTCAACCTGAGACCTTCCCATATACCTCGAAAAGAGAATGAATAGTGGTCAAGGAGCATATTCTCTTGCAAAATCTTGAACCTCCTGCCACTGAGCAAGTTGTGCAAGAGGATCACACCCCTTTCAACACCATGGGTGATCATAGTAATGCTGAAAATAACCACAATAATGATGACCCCCACCACACACATTCAATTATCCAATTGCTATTGATGTAGATGAAGACATGATAATGAAAAATATCTCACCAACCTTCTTACCAACCTTTCAAGGTTTGTCTACTGAGGACCCTGATCAGTTCCTATTTGAATTCAAAGTCTCGTGTCAAACATATGACTACAAGAATGATGATCAGAAACTAAAAATTTTCCCTTCCACTCTGAAAGACTAAGCTATGCACTGGTTTATGGGGCTACCTTCTCAGTCGATAACCTCTTGGGATGAAATGGAGTCTGTCTTTTTGCAGAAATACCAGAGTTACTACAGGGTGAGTGATAGAAAAGAAGAACTGTTCAAAATAAGGAAAAATGAGGATGAAAGTTTAGAGGACTACCTAGATAGGTTTATCTTCTTGTCCAAATGCTGCAATGGAGAAGTCATAAGTCTTGATATTTTAAAGACCTTATTCCTCAAAGGTCTCGATGATGAAGCTTAGAGGAGTTTAGAGTTAATGGGAAAAGGAGACGTGTCCCAACTAAGATTGGAAGAAATAACAGAATTGTGTTGGAACTTCTCCCGTACTCGTGGAGGTATTAGGAAGGGTTACATGGTTCTAATGGCATAAATAAAATTCATGATGAATTGGCCAATTTCAAGACTGACATTCTTGTCCAACTAAACACCACCTTAGATGACATACAAGCTAAAATTAGAAATCCTGAGACCCTGTCTATTTATTGCCCTAGGTGTCAAAACAAACATTTGCTTAGAGAATGTCCCTTGGAAAAAGTTGACAAGAACCACCCCACCGATCAATGTGAGCTATTGAATGCCATCTAAAACTCCAAGAAAAGAATAACACCAGTCAAGGAAGAGGTGAATGTTATCAACCAAAGAACTAGACGTAATTTTTCCTATGGCCAGAATTCTAATCCTAACTGGCGGCCCCAATCAAATTGGAACAATAATCAATGGGCAACGCCCTAGCCTCAGGCACCACTGCTAGTACCCTCTAACTGGGGAACCTATCCTTGAGGACCACCGGCCTGGACAAACCAGTCTTGGGGTAACCCTCAGTGGCCCCATAAACCTCAACAATAGTGGTACCCTCAAAATCCCATTCCTCAAAGGAATCAACCCCAACATCAATTTTATTCTTGTCCTAGGAGGATTCCTCCTCAAAAAACTCTCTTACCACCTCCCCAGAATAATCAATAGATTGAACAAGTTAACCAAGTGCCACTTCTGGCACAACTAGTCCCTAATACAAAGAAGAATCATCCAACTACTCCGATGTATTCCATCGAACAAGACAATGTCACCAGACTCAACGCAATACAATGTGGAAACCTACAGTTGAGGTCTAGTAAAACACTTTCATAGCTAACTATTGAAGAAATCATAGATGAACCTGTCAAGAAGTCTACTGAGGAAACAAAAATAACACCTGCGCCTATAGGAAAAACCCTAGAAACTACACAACATGAGCCTAACCTACCATTGTTAGCAAGAGCTGCCAACCTACCTTTGGAGGAGGAGGGTTAGTATCCAATTGAATTTTTGAAAAACACCGTGCCTAAAGACAAAACCAAAGCCCATTTTCTAGAGTGATTGAAACCAATTTCTGTGAGAGATGCTCCAAAAACAACTTCACCTACAAAAATTGCATTAATATAGGAAATTAAACAGCTGCAAATTGAAGTTCCCTTGTTACAAGCGATTAAAGAGATCCCTGAGTTAAACCACTTGATTGAACAGTTGTGCATCAAAAATCTAGGGAGGAAGCCAAAAAAAATCAACACTATTCATATCAATGGATACCTAAATGATTTGTTAGTTGGAACAATCACTACTTTGAAATATGATGACCTAGGGAGTCCACTCATAACAGTAATAGTTAATGAGGTAGCAATACCCAATGCTTTAGTGGACCTCAAAGCAGCCCTTAAGGTAATGACTATTGATGTGATGGAAAAATTAGGACTCACTAATCTACGCCCCACAACTATAGTCCTACAAATGGAAAATCAATCCATAGCTATTCCCAAAGGCATCATTGAAAACATTCTTGTCAAGGTGGATGGATGGGAATATCCAGTGGATTTATAGATAATTGAATCCCTTATGCCCAAAGACAGTTATCCAATAATTATGGGATGACCATGGATGGCTACAGTTGCAACCAAAATTGACTACAAGGAGGGAGGAATGACCATCTCCCATGGATCTAATAGTAAACAACTATTTTTGTATCCTCCTGCCAAGCCTTCCGAACATAGAAAAGTATGGGTTGATGAACCAGAAAGTCCTATTGGACATGAAAATTTAGCTTTGTTGGCCATGGTAGTCATAAAACAACACTGTGAAGAATTACAGGACGACGTGGAAAGTATTGCAATAGACTCCAACAATGAAGAGATGTTAGACGTAGAAGAAATCCTAAGACACCCAATCAACACAGATCAAGTAGAATTTGATGATGCTAAGTTTATTGGATTGCCTTGCACTTTGATGAACTTAGTCCCAAAAACTTGCCATTCTTTTGTAGATGTTGCTCAGCTTCATAAAATTGTATCGTACAACTATCCACTTAATACACTGACAAGGCCCATTCACACTATCACATCCAATTACCTAGGTGTCAAAACTATTATGTTGCTACTAGGAAAAAGTTTAAACATCAATAGTTGGTTGATTGAGATGGAAGAAAAAATATTGTTTGATACCCTGGTGAGTAGATCTAAAGCGTTCACCTGGGACTATAAAGATATGAGAGGAATACACCCTAGTGTGTGCACACACCATATCTATACTGAGGATGTTTGACTTGTTCACCAACCACAACAAAGACTCAATCCTGCCCTCAAAGACATCATGAAAACTAAGATTGAGAAACTCTTACATGTAGGATTTATCTATCCAATTTCTGACAGCAAGTGGGTGTCACCCTTGGTTGTAGTTCCAAAGAAGAATGGGAAGTGGAGAGTGTGTATAGATTATAGGGAGCTGAACAAAGTGACACGTAGAGATTATTTTCCCTTGCCATTCATGGACCAAGTGCTAGATAACTTGGTTGGGAGAAAATATTTTTCATTTTTGGATGGATTTAGTGGATATAACCAGATACAGGTAGTAGTGGAAGACTAGGATAAGATGACCTTTACCTGCCCGTGGGGGACATTTGCATATAGGGTTCTTCCCTTTGGGCTATGTAATGCTCCTACCACATTTTAGAGGGCCATCCTAGCTATATTTGGTGAGTTGGTAAATGAGTGCGTGGAAGTCTATATGGACGAATTCACTGTATATGGTTCAACCTTCGATGAAGCCCTCAAAAATCTAGACAAAGTGTTAAAATGGTGTGAGGATCATCAGTTGTCCCTCAGTCATGAGAAATGATTAATCATGGTGGAACAAGGAATAGTGCTAGGACATCATATTTTAGTTGAAGGGATTAAGGTTGATTCCAAGAAAATCAAAGTCATACAACAACTTGAGATCCCAAAAACTTAGATTGATGTCAGGAATTTCTTAGGGCATGCTAGATACTACCGAAGGCTCATAGAAAACTTTAGCAAAATTGCAGCCTCGATGTTTTCTCTCCTTCAAAAAAATGTTGATTTCATTTGGACACCTGAGTGTTAGTCCTCATTTGAAACTATCAAAGAGAAAATAATCTCTTCCCCTATTCTACGAGGACCTAATTGGAGCCTACCATTTCACATTTATGCTAATGTGTCTGATGACACCATTGGAGTGGTTCTAGGGAAAGAAGATGAGAATGGAGGGAAATATGCTATATATTTTATCAGCAAAAATTTCATGCCAACAGAGAAAAAATACACCACAACAGAGAAAGAATTCTTGGCTATAGTGCATGCCATCAAGAAATTTAGGCATTCTATCACAAGATACAAAGTTACAGTGCACACAAACCATGCAACTATCAAGTATCTCATGAATAAATTAGTGGTAAATGCAAGGATAGTCAGGTGGTTACTCCTTGAGGAGTTCAATGTGATAATTGTTGACAAACTAGGGAAGTCCAACATAGTCACAAACTTCTTATCCCAGATAAAACATGATGGTGACTGTGCTCCAGTATAGGATGAATTCCTATTCACCATCTCCACTAAAACTCCTTGGTTTTTTGGTATTGTGAATTACTTAGCCACCACAGAAGTACCACCTCACTTCTCGTTAAAATAGAAGAAATGTCTTATAAGAGAGAGTGCCCCTTTTAAATGGATTAATGAAATATTATTTCGATGTGGACCTAATATGGTTTTGCAACGGTGTGTTAGGGCAGATGAGACCTACAATATCCTTAGGGCCTATCATGATGACCCTTCTGGAGGGCATTATTCTGCTAAAAGGACAACTCACAAGATTCTGGGAGTAGGATACTATTGGCCTTCAATGCATAAGGACATCAAGAAGTACATTTGCAGGTGTGATGAATTCCAAAGGGTAGGAAGACCAACTGCATCCAATGAAATTCCTCTGTAACCTCAGGTAGTTCTTGAACCATTTGAAAAATGGGGATTAGATTTCATCGGCCCCATAGACCCTCCTTCACAAGGGAAAGAGTATATTCTGTTATGTACTGACTAAATGACTAAGTGGGTGGAAGTGCAAGCATTACGCGTTGCTAGGGAAGAGCAAGTAGCTGAATTTCTTTATAATAGAATCTTTCTAAGATTCGGGGCTCCAAGAATAATTATTACAGACTAAGGCCCCTAGTTTACGTCTAAAGTCTTGTTGGCATTCAGAGATCACTTCCAAGTAAGTCACAAGAAGTCCTCACCCTACCACCCACAGGAAAATGGTCAAGTCAAGGTCACTAATAGGGAGCTGGAAAATATTTTGACAAAAATGGTCTCTTCGGGAAGGAAGGATTGGGTTAGGAAACTACAGAAAGTTCTCTGGGCCTACAACACGACTTGGAAGTCAACCATTAGTTATAGCCCCTATGAATTAGTCTTTGGGAAGAAGCCCCTCTTGCCCATCAAATTCGAGCTCTAAACCCTTAGGACAGGCATGGAATTGGGCATGGATCTTAAACGAGCTCAATTTGAGAGTGTTTTACAACTTAGTGAACTAGACGAACTCTGTTTGGACGCCATCCATCAAATTGAACTGGTCCAACAACAACGTAAGGTATGGCATGACAAACATATCAAAGAAAAATAATTTCATACCGGGGATTGGGAATTATTGTTCGATTCCAAATACAAGGATCATCAAGGGAAACTCAGGACACATTGGCTTGGACCATATGAGATATCTGAAGTATTTGCTAATGGTTTGGTCCAGTTAAAACCAATTGATGGTGACACCCAAACTCTTCTGGTTAATGGGCATTGATTACACATCTACCATAAACTCGTTAACAAAGAGGAGTTTACAAAAATGGTAGAAATTTAGGGAGAAATCCACTACATTGACTCTGCTGTGGCAGGGTCAATATAGTTGTTAAATAAATAAATAAATAATTAAAAAAAATCAAATCATTTCTAAAAATTTCTTCAATTTCTTCATCAATTCCACCATTTGGACTTGGCTAAAGTTTTGCTTATGTTTTGTAGGACTTCATCTTTTGGAAAACCCAATTCTGACGCACCCTGCTGCGATGCTCTAGAATCTGTTAGCACAACTGCTGCGATGCTTCAGAATTGCTGCTTCAATGCTCTAGAATTGTTGCTGCAATATTATGGAATCTACACATCAAATTGGCTCCATGTCTCATCCTAATCCTGCATTCTGACACATCACTCAATGGTGCTTTAGAAATTCAAGGCCAAAGTATCACAATTTTCTTCCTTCCAGCTACATCTTTTCAGTGATGCTCCATAATGCTGTTGTTCCTCTTCCAGCTGCATCTTTTTAGCGATGCTCTGGAATTCTACTATTTCTCTTATGGCTGCATCTTTTCAACGATGCTCCAGAATTCTGCTCAGATGCTCTAGAAATTTTGGTTGCTGCTCCAGCTACATCTTTCAACAATGCTCCATAAATTTTGGTTGCTGCTCTAGCTGCATCTTTCGACAATGCTCCAAAAATTTTGGTTGCTGCTTCGGCTGCATCTGCTATCGATGCTCCAAAATCCTCAATTTGGTTACTCTATTTCGATGACATCCTTCTATAATAATTCTCGAACTCTCTTCTTCTCTTCTTCGGTTGCATTACTCAATAATGCTCTGAATTTTTGTGTACATTTTGTCCTTCCAATTTTTTTAAATTTTTTTCCTAAGTTTTGCGCATGCCCATTCTTTAATGCCGCTTTGAGATCCGCCCCTTTATGATTATTCTGCCACATCACATCAAATATTTCCATAATAAATAAAATTATTATGACCCCTTTTTGTCATAATAATAATTTCTACCATCACTTCAACCATCCCATCCATGCCATCATTATTCGCCGCCACCCTTGCCAACCATGTGACTATCCAATTACGTCAGCACAGGTAAGTGACATTTAATCTAGTGACAAGACCTAAGGTATGTGTGGATATATTTATTAAAATGGTTAGTATTTATTTTAAATAAGGGTTAATTAATTGGCATGATCTGTTCCCCTTGTAACTTTGAAACTTGTGCCCTTTACACGATTGGTAAGAGTACGACAATAGTTGTAATTCCCCATGAAGGGCCCTCATCATTATGCAGTAAGGTGATAAGAAAATTGGTAATTAATTCTTTCCTCGTCGAATATATCAACGCAAAGCTCTTTTTCCATCTATTATTCAGAGAATCAATAATTCCAGAGTTCTATAAAATTTCACCAAAGGAAATGGGAGGCACTAAGAAAAAGTCTGAGCCAACTTCTGCAGTGCCATTGTTGGCATTAAGCAATATAGTAACTTTATTTCAAAGGGTTGGATGGCTGGACTTCATGAAACAATTCGAAGGGCACACAAAGCAGTTGGTGAAAGAATTCAATGAGAATTTTGTAGATGGGAAGACTGTGGTGCACGAAAAACCATTCCAGGTAAGTACAAAAGTCCTTGCTTGTCTTTCCGGTCTTGAGAATAAAGGAATTCATTTAAATGAAAATACCCACGTCCCTTATCAAAAGTTAATAGAATTTTTCCATAGGAAAGGGGAACCCTAACTTGTAATGACCATAAACACAAGGGCGAAAAATAAGGGAATTCATAGAATGCCTATTCCAAAGCCCTGGAGGCCTGCTACAACTTGGATTATTAAATATTTCACTTGTGAGGGACAAATGTCTATAGTAGTGGAACCCCCTTTCCACCTACTGACTCATTTATGCTATGACATTGAGTAACCTACTCTTACGATAAATTTACTAGCTTTTCTCTATGATTCAATCACATCTATGATAGAAAAATATAAAATTGGGATGGGGCCCCTTAAATATCATGGTCTAATACAGTTAATATGTAAATACCATTTCTGCCATAAGCCAGAGAAAAAGTGGCAAAGGTTTCTACAAAAAATTGAGAATGAAGAACCAGGGAGGCCACTTGAGGAAGGAGAATCCTCTAAACAAAAGGAATAGTTTGTAGAGGAACCCTCCTCAAAGGCATTAGGCGCCGCTGAATCCCAATGTACCTCCACGACTCCCAACGGTGATGCACCAGAAACCTTACTAGATGAATTACAAACTCCAAGATAGGAAGGGGAGGTGGGAATTGTACATTCCAGAGAAGAGGAGGAACCCCCTTGGAAGAAGAAGAAATGAACTGAAATTGTTTTTCAAATAACTCCTCCTCTACAGAGGAGTAAAAAGTTATCTTCAGGGACCAGCGAAATCAAACCCCAAGATATAGGTAGTAGTTCAAAAAGGAAAAAGGTCAAGACTCCAATAAAGGTGGTAGAAATTGATAGTCCACCTTATAATGAGGCAATAGATGGAATATAAGAGCAAGGCGATGAACTTCCCAGCGAAAAGAACAAAGAAATCCTATTGCTTGAAGAATAGGAAAGGGAAAGAACACAATCACCACACTCAAAGAAGAATGAAGATGAACCTGTGGGAGGATTCTCTCCTTTCCTTAATAGGTTGGAAAGTATACCTAAATTTTTGGAAAGAGTGCCTCAGGAAACTCCTCATGCATTTTTCACTGTGGATACCGATGAAGAAGAAGATATACCTCATATTGATGGAGAAATTCCTTGCTCCTCCCTGCCTGAAGAAACTGAAGAAGGAAGTATACCTCATACTGAGAATACATAAGAGATAGAAGAAGTGCTTCCTAAGAGCACTAAAACATAAAATTCACCCCATATTGACGAAAAAGTGGAAGAAGTGCCTCACTCATAGGAAGGATAAGAAAGAAGAAAATGTGCCTCATCCTGACGAAGAAATTCCTCATGCATTCTTTTATATGGACACAAGGGATGAAGAATTAAGTTAGAGAAATAAGGAATTAGAAAAACTAAAGATAGAAATTGAAGGGTTAAGAGCCAGGGTATAGGATGATGAGGCACAAATTAATCAACAAAAAGAAGAACTTGAGGTGAAAAATCCCATTGTCCATAAAATAAATCAAGAAGTTTCCAAATTGACTGCGCAAATGGAGGGAAAAGACAAGCTTATTGAGTAGCTGCAATTCCAGATCTAGCAATGGAATCAATAGGGTAAGCAGAATCAGGATGCTCTGTGTGAAAAAGAAAAATGTATTCAAGATTTGAAAAATAATTTTATGCAATTGTTCAGTGCTTTTGAAGAAGAAAAGAATCGATAGGAAATTGATTTAAATTCCTCTATGAGTAAAATTGTGGAGCTAGAAAAAAGTTTGCAGGAGAGTGATAGTCAAGCAATCATGGAATCAAAGGGGACACAAATGGAACCTATTGTTATAGACTGGTTCTAGGTACATATTCCCCCAATGCTAATGAAATGGATAGAGCATTGTTAGCTCTTGAAGGATGTGGAATTTGAAAATAATAGGTTAAAGAGGGAATTAGTCATGTTAAAAGAATCTTTCCATCAGGCATATAGGGGTAAGTTGGATGCCTGTGAAATTGGTGAATTGCTATTAGCCTGTAGAAGACCATCTAGGCTGTACTCCATGTTTCTCAATGAGTAGATTTTAATATTGAAGTTGCAAAGAATTAACTAGAACTAGCTTCATGACCCTAATATCAAGGAATTTGTAAAAGTATTTGTTGAGTCACTCCCTGAACATTAGAATTTGCTGTGTGAGTTATTTGTTCACAATTTTCTCTTAGAAAAATATAAAAATTTCTTTATTAACTTCTTTGTGGGGGGAGTAGAATTAAGATCATTCCTGTCCACTATGAAAAATCAACTTCACTGGCAAGACAGATCCAAAGAGTACACTTAGGTAGAAAAGAATGTAGGGTTATAAATGAGATACCCTCATAGGAAACCTCTCTCTTTCAAGAAACACTTTATGGGTGTCAAAATTAAATAGAAAGTACCTGTCAAATACAATAAAAATCTCAGGTTGTGTCATGATCACTTTCAAGAACAAAGGCCATAATTAATAGGACCAGCATGGTAGGCATGTTAAGAGACGTATACCCCTCTTCCTATGCATCTCAAGAAGAGGGAAATAATTTCACCTCTTAATATTAGATGGTTCTATAGAAGAGGAGTAGCTTTGCCCAAAATTATAAAGATCAACTAGATTGGTATGAGGTACAAACCTCCCTTGCTTCTTTCACCGCCACCTTCAATATACACCAACCTGGACCAAAGTGAGGACAATTTTGCTAGGTGGAGACAAAGGGTCACTTTTCATCAGGGATTCTTGAGGAATCCAGATATATTAGACATAGAGGTAGATGATGTGTATGATCTTAGTGTTAAGTATGAGGAAATGAATATAAGGAATGATGGGTAGGGGACACGCCAAAGAGCAGGAGGACCTGCTCGAACTTAGGAAGGGGAGGAAATGATGAGGTAAAAATAACCTCATTAGTATAATGGGCTCAATATGTAAATATAAACCCTTTAGCCTTAATAACCTTGCCAATTGATTACCTTTAGGAAAAATAATTGCTCTCCTTTTTATGAATAAGCGTACAAACTTTATTTCTTGGAGTTGATCGAATTAAACTAACTTATGCTAATTTAATGGTTTAATCTTGAGTATTTCACAGGTCAATTCCACTTCCAATCATCAGTCCAGTCAAAAGGGAAAATGAAAGCAGATCTTCATACTTTTGAAAATGAGTGAGTGGGTGTCGGAATTCCAAGAGCACACGTTTTGGCCGAGTCTTTATAATTTTGTTATCTTTCAGTTTCAAAAAATTTAATGTCTCATGCAAGCCTCTTTAATATTGTATATCATGGGCTTTAAAGTCCTTTTGCTATTGGCAATCTGTTAAAAAGACTTTATCGACTAGAAAATAGGATTTTTGTTAGTCATTTTTCATATAAATATGTAACTGTTACACATACTGAATAACAAGAGAAGAAGATTATTGTTATGCTACCAATTTATCTTTGAGTAACTACCATATGAATATGGGTTTTCTCGCCATTCTTTAAATCACTGTGTAATATGGATGTATTTGTGGAATGAAGTAACAAATTGATTTCTTTAGTGCATGTGATTTGAAGTAGCTGTAGTCTCACCTGAGAGTTGGCCACTCGAGGGTTATAGATAGATAGATAGATATTTATTCTGTTTCCTATTCTGTATATCATTTTAGTTGATTATAGTTGAGTTTGCATTTCATCTTCATGAGTATATGTTATACTGTTAGTGTCAAGCTTGCACGTTGTAACAGAGTCCATAGTTTCTAAGCTTAACATTTGAATGTCCAGAGCACCTTTCTTTAGTTGATTTTGATTAATGGTTTTATGAATAGTAGTTGGTTTGTTATCTTTTGCATTAGATAGATGTTTCCTAATCTCTTTACATGTTTTACTTCTTCAACAATTTATGCATTCTTTAGATTAATTGTTTCCATGCCTTCTAGTTTAATGGTGATGCTTTTTAGATTCTTAGTTTTTTGTTTCTTGATTTGAGTTATTTTCCCACTCTCTAGATACATGATTTATTGCTTTTAAGATTAGAGGCCCCTTAGCTTAGAACTTCTATTCACTTGGTTAGTGCTTAAGAGAGAAGTCAAGATATCCTCTATTTCATATAGCCGTTGGACACTACTTGGTCAATATATTGATGTGTTTATTCACTAAAGTGTTAGGACCTAATGATAACTTGTGAGGAAGCACATGTATGCACTACCTCTCTTGAAAGGCAATCTCCAACAATAAGTTGCTGAAAATTACCCCAAGGTCTCTCGGGTGTCAGGTCATGAAAAGCTTGGAATTTCTCAGTTAGTTGTGTTTTGCTGATATCACAAGGTAGTCTTACGTATGAGTTACAAAGAATGGGAAGCTGGGTGTACAAATGCAGTTTCAAGGTGCTGGAAGTGAATGAACAATGGCTGCTCACTCAAAATAGTAAGCTGAAACTCATCAAATTCATCTAATTTAGCTTCATGGTAATGCTTGGGATCCTACTCTAACCAAGGACTAAAAGAGATAGCAAAAGGACAAGGGATGAGAAAGTTTTTCTAAATCTAAGCTATGAATGAACAGTAACAATGGTGGCTGCTACAGTAGACAAACTTTCCCAAACTGAGTTTTGCTTGGCCAAGAGGAACCTACAGTTACACAAAACCAGTGCAATTTGCTAAGGTCTGCATATTTTCTGATTACACATGCACATCATGAACATGCAATTGAACAAAGTTGCAACAATTAAATAAAGAAGCCCAAGCTAACTTTGCATAACATCTTGCCATCAACAAGTGCCAAAAGTATGGGCTGAAAGCTCATCAAATACTGTAACAGTAAACACCATTATCACAGCCATCCAAGAAACTACAACTAAGACTAACATGGAAGTAGAACCATGCATGCAAGATGAGAAAAATCAAAGAAAACATCCATAAAATCATGCAATGTTGTCTTTTATTGCTGAAAATCCATTTTTCACCAATTCTCCAACCATTTACAAATGAGGGGCAAGCCCCTATTTATAGTTTTCCAAAGCCAAAATGAATGGATAGGATTAATTTGCATTGTGTGGCTTAGATTTTCTTTACAATAGGGTTTCACCTACCCCACAATATTAAACAATTTAAAATACAACTTTTGTCTTTTCCCTATTTTGTCTTTTAGTGGTTAGTCACTGTAGCAATTTTGTCTTCTAGATGATTGCCCTTTTGCTGTAGTTGAAATTGTTCAAAAGTTTCCTTCTTGTTGGTGCATCTGCAATATCCTTCAACCAATTAAGTACACCTTGTTTGCATCATTGTTAAATGGATTAGATGATCTGATGAGATAGCTCCTGACTGATCATGATCATTTGTTTGGAGGGAGGAAATAGCCACTCCCTCCCACCACCTTCAAGGCCACCCTTTGTAGTTTTGTCACTGGCTTCCTTGACATAGGCCTCCTTCTAATGTCAACTCTGTTGATTGGTGCTAGGGGAGAGGTGAGCATAAAATGAATGGTGAAAGGAGAAATTTGTTTTTTCCTTGTTCAACCTCCTCAATGGGCCTCCCCGACGGACCCACAGTAGGTTCCTTGAATCCTGCATAGTGTCGTAAGTACTTTCATATGCAAATCAAGGAAAATGTTAGTCAAATCTTGAAAACTGCTCATTGATCCATCCATGCATCATTAAAAGATCATAATATTCATATTTGGAGCTCATTTGGACCATAAACATAAATGTGGGCTCAAGGGTGCAAGTTTTCCCATGGCGAATGGACGACGGGAAATGAATGACAAGAGGCGAACAAATGGTGGTGGTGGTAGATAGTAGGTGGGTGACAATGACAGATGAATGAATGGAGAGTGGATGGCAAACACCAAGCGATGGATGGATGGATAGGAGTTGGCAGATAGTAGGTGACAGACACACGATGGATGGTAGATGGTGGTAGAGGGATGGTGGTAGCAGACGGTGGCGGAGGGACGGTGGTAGCGGAGGGACGGTGGCGGCAGATGACGACGTACAGATGGATGGCAGAAATGGTGACTGGCGATGGAAGGATGGTGGCTTGCAAGGAAAGTTCCCATAGATGGTGATAGAGGGATGGTGGCCTACAAGGAAAGTTTCCATAGATGGTGATGGAAGGACGGTGGCCCGCAAGGAAAGTTCCCATGGACGGTGACGGAGGGACGATGGCCCATAAGGAAAGTTCCCACAAACAAAAATGGAGGTACGATGGTCCGAAAGGAAAGTTACCATGGATGGAAAGAAAGGGATGTCGGCCTACAAGGAATGTTCCCACAGATGGTGATGGAGGGACGAAAGCCCACAAGGAAAGTTCCCACGGACGATGACTTGCAAGGAAAGTTCCCACGGACGGTGACCTGCAAGGAAAGTTCCCACAGACGGTGACGAAGGGATGGTGACCCCCAAGGAAAGTTCCCATGGATGATGAAAAAGGGATGACAACCCACAAGGAAAGTTCCCACAGACAACGACGGAGGGATGGTGGCCCGCAAGGAATGTTCCCATAGACGGCGACAAAGGGACGACAACTCACAAGGAAAGTTCCTACGAACGGTGATGGAGGGACAATGACCCATAAGGAAAGTTATTAAATGGCCACAGAGGGATGGTGGCCTGCAAGGAAAGTTCCCAAATGACCACGAAGGGATGGCGGCCCACAAGGAAAGTTTTGAAATGGCCATAGAGGGATGGCGACTTGCAAGGAAATTTTTGCAACTTCACAAAACTTAGTAAATTTGAGATTTTTTAATTTTAGGACATGGGAAAAGGGGTAGAAAGAGTGCTAAGACATATTTCCTTAATATTTGAATCATTTTGAAAAAATGCAAAAAATTAGAGGGGAAAGCTGGAGGTTCACCGCCCTTCTAAAATGATAATGAGCACACGACGACCCGCACATGGCAGCCCAGAAGGAAAGTTCCATAACGGCCACAAAGGGATGGAGAACCACAAGGAAAGTTCCTAAATGGCTATGAAGGGATGGAGACCCACAAGGAAAGTTCCCAAATGGCCATGGAGGGATGGCGACCTGCAAAGAAAGTTCCCAAACAACCATAGAGGGACAACGACCCACAAGGAAATTTCTGCGATGTCTAAACACATGGAAAATTTGATGCAAAGCCCTTTAGGCACGTGAAGACATTCATTTGATGGTCCCTAGATGATGAAAAATTGAAGTTTGTACCCATTCTAAAAATGTGGAGATTTGAAAGGGGGAAGTTGGAGGGTTTCGGCCCTTTTGAAAATGACAATGAGTACATGGCAACCCGCACACAATGACCTGCAAGGAAAGTTCCCAAATGGCCACGGAGGGATGGCGGCTCGTAAGGAAAGTTCCCAAATGGCCATGGAGGGATGACAAACCCCAAGGAAAGTTCACAAATGGCCATGGAGGGACGACGACCCACAGGGAAAGTTCCCAAATAGCCACGGAGGGACGGTGACCCGCAAGGAAAGTTCCCAAACAACCACAGAGGGAAGACAAAACACAAGGAAAGTTTCCAAATGGCCACAGAGGGACGACGACTTGCAAGGAAAGTTCCCAAATGGCCACGGAGGGATGACGAACCACAAGGAAAGTTCCCAAATGGCCACAGAGGGATGGTGGCCCACAAGGAAATTTCTGCAACTTCCTGAAACTTAACAAAACCTTGGCAGTTCACTTAGGCATCATGAAAAAATCCCAAATCCATAGGAAACTTGTCCCCAAAGTAAAAAAATGATGGAAAATGCGAAGCATGCAAGAAGGGACCAAGTCAGTAGGAGCAAGGAAAAAAGAAAAAAGGGAAGGGGGACTTTGTTTCTCCCTCAGATCTAAACGCCCTAGGTAAAGTGAAGGGCATGGAGCAACATTTATAGGCCAATTTCCATTAACAACATGCATTGATTTCTTGGTATGGTGAACCTAGGTTAGGTGAGATGTGGAAACCCACACTCATTTGGATGCTTAGTCAAGGCTCAGACAGAGAAACTAAGTGCGGATCCCACCATGCGGGCGGAAGTTGGGCGTCAGTCATTACGAAAGTGGCCAAACAGAAGTGACAACCCACATGAGGCGACCCACAATTGTGGGTCCACGAGGCTTGGAGGATGTTGGGGCAACAGACAAAGGGAAAATCGTAAGGGCATTTCTGTAAAAGAAAAATACCTAGCGTAAAAATTAGGTAGGTGAATTTGGTCAAGGGTAATTTGATCGTTTGAAGGCACATGACCAATATGGGCTTGGAAACAGGGGTGAAAAAATAAAGATAGGAGTGAAAAGAGGGGGTCCCTACCTTCGGTGGGGCACGTGTGCAAAACATGCACAAAAGACTAGGGTACACCATACTGGCAGATGATGTAGTTGAGGATGAATTTGGAAATCTGTTTGCTAGTTATGTATGTAAGGGGGATGGCTTTGATACACTTAGTGAAATACTCAGTGGTGGTGATAATGAGTTTGTGGCCATTGGAAGAGGTAGGATGGATTTTTACCATGAGTTCGAGTCCCCACTATGAGAAGGGCCAAGGAGACATAATCGACCGAAGTTCCTATGCTGGTGCATGAATCAAATCACTATGTATCTGACATTGGCGACATGTCCTGATAAACTCAAGTGCATCCTTTTCCATAGTTGACCAGTAATACCCAAGTCTTGTTATCTTCTTGGCTAAAGTAGGGCCACTCGAGAGAGATCCGCATATACCCTCATGTACCTTACATAAGGTTGTTTGTGATTCGTCAGTATCGAGACATCAAAGAAGCGTGTTATCAAAGCTACGATAGTATAGGGTGTCACTGATGATGGTGTATCAGAAAAATTTACTGATAAAGGACTTTCGTTGGTTATTGGATAGGTTTGGGGGAAGGGTTTGGGACTTTAGATGGTCATAAATGTGTTGATACCATGGAGAATTGGGACCCATGAGCTCGCAAACCATCTTTGACTCTGGAATGTCGTATGCAAGAACCAAGAGCTATTCTACCAAGAATTCAAATTGAGGAACGTTGCTTGGAATGTCAAGGAGAGATCCAATTGTAGCCATTGCATTTTCTACCTTATTTTATGCCCTTGGAATCTGTTCAAAAGTGAGCATGTGGAAGTATGACTAAAAACTGTCAACCATTCATTTATAGGGCATTAAATTTTTGTCCTTGGTGTCATAGTCATTTTTGACTTGGTTGATGACCAACTGAGAGTCTCCAAGGAGATGCAAATTTTTGATTTTCCATTTTATGGCCATTCTAAGTCCTGTGACAAGTGCCTCATATTCTGCAATGTTATTTGTACATGGAAAAACAATGCGAAATGACTTTAGAATGGAATCTCCTTGTGGTGTGATAAACAATATTCCTGCTCTCGAGCCATGACTAGTATGAGACCTATCAAAGTAAAGCTTCCAAGGTGATTTAGGTTCTGTATGAAATATGAACTCATCAAAAAAGTCTACCACCAATGGGTGATCACCTTATACAGGTGCATCTGCCAATTGATCTGCTATCACTTGTCCCTTTATAGCCTTTCATTCCACATATTGAATGTCGCACTCACTCAAAATAATTACCCATTTACCAAGTGTCCTATCAATGCTGCACGACTTAGGAGATATTTCAGGATATCAATCTTTGCTACCAAATGTGTCCTGTGATTCAACATGTAATGCCTTAGCTTCTGGGCAGCGAAGACAACTGCTAAGCAAGTATGTTCAATGGATGTGTAATTTAGCTCATATTTGACCAGTGTCTAACTGATGTAGTATATGACCCTTTCCTTCTCATCATGGTCATTTTGTGCCAGTAATGCCCCCAACATTGAAGTTGTTGTAGAAATGTATAGAATCAAAGGTTTCCCTTCGATTGGTGGCATTAAAATAGGTGATGAAAATAGGTAATCTTTTATTAGTTGGAAGGCCTCTTGAAATTTATCTGTCCACACAAAGGGGATGCCTTTGCGCAGGAGATATTGAAATGGTTGACAATTGTCGGCCAATTGTGCTATGAAGTGTCAGATAGATTGTAACCTGCCCTGCAATGTCCTGAGTTCACTTATCCCCTTTGGAGGAGGCATGTCTAATATTGCTTTCACCTTGGCAGGATCGACTTCAATGTCTCTTTGAGAAACAATGTATCCCAAAAGTTTCCCCAATGTTACACCAAAGACACATTTCTTGGGATTCAAGCGGACTTCATATTCTTCCAGTCTCTTGAAAATTTTGTCTAACACATTCAAATGATCTTTTCGTGTCAAAGATTTTTCCAAAAGGCCATCTACATAATCTTCCATTATCTTGTGCATCATGTCGTGGAATATTGTTGTCATAGCTCTCTGATACATTGTGCCTGCATTCTTGAGACTGAAAGGCATGATGTTCCAATAGTATGTACCCTAAGGACATGTGAATGCTATTTTATGCTTATCTTCAGGGGCAATATGAATTTGATTATAACCCAAGAAACCATCCATAAGAGAGAGCATCTTGTATCCTGTTGTAACGTCAACTATGATGTCTACGTTTGGTAACAAAAAGTCATCCTTTGGACACACTTTATTCAGGTCCTAAAAATCTATACAGATGAGGATCTCACCATTTGGCTTTGTGACTAGTACAAGATAGGATATCCACTCAACATAGTCTATAGACCGTAAGAATCCCACATCCAACAATTTCTTAAGTTCTACTTTGACTAACAAGGCGATTTGAGGATGCATTTTTTCATAGCTTCTGTTTCACTGGCTTGGCATTTGGAAGTAGTGGAAAATGGTGTAAGACCAGTTCTAGATCCAAACTAGGTATATCAGCATATGACCATACAAAATTAATCTTACGCTATGAAAAAACTTGTGAAATTCAGGTTTCTCTTCTTCCATCAAGGATGCCACAAATAGGACAATTTTGGGATCTTATGTTGTAGATATGTTGACTTCCATGGTGTCCTCTATGAGCATTTCCAATATTTCTTGAGTCATAGGAAGAAAGTCTATTCCTCCATCCTTGGGCACCTTAGAGAGGTTTTCACCCACAGATACATCCTTTATTTTTACTTTTTTATCGTCAAAAGGTGCCTTTCGGTTTTCACCTAAAGACGTTTCATTTTTTGCTTTATTTTTATTTTTCATTCTGTGACTAGAGGATGGAGTAGTCTCCCCGAAGTAAGTTGCACAATCTAGGTCTATGGAAAATCCAGCCTTATGGTCTCCAGTTGGTATGCCCTCACGTAGTCCCATGAATTTTGCAATGGCCTCATCATTTTGAAATATGTCCATAACTGGCGGACCTTGTTGGTCCTAATCAATTAGCTAAGGGTCGACTAAGGAGATACTATCATCAGTATTGGTGAATGGTGGGGAGGATGCAGAGAGCATGCAAATGGATTCAGAAACATTGAAAATGAAATTGTCATCATCCAGCTCCCAGTCGGATTCAATCCAGTATTCTCCTTCACTTGTTTCATACTCATTGTCAAAATAAGGGACAAATGGACTAGAATTAGGGTTGGTAGTGTCATGAGGTGAGTCAGATGAATCCAAATGAGGGTCATTTGGGTTAGATGATTGGGAAGGTATGTCAGAATTATGGTCAATGGGATTATAAGATTATTTAGACTTGTCAATGTTCCCTGGGCGAAAGAGTCTATCCCAGTCTTCTCTTTTCCTTGGGATTTTGGGGTTTTCCTTATTCTGCACTGGATCAATCTTAAACATTTTCCAAAATATTTCTTCAAAGGTAGGTTATTTAGGTTCAAGAAACAATTCATCTAGGCAATAGTCACTCAAGGATTGTTGGGAGCCAAATTCCCATTCATGGGAGTCAGTTTCGGTAAGGGATTCCTCAATAATCTAAAACTTTCCAAAGCATTCATGCTCTAACTCAAAAGTACATTGGTATGTTTATCTTCATTTTTTGGTAGACAATACCCTAATCCAAGAAGCTTTGTCTTTGAGGAGGTAGTATAGATTCTCACATTCCAGTCTTATTTCTACCAAGGCCACTAATTCCATCGTAACCTTTTTCCTTCATTATATCATAGCCTTTCCCGTATATATGAATTAGTAATGGGGATGGATCTTGAGGGTCCTTATAAATTCATGTTGATATATCCTCAATGTCTTCTTTGCTCATTTCACCCCATTTTATAAAAATGTGTGATGGAGGAACCCTAAAAATTTCCTTAGGTTCCATTCTGAAACAAGGTCGACCATACTCCTTAAGAGACTTGGGTATTTTGGTGATGCAGTAGGCCATATTTAATTTATACTCTCCACATCCTTGGTCCTAGATCTTGATGTTAGGATCAGCCTTTGGGATGGAGGGAGATAGTGTGGTGGAAGACATGGAAGGAGTGGACATGGATGATGAGGTGAGTGTGGACGGGTCAATGAATTTGGAAGAAGAGGAACTTGGAGCTTCTCATTTGACGGGCTCCTGATGTTCTAAAATACCCCTTAGATTGGTGCAATATTGAAAGGGATTGGGGTCTCCATATATGGTGATTTTTGTGCCGTCAAAAGGAAACTTCAGGAATTGGTGATAGGTAGATGGAACAACTTTGAGAGAATAAATCCAAGGTCATCCAAGCAAGATGTTATAAGGTAATTTGAGATCTAGGAATTGGAAATTTGTGTCCACAATGACTGGCCCAACTCTGATAGGAAGAATGATAACACCTCGAGAGGAATGTTCTTCATCATCATACACCTTTCTAACAATTCTTTTTGTAGCATCTACACAAGCATTAGAAAAGCCTAAAGCCTTAACTATTTTTAAGGAGCATATGTTCAGTCCTGCTTTGCCATCTACTAAAACTCATCTGACCTTATGCTCATGGATAAAGACTTCAATGTGTAATGCATCATTATGATTGGACTTTGGTGACAAATAATCTTAGTCCAAGAATGTTACATGATGGGGTGTAGTTAAATATCCCACCATGGCTTCAAAGTGGTTGACATCAATATCTTGAGGGATAGAGGAATCTTGTAAGGTTTTGTCAAGTATGGCCTTATGCATGGGGGAAATACGAAGCAACTTGAGTATGGAAATCTGTGCAGGGGTCTTTCTTAGT
Source organism: Sequoia sempervirens (assembly GCA_007258455.2). Taxonomy (NCBI): domain Eukaryota; kingdom Viridiplantae; phylum Streptophyta; class Pinopsida; order Cupressales; family Cupressaceae; genus Sequoia; species Sequoia sempervirens. The sequence continues at coordinate 592,188,620 of VDFB02047230.1, read as the reverse complement.
TGGTCAATGAGGTTGGACTGTCCCTTAGGCTACAATTGCTTAGCGGATGGGCCAGATTGTGATTGCTTAGCAGATGGATTAGGTATTGTAATTTTTGGCTGCCAAGGGAGAGGAGGACCAGCTATGGTGACTTTGCCATCATAGGTAGTGACATTTAATTTAGGTGGTCTTTTGATAGTGATGGTATTGATGTATTCATTAGTAGCTTGAACATGATTTATAGGGGTTCTAGTGCAGTCACGGTAGGAGGGTCCTCAAAGAGAACAATCCAGACTCTGTAGCAAGAGTTACACAATAGAAGCAACATGGAATATGGAGGAAAATACAGATTCAAACATTCTTATTATCAAAAAATTTAGTTACAATCAATTGACAACAACCGGGATTATAGATTCGACTCAAAGGCCTGATACAACATGCTCCAAAATACAATATTCCTATATGCTCCTTAATGTGAACTGGAATATTACATATCAAAACCCATCTTTCTCCAATCTCTCCTTCCTAATGATCTATTACAATGATTTATATCACATCCAGAGATCTAGAATCATTTGCGTCAGCCAAAGATCATTACAATCCCTGATGAAGGAAATGTAACATGTGCATGAATAGGTCAGCCTCAAATTTGAATTAATCCTTGATGAATGCATAGGATGAAGTGTGGACCTATCATTAAGGTCAGGGACACTCCATTGAACAATTTGAAACACATCGTCAAGATCCACGAGTGATCCAACTAACCGTTAGTTTAGAAAATTATTTTGGTGTCGGTTCAAGATACTGTCACTTAATCTAGAAGTCATAACATGCCAAAAAAATATCCAATCGATCTGAAATGTTGGAATAAGGAAAATGAACATGTCCACAATGTAAACATAGCTTCATAGGATCTGGTGAGCAAATATGAAGAAATATTGAATCTTCCAACCTGAACTGAACAAGAACTGAACAAGAAAAAAACTGAAATGAAAATATTTTTGGTTGATGTAGGATTGCAAAGAACCAAGGATGCTCCTGCATTAGACATCCAGGGTTATTTGAAAAGTGAGTCCCTCACTTTACAGGGGCTAAAGGAAAACCAATATGGTCTACCTCAGCCTGAGAAATCCAAGAAGAATCCTCCACTGGTCCGCCTTTCCACTTCACAAGATATTCTTTGTACTGTCTTCCACACATTTTCCTCCCATCTTTGATATCCAAAATATCTTCTATCTCATTTGGTTGTTGTTTAGGAAACTGATTCTCCAAATTTGTTTTACTGTCTTCACTGAATTCTGCTTCATGGTACTGATGTAGATATGCAATGTTGAATATAGGTGATATATCATCTTGGGCTTATTGTATGTGCCAACTAGAAATATTTCCTTCCTCAAATATACCATCACTTCATCTCCAACTTTGAACTCCTTATGTCTCCTCTTTTCATTTGCTCACTCCTTATACTTCTGGTTCATATCTTCCAACTGCTGCTTTACTTGAGTATGCACTTTATTCATATGTTCTACAAACTCCTCTACTAGTGCACTTCTTTTATCTTCCTTATTGATGTTTCACAATTTTCATATACCTCTAGGATGAACTCCAGTAACAATATCAAAAGGTGTCTTTTTGGTACTCCTGTTCACTAAATTATTGTAAGAAAACTCTGCTTGTGCAAGGACTAAATCCCAACTTCCAGTCTTCTTTCCTACCAAACATCTCAACAAATTCCCCAAAATCCTATTTACTACCTCTGTTTCTCCATCAGTCTGTGGGTGAAATGTAAAACTGAACCTTAAATCTGTCTTCAACTTCTTCCAAAGTGTCCTCCAAAAGTAACCAACAAAACTTGTTGGTGTAATTAATTATTTAATTACACTTGCATAAGTTTACTTTGGCAATATTTCAATTCCTAGGTTTATTATTGTCATCCTTATCTTGTTGAGCTATCTTGTTGCTCAAGATAAGATTAGGGTTATGCGTTCTTGCTTTCATAAAGCAAATCATCTCATGTAATTATTGAATTCCTGAATAATATTATTTGCATATCGTCATGCAAATCTCTTGCTTTTTTCTGTTTTTCTCTTCTATGGAAGGATTTTCTAGTTTGCATGTCTGATCTTGGTTTCTAACAAAATTTGTATCTCTGTCTGAAACAATACTCTTGGGTAATCCATGCAATATGACCACTTCCTTGAAAAACAATTCTACTACATGTACTGCATCTATTGTCTTCTTACAGGGTATGAAATGTGCCATTTTAGAAAATCTATCTACCACCACAAATACAAAATCATTACCTCTTTGTGTCTTTGGCAAACCAAGTATGAAATCCACACTGATATCCTCCAAAGGTGTCTCTGGAACTGTCAAAGGCTTATACAATCCAACATTTTGACTACCCCCTTTTGCAAGTTGAAAAACTCTGCAACTGTGCACAAATTTCCTAACATCCTTACGAATCTGTGGCCAAAAGTAGTTCTCACTTACCAATGCTACTGTCTTATCAATTCCAAAGTGTCCTGCCAATCCTCCACTATGTTTTTCTTTCACCAAGTTATCCCACATTGAACTCTAGGGTATGCACAACTGATTTCCTCTGAACAAAATATGGGTCTTCCTCATACAAGTTCTTCAATTCATCAAATCCTAGTACCTCCAATATCATCTCTTCAAGTAAATTCCTTCTCCTACTCAAAGCATCATCAACCTTATTTGACTTTCCACTCCTATGTTTCAAAACAAAGGTATAACTCTACAATAATTCCACCCATCTCATGTGTCTCTGATTCAACTTACCTTGACTGTTCAAATAATACAATGCATGATGATCTGTATACAACACAAACTCCTTAGGCAACAAATAATGTCTCCACTTCTTCAAGGCTTGGAATATGGCATAAAACTCCTAATCATACACTGAATATCTTCTCCTAGCATAATTCAATTTCTCACTAAAATAAGCTACTGGTCTTCCTTCTTGACTTAATACTACTCCAATTGCATTTCCACTTGCATCATAGTCTACTTGAAATACCTTACTAAAGTCTGGTAAATCCAACACAGGCTGCTCAGTCACCTTCTGTTTCAACAACTAAAAATTCTAATCTGCTCCAGATGTCCACCTAAAATATTTATTATTCCCTCTCATTGTGTCTGTCATAGGACTGCAAATAGAATTGAAATTCCTAATTAAATTTCGGTATAAACTTGTCAATACATGAAATGATCTTACCTCTCCAATGCTTTCTGGTGTAGACCATTCAAAAATTGATCTTACCATCTTAGGATCTATCTTCAATCCATCCACAAATATCACAAATCCCAGATATACTAATTCTTCCTTCATGAAACTACACTTCTTAATGTTTATTAGCAACTACTCTTCTCTCAACCTCTGCAAAACTTATCTTATATGCAAAAAATGTTCCTCTCTATTCTTACTAAAAATCAAGATGTCATCCAAATAGACAATCACAAACTTACCCAAGAATTTCTTCAATACCTCATTCATCAACCTCATGAAAGTACTCAGTGCATTTGTTAGTCCAAAAGGCATCACTGACCACTCATACAATCTTCATTTGTCTTGAATGTTGTCTTCCACTCATCCCCTTCTCTGATTTTGATATGATGATATCCACTCTTCAAATCTATATTTGTAAAGTGTTTAGCTCCACTCAAACAATCCATAATGTCATCCATCTAAGGCAAAGGAAATATATACTTCACTGTGATTTTGTTTATGGCTCTAGAGTATGTACACATCCTCCATTCTCCATCCTTCTTAGGTGATAACATAGTAGGTACTGCACAAGGACTTAAGCTTTCTCTGATCAAAACCTTCCTCAATAGGTCTTGCACTTATCTATTCAACTTTTCATTCTCTGCCGATGTCATTTAGTGTGCTGCTTTATGAAAACTAGCTCCAAGAATCAAATCCATGCAATGACTAATACTCCTCACGAGTGGCAATACATCAGGTACATTATCTGAAATGATATCTTCGTATTCTGCTAGCATCTCCTTTATCTCCTCTGGTTGTTCTTCTACATGCTTCAAGTCTTCAACCTTCTTAGGAACCAAGGCATAGCACATGTTCTCATGTCTCAGTCCATCTAGAAATCTCCTTCCATGAACCATGCAAATTCTAGCACTTGTACAAAACTCAACTTTAGGAACATCCTCCAATGGCAACAAAGTCTGCTTTATCCTAGTAGCAACAATGGTATAGGTGTTTTTCTTTCCATCATGAATAGCTTGTCTATCATACTACCAAGGCCTTCCCAACAAAACATGGCATACATCCATAGGCATAATATCACACAAAAATTTATCATGATAATTTCCTATCTTCAATGTCACCAAACATTGTTCACTTACTAGTATCTTATGCTCATCTTGAATCCATGCTATCTGATAGGGCTTCAGGTGTTTCAATCTTTCAAACATCAATTTCGTCACCATTTCTTCAGAAACTAGGTTCTTAGAGCTTCCATTGTCAACAATCACTCTGCAGTAATTACCAGCTACCTTGCACCTGGTCCGAAACAAATTCTTTCTCTACAACGGTTCTTGCTCCATCTCACTTTGATACAATTCTCTTTTGTTCACCAACACTTCTCCTTTTTATGGTTTGTTAGATGATCCAACATGATCTTCCTCAACAAAGGTTTTTCTTCTATTGTTCTATGTCTTTCTACTTGTCTCCCCCTAATTACATTTGAATGCTCTATGTCCTTCTCCACCACACTTAAAACAAGTTCCCCCGAATACTCTTTTCTCTTGTCCTCTATCATCTTTTCTATAACCCTCATTCCAGTAACCACCATAACCTCCTCTCCTGTAAGAGTTTCCATCATCTTTATGGTATGAATTATCATTCTTACTGACTTGTCTTTATTATGATCTGCAAAAGATCCTCTTCCTTCACCAGTAAAAGTTCTTCCTCTCTAAAATCTTCCACCTCTTCCTCTTTGTCTTTGCTCATGTCTTTTATTCAACTTCTCTTATGCTTTTAGGGCACATTGATATGCCTCCTCCACACTCTACAAATTGATCAAACTAATCTCATCCTATATAGACAACCTCAAGCCATTCACATATCTAGCTACTTGTTTGACTTAATCCTACAAATATCCGGATCTAATATTCAACTTGTAGAACTCCTTAGTATACTCTATCACACTTGAATCCTTCTGCTTTATAACAAACCAATCTAATAGTTTGTAGGCATAAACTTTGTTTTCAATTTATTCACCATCTGATCCCATGATTTTATCTTCTCCTTTCCTCTTCTTTTCCTATTTGTCTGCAAATGTTCCCACCAAAGGGATTTATGTCCTTTCAACTTTGTACAAGAAAATTTCACCTTCTTATCTTCGGTGGTACCTTCAAAATCAAAATACTTTTCCATCTCTGTTATCCAATCAAGCAATTCATCCAAATCCAACTTACCATTATAATCTAGTGGATTGAAATGTGGTCTAGTATTTACCCTAGTTAGGGATCTTATGAACCTCTCTTCTCCTTGATCGAGGCCAGGTTGATCTTCTCTTTCCCTTTCTTCTTGCTCTTCTACCTCTTCATCACTCACATCATCAACTGGTCAACCTCTCCTTTCGGCTGTTTTGACTGCTTCTAATCTAGTAGCAATTCCTCTCAACATCTCCATTAGGGCTAGGTTTTCACTTCCACGCGCTCCATTTCCTCTAGCATTTCTTCTTCCCACCATCTTTACACAATTCCTTTGCAGCTACAGGTCAAATCCTTAGTCCGCCACCCCACAACAAATCTTCAATAGGACTTGAAAAACTCTGATGATCTCTCACAGAATGAATCTTGTTTTGATACCAATGTTGTGCAGTCACGGTAGGAGGGTCCTTAAAGAGAACAATCTGGACTGTACAACAAGAGTTACACAACAGAAGCAACATGGAATATGGAGGAAAATGTAGATTCAAACATTCTTATTATTATAAAATTCAGTTACAATTGGCTGGCAACATCCGGCCTTACAGATTCGGCTCACAGGCCTGATACAACATGCTCCAAAATACAATATTCCTATATGCTCCTTAATGCGAGCTGAAAAATTACATATCAAAACCTATCTTTCTCCAATCTCTCCTTCCTAATGATCTATTACAATGATTTATATCACATCCAGAGATCTAGAATCATCTGCGTCGGCCAAAGATCATTACAATCCTCGATGAAGGAAATGTAACGTGTGCATGAATAGGTCAGCCTCAAATTTGAATTACTCCTTGGTGAATGCATAAGATGAAGTGTGGACCTATAATTAAGGTTGGGGAAACTCCACAGAACAATTTGGAACACACCGTGAAGATCCAAAAGTTACGGGAAAGATCCACGAGCGATCCAACTAACCGTTAGTTTAGAAAATTATTCTGGTGCCGGTTCAAGAAATTTCCACTTAATCCAAAAGCCATAACTTGCCAGAAAAATATCCAATCGATCTGGAATCTTGGAATAAGGAAAATGAACATGTCCACAATGTAAACATATATCCACAAGATCTGGTGAGAAAATATGAAGAAATATTGAATTTTCCAACCTGAACTGAACAAGAAAAAAATTGAAATGAAAATATTTTTGGTTGATGTAGGATTGCAAAGAATCAAGGATGCTCCTGCATTAGGTTCCCATAGAATAGTTGAATGCGGTGCGAGTATAGTTGTCACAGTTATTATTTGTCTTAGGACCTGACATGGAGGGATTATTCAAACCATGATATTGCAATGGGTTTTTGTGAATAGTATGGTCTACATTTGATGTAAATTGTGGCCCACCCAACTCAATTGTATGATTTTCAATGAGGTCTTGCACAATATTTCTTAGTTGTCGACAAGAGGATGTCTTATGCCCTTTAGCCCAATGGTAATCATAGAAAGCATTATCATCCCACCATGATGGTTTAAATTGTCCTGGGTCATATGTTTTATGTTGGAGTTATCAACCCAAGATCTTCAATCTGCAACACCAAAGAACCTCCACAAGAGATAGAGAGAAGCAACAATGGAAGATGCTATTCCACCAAACAAATATTGCAGTATGATACAATATGATCAATGCAATACAATACAATGCTATATGCCATACAATGCTAGAGATGCCTTGCTTATAAAGGCAAGGATGAGAGATAGGATAAGATAAGATCATGAAAAGTGTCTTAATCCTATCACATAAGACACTAACTCATAACTACCTAGGAAAGTGGAAATTCTAGATAAGACAACTAATACTTATCTAGATATGACAACTAATATCCTAAGTAAACTTAACATGTGAATTAAGTCCCCTAAGTCCCTAGTAAAGGAATAAACTAGGTACAAGAATTATTCACACCAACACCCCCCCTTAAGTGCAACTTAGGGAGGTACAAACCAATGCATAATGAAAAGGATGGGTCCCAGCAACTAGGCCTGATGAGGTACCCATGTACAAAACAAAAACTCTCATAAGCGGAGAAAAGGAGAAAAACCCTGTGGGAGAAAACTCCTCTCCAAAAGAGAGAAAAAGTTGAAAAGAGAAACTAATGAAGGAAGGAGGACTCCTCAAGACCCCCCAAGGACAACTTCCTTCACCCCAAGCATCGATCGCAACTGAAGATAACGAGGCGATGCCAAAGGTTTAGTAAAGATGTCTGCAACCTGCTGATCTGTAGGCAAATACTCCAAGCTGAGAACACCATCCTGGATGAGCTGCCTGATGAAGTGCATGTGGATCTCAATATGCTTAGTCCACTGATGCTCCACTAGGTTGCGTGAAATATGAATGGCACTCTGATTGTCACACCAAAGAGTAGTGGGCTGAGTGGAAGGGAATCCGAACTCAGTCATCAACTATCGAAGCCACAAAACCTCCTGACTAGCCAACACGGCACCTCAATACTTAGCCTTTGTCGATGATAATGCAATAGCAGTCTACTTCTTGCATGACCATGCAATCAGACTAGAACCAAGGAAAAAGACAAAGCCAAAAGTAGACTTCCGATCATTGACATCACCAGCCCAATCTGAGTCAGTGAAGCCCACAATCTGAGATGCACCTGAAGTGTAGTGAATGCCAAAATGAGTAGTGCCCTGAATGTATCGCAAGATACGCTTGGTGGCCTTCCAATGACTCTCATGAGGCTCTTGTGAGAAGCGAGAGACAAGTCCAACCGCAAAGGAAATATCATGATGACTATGTGTCAAGTACAAAAGACTGCCAACCAACTGCTGATACAAGGTAGGATCAACTGTAGGAGTAGTGCAACTAGAAGACAATACAACACCTGACTGGAATGGAGTAGGGGAAGGCTTGCAATCAGCCATGCCAAATCTCTGAAGCAAATCAAGAGCATACTTCTGCTGGAAAATGCAGATCCCCTCAGAAGTCTGATGAATTTGAAGACCAAGGTCGGTCATATCAAATCGCTCCATCAATGCTCGCTGTGTACTCTGAATCATGGAAGTAGAACTCCCTGTGAGAATCATAGAGCACAAGTATAAGTAGATCCTTTCCATGTCTCTGTGTATAAACTGTGGGATCAGAATGGCAGCGAGTGTAGCTGGAAGGAAGCAAGAAACTATCCATCTTCTCATACCAAGCCTGAGGGCCTTGTTTGAGACCATACAATGAACGTTGAAGCCTACAAACAAGTGAAGAGTCTTGCAAAAAACCTGGTGGCTGCTCCATATAGATCTCCTCATGAAGATCCCCATGCAAGAAGGCACTCTTCACATCCATCTGAAATACTGACCATCCCTGTGATGCAACTATAGAAAGGACAAGGCGAATAGAATCCATCTTGGCAACAGGAGCAAAGGTCTCAGAATAGTCAATTCCTTCAACCTGAGAAAACCCCTTTGCAACAAGACGAGCCTTGTACTTTTCAATGGAACCATCTGCTGCATACTTGGTACGATACACCCACTTGCATCGAACCAAATTTCTTCCCTTAGGAAGAGGCACAAGATCCCAAGTATGATTCTTCATCAAGGAAGAATACTCATCATCCATAGCACTATCCCACTCTGGAATACCCGAAGCATCTGAAAACTTCTGAGGATCATCTGAAACTGCATGACTCAAAAGACTAATTCCAAAGGTCTGAGAACGAGTGCGGCGAGTGTCTATGGGATCACCAACAAGAGGACCAGCCTCCTCAAGAGTAACTCGAGCCCATCGTGGCCTAGTGGGTGAATGAGGAGGAGGTTCATCAAGACCATCATCAAAATCTTCCTCAAGTAGCAAAGTATCATCAACTGAAGAAGATTGAGTAGGTTGTGATGAAGAAGAAGTCGAAGGAGGATCTGAGTGGGTGAAGGTCTCAGAAAACTGGACATCACGTCAGAAATGAACCTCTCATGTTTCAGGATCAAACAATCTATATGCCTTCACATCCTCACAATAGCCAACAAAGATGTACTGCTGACTCTTCTCCATGGATTTATGCCGACCATTCAGAATGAATGCCCAAGCCTCACTACCGAATACTCTGAAGAAGGATACATTAGGCTTGCGATGAGACCAAGCCTCCTCAGGGGTCATATTCCGCATTGCCTTATGGGGCATGCGGTTCTAAATATAGTTGGCACAATTGACAGCTTCGGCCCAAAAGGCGGGAGCCATGGACCTAGGCTGAATCATACAATTGGCCATTTCCCTAAGAGTCCTGTTCTTTCTCTCTGCCACACCATTCTACTGAGGAGTGTAAGGAACTGTGTGCTAATGAAGAATACCATGCGCACTACAAAAATCCTGAAATGCCTGATTGACATACTCCCCCCCATTATCTGTGCGTATTTGTCGAAGAGAAAAACCTGACTGCTTCTCCACAAATGTTTTGAAGGTCTTGAAGTTGGTGAGGACTTCACTCTTGAGCTTCAGAAAATAGACCCATGTCCGGCGGGAAAAATCATCAATGAATGTGAGCACATACTTAGCCCCTGAAAAAGAAGGAGTTGGGAATGACATGAGATCACTATGGACTAAATCAAGGGGTGTGGTTGCACGTGTAGCTTGACCCTTAGGAAAAGAATCTTGATGTTGCTTGCCAAGAACACATCCTTGACAAACACCATCTATGCAAGTGATCTTTGGAAGACCAACCACTAAGTTATGTGCTTGCATTTGCTGAAGATATCGGTAGTTCAAGTGCCCAAATCGCTCATGCCAAAGCTTGCTCATTGAATCAACATGAGCAACAAAACATGAACCCGATGAAGACTCAAATGCATCAAATTGATACAAATGATTCTCATGATCAACTATCCCTGTAGCAACAACCTTCTCATGGTCCTGCAACTGTCTAATAGTCACATTTTGTGGAGTAAACTCAACTGGCTTCCCATCTCCAAAATGAAAAATCTGATATATGGAAAGAAGATTCGTTGAAATATCAGGAACAAGTAGAACATCCTCAATGAACCCATCTAGCATCTGAACGGAGCCTGTCCCCAAGACTGGAATTTGTGAAGAGTTCCCAACTGCAATCTGAGAAGTAGGAGTATGCATGATGGAATCAAGAAGATCACGTGAATTGGTCATGTGATGTGAAGCACCTGAATCAGGAATCCAACTATCTAAAGATGAATGCATAGCTTGTGCTGAAAGAGCTTGCCCTTTGCCCATGGATGAAGGCTTAGCCATTGAAATATTGTGCTTCTTCATAGCTTCCTCCAAGGCCTCTAATCTCTTAAAGCAATGAGATGCATCATGCCCAGTTTTTCCACAAAATGAACAAGGATCTCCTTTCTTTTTCTTAGACTTGGAAGAAGAATCTCCAGAGGTAGAAGAAGAAGGAGATTGAGTGGACTTCTGATTGTTCTTCGGCTTCGGTTTGGAGGGATTCTCAGTACCAGAAGATGATTCTGCTTTGGGCTTCTTCTTGTTCTTTCCTTTACCCTTGGATGATTGAGCCATTAGAGCATGATTCTTAGAATTAGGTAAGGCATCCAACTGAATTAACTTGGCCTCCTCGCTAGTAAGACGCTCACAAAACAACTCAAATGTAGGCATTTTATAATCTTTCCCTATTGCATCCATAGTTGAATAGAAAGTAGAAGAAAACACTTGATAGGGGCCCTTTAACTTAGACAGAATCAAGAAGATACATTCATCACTTGATACATCATGTCCACATCCTTTCAACTGTGAAAAAATCATCTTGAATTGTGCAAGGAAATCCTGAATTGAAGGAAATGCATCTGGAGAGAGGGATTGTAGTTCTACTTGAAGTTGCAAGGTTCTGAAATGATTTATTTTACCATACAATTCTTCAAGTTTATCCCAAACATTCTTAGGTGTTTTGTACTCCGAAATATGAAACAATAAATTATCAGATACATGTAAGCCAATGAGCCCTTTTGCTTCATCCATTTTACATCTATGGACAAACTTTTCATAATCCCTTGTAAATTCAGGTTGTTTTGCATCTAACATTGGCCATAGACCCTTAGATTGTAACAATTGAGTCATTTTTAGCTTCCATGTATGATAATTGTGTGGAGTGAGTGGTTCAATTTGTCTTAGATCCGCCATGAACACCAAAAGAAAGAAGACAATGTGGCATTGAAATTGTGCCTTTCACCCCCCCAGAATGTATTAAAACTGATTTTGCAACCCCCCCAGCAAATTACAATGAACAAATTTTGCAATTTTTACAAGTGACAAGCTCAAATCAACCGTTTATAATACACGGTGATTTTTACAATTAAAAAAAAAAAGAGCTTGCAAAAACTGAAAATTGAGGTTACAAACAGATTTCTTGCAATTTTCTGATCAATTTCAAAAAAAAGTTTTCCAAATTTCGACTTCGTTTGCAAAAGTTACATCAAGAACAAGTAATAAATGCACTTGTACCCTCAAGCTGAAAAAATTGGCAAAAAATGTCAAAATATGGAAAAATCACCTGCACCACTGCGAAGTTCGTTGAACCAACTTTCTAACGATATCTCGTTTTCAAAAAAATGATGCCGTGGCGAAAAGTTATGCAAAAATGAAAAAAATGCCTATTTTAGGCACTGTGAACACTAAACAGGTGCAAAATTTAAGCCCTCGGGGGCTAGCCGGCGGTCATGCACGTGACTGTGTTGCAGAAAAAATCTGCCGGTTTGGACTAACCGCAGGCGGTTTCAGCTTCGTGGCGGTCACATGGGCAGTGTCTGGCAGTTGGTGGAGGCGGTTTGTAGACCGCCCGCTGGCGGCTCCCGGTAGCGGTGACTGTAGCTGCTGCGGGCTGCTGCGGCTGGCGGTTTACAGACCACCCGCTGGCGGTTGTCGGCGGTGGCCGCTGGCGGCTGTTAAGCCGCTGGCGGACTGAATAACAGTCCGTAGACTTTAATAAGTCTGCGGCTGTTAATAACAAACACCGACAGTGCTGTAAAGCGCTTTAAAAATATTTATATTTTTTTTTTTTTGAAATTTTTAATTAAAATTAAAACTAAAAAAGAAAAATAATTTTTTTTTTTTGAAATTTTTTTTCGACGACACACATACTTGCGCAGGGGGGGCCGTACGGCCTCCTCTGCTAAATTTTTTTTTGCCCCGAAAGCAAATTTTGCCGAATATGGGCAAATTATATATCAAAAAAATTAGAAACGGCCACCCGGACGCGATGGAAGACTTATCTTTGGCTCAAAGTGCTCCTGTAAAAAGATGTTCGCCAGATCTGAGCTCGAAACCCTTTTTTGCCAAAGTTGCAAATGGTGACGAAATTGAATGAAACAAAAGCCAAATCTGACTTTTTTGAGCCCCCTGGACGCAATGGGATAGCCTAAAATATTGCCACTATAGCCAAAAGCGCTACAATCACCAGATCTCACCAAAATGCAAGCATGCAATATAGGATACAAGAACTCAAAAAACACAATAGAAATTGATGGAAACTCTCTAATGAAAAAATGGAAGGGGCTTGCCAGATTCAAAGCTCTGATACCATGTTGGAGTTATCAACCCAAGATCTTCAATCTGCAACACCAAAGAACCTCCACAAGAGATAGAGAGAAGCAACAATGGAAGATGCTATTCCACCAAACAAAGATTGCAGTATGATACAATATGATCAATGCAATACAATACAATGCTATATGCCATACAATGCTAGAGATGCCTTGCTTATAAAGGCAAGGATGAGAGATAGGATAAGACAAGATCATGACAAGTGTCTTAATCCTATCACATAAGACAACTAACTCATAACTACCTAGGAAAGTGGAAATTCTAGATAAGACAACTAATACTTATCTAGATATGACAACTAATATCCTAAGTAAACTTAACATGTGAATTAAGTCCCCTAAGTCCCTAGTAAAGGAATAAACTAGGTACAAGACTTATTCACACCAACATTTTAGGGTCCTCTAGTGTGATGAGACCATTTTGAAGGAGCTTCTTAAGGAAATCTTTGATTGGTTCCCCTAAGGCAATGTATGTACGTCTTTTTGGGAATTGCCTTGTCTGATAGGGTTGTCCTTGATTTTGACTATTTTGGTTATTTTGAATGAAATTGGCAGGAGGTTTCAGTGTAGTCATTGATCTATTTTGTGGTTGAGCTCCTTTAAGAGTAAGTATATGACCCATTGTGTTAACCGCCTTAGCATCAACAATGCCATCATTAGTAATGTGTTTATTCTTGACCCAATATTTACTCTTGTCTGCGGGTGGGTTTGTGCTCGTGTTTTTATGGCCATATTTTAGTTCTCCTTTAGCAATAAGGGCCTTGTCAAGTTGGACACCCTTTTCGACTAAGTCTGTGAAGGTTGTGCAACAATGAGCTTGCAAGAAATATTTCAATGGGCCTAGGAGTGTTTGGACAAACATATCAACTTTTTATTTATTAGGTATGTCAACATGGCAATGACTTGCTAGACTTCTCCATCTTTGGAAGAACAGGATAAAAGTCTCACCAGTGTCTTCTTGTGTAAGTGTGCATAAACTGGTAATAGAGGTGTTTGTGTGAATGTTATAAGCATAATTTCACACAAATTTGTCTGCAAGTTCATCCCATGATTTTATTCCCTTTTGTAAAGTGGAAAACCATTCAAGTGCGAGGCCTACAAGACTCTTAGGGAAGAGTATCATAAAGTAAGTGTGTTCATAGGAAATATCCACACAATTAGTCGTGAATTCTTGAATGTGTTCAATAGGATTTGTCTTGCCTTTATACTTAGTAAAGTTTGGTGCCGCATATCCAGGAGGGAATGGTGGCATGTATAGACTTGTGTCAAAAGGATGTGGACATAGGTCATATGACACGTGTGACTTTTTGTTGGACATTTGCACAGTCCCTATTGTTTTTTGCAAGTTCGCCACTTGAGCTGTCAAGGAATCGATTATGAGATTGTTCATTGCATTACACACGGGAGTGATGGGTATCCCATGTGTTCCCATTTGTTGTGAAGAGATGTTCTGATTTTGTTGTGAGATGTATGACATGTTTTGATTTGAATGTTGTTGGTATTGCAAGTTTTGCTTAGGGACATGTTCATGGGTATGTATGTGTGATGCATATGTAGGAATGTGCCCTCCAACGATATTTGTGGGATGTGTTGGCCTTGAATATTTTGGTGTCCAAATGAAGCCATATGCTATGTATTTTGATTTCCTTGTCCAAATAGGTGAAATTTTCCATGGGGAATGTTGGCGTTTTGACCTTGGGAAGTATTGGTATTGAGTTGTGATGACGTGTTGACATTTGGTTGTGGTCCTCAAATGAAAATACATCATTTACTCTTGCCAAAGGGGTTGAATGAAGAACCAATGAAAGGATTTGATGATGATGCTCCCATGGCACCAGATGAAGCTCCAAATAGGGGGTTTGAATAACTTTCCCCCATTGATGAGGATCCAAAGGTAGCTCCAATTGATTGTGAGGATGTTGTTGACATTGTAGGCATTGATTGTGACATGGCTTGTGACATAGTTGGTGTCCCTCCAATAGATGTTGCATTGATTGAATTGGAATTGTTTTGATCATTAGAGGTGACATTAATATTGCTTGTGGCAATTTGTGAGGTAGCACCAACAAAGGCATTATTTGTACTATTTTGGGGTTGAATAGTGTTTGGATTGTTGTTGTTGGTATTATGATCTAGCGAGGGTGGTCTCAAAGTGTTAATGTCAAAGCCATGTGGCAATTTAGTCCCTTGGCCCAAAAGCATAGCTAGATATCTTTGTGGGTCATGTAAGACTAGATCTTCCACAAAGGAGGCTATGTTAGGATTTTGTGCTGCAGATTCTAAGTCTTCTGCGTATACTTGTCCATGTTGGTCTCTTTGTATAAATGGTTTGAAGGGGTTACGTGATGAAGATGGCATGTTCATTTCGCTAAAAGGATTGATAAAGGATGTGTCTTGGTTCATGTTTTGATTCATGTCATTGGAAAAGATATAAGTGTTGCTGTCTTGTCTAAAATTAGCCATTTATCTTATTTTTCTTTGAAGCCTAGTCTCAACCATATAAGGAGTTGCTCAAATTATGAAGATGATAAAAATGACAACTAGATGATGACACTATGTTTTTGGGATTTTTGAATAAGGGATGCAAGTGCAATATGACAATGTTGCCTAAAGGAAATGACAAAGGACAACTATGACTAGTTTTTTTTTTTGGATTTTTAGGAGTAAGGATATGCAAAATGAGCACTAAGATGATTTGAATGTTCTAAGGTAAGAAAATGCAAAGGTAAAAATGATTTGGAAGAAGGTTACTCAACCACCCTAAGCTTGATCTATGTCTCAATTTGGGTCATCAAAGGACTTACTAATGTGACTAAAGGACAAGATGACAAGATGACAAGGTGAGGTTTCCTAACTAGACTTTTGAGTTGGAAAGTATCACTAAAAGGACAATGACTAAAAGAAATTATGTTGACTAAGTCTAATGACCACCTACTCTTGAAGGAAATGATTTTGCAAAGTATGGTAAGGTTTCCTAAGCCAAAGTCTGCAAATGAAATAGGGACCTAAGGACTGATTTATGACTAAAAATGAAGATGATGGACCCTAAAAGATGCAACTAAAAATTTGCAAAGTTAAACCTATGGGTAAATGCAAGCTAAAGATGCCAATGATGGAAGATTTAAGTAATTTTCTTTCTGGTTTTTAACAGAGGCTGCTGGAAAAAGATGTTTTGTATCAGCTTGGACAAGTTTGGTCTTGGATTTTCAGACTATGATAGTGTTTTTGTTTTTATCAAGAAAATGTGTTGTTTCAAGTTGTGAATGCATTGCAGATTGGTAGATGCATCACAGTTTCATCGAATGTGGTTTTATAGATAGCGGATGCGACTCAGAAAAGGAATTGTGGCATTCTATTAAGAAAATGTGGTTTAGAACAGGAAAATGTATCACCAGGAATAACAAATGTGGCTTATTAGAGTGAATGCATCCTAGACAATGGAAAATGTGGCACAAAATAGTAGATGCGTTGTCACAGATGCGTCACAGGCATAATAAGTCAAGTTTATTTGTAATTTTGAAATTGTCTCAAGTTGAATGTTTGTTTCCAGTTTTGTGAAATGATGTTTGTTTCTTTGAATGTTTTAGAAAACACTTGGAAAATAAAATATCTTGTTTTGATCATGCACAAAGAAAACAAGTACAACCCTAGGTTAGGAAAGGACAATATTTACTAGATTCCACATGCATTTCCCCAACCGTACTTATTCTTAGCGGATGAATCTAGAAGCTTGGCCACATGGGCTCCCCCTTAAAGTGCACTCACTTCTTAGGTCAACCAAGCTTCCAAACCCCATAAATATCTTATGGCGGGTTGATCACCTCTACTAAGAATTTCAAGAATGTGGATGCCTTCACAATGATTGTTGCTGTGCTAGCAAATAGATGGGATTTTGGTCACTACACAAAATTTTTTAGTTTGGGATCCCCGTTTGAGTGGCCACACATGGGGAAAGATTAGCTTTGATAAGGAGGAACTCTAGCCTGAAGAGGTTACGCTCAACAAGGTTTTGGGAGTTCACTTGTCCGAGTGACACATCCGCACTCGTAATCCTAAGTTTTCCATTAGGATTCACATTTATATACTGGTCGGGGGCAGCTTGGCTAAAGAGCTCTATTGCCAATTTGAGTCACCTTGGGATGAGTACTTTTTGCCACCAAGGAAGGCCTAGGTCCTAGAGTCAATAATCGTTTCTCTTATACCTAGGATCACACAAGTGCACAAGGGGAGATGATACTTCAATTATTGAATCAAGGTGACACATAAAATAGATGGGTTTAGTTTTCTAATCACCTAGTTTGGACAAAGTGAGAGCATAATCACCTACCACCTTCAAGCACAATCAACCAAAGTTATTTAACCCCCTAATTAAATCTAAGGGAGACAAGAAAATGTTCTTTTTAGAGCACCAATGGAAGTGTTTTCTAATCTAAAAATAACACAAATGGTTTCAAAATAGCACCCTTGGATTATCGAACCGACAAAACCACTTGTTAGTAGTCTTAAAAAGATTCCTTCGACCCACAAAAATTCAAATCCACATGTTGCAACAGTAGATTAGTAACTAGAAAAATCCCCAAACTACTAGATTGAAATGAGAAATCTGGAAAATTTTGGAAAAAATTGAAAGCCAAAAATTTACCAGATGAATGCGTCACAGCAGAGTGAATGTGTCACTCTGCACAACAAATGTAGCTCGGGTCTATATGCTGGAATCTGATAGGCAGATGCATCGATATGTAGAATAGATGCATCGCTTTGGATGACTAATGCATTAGATTCTTGGTGAATGCATCTCTGCAGATAGAAAATGCGGTTTATGTCTATGGATGCATCATTCTATTGGCTGAATGTGTTGCGATAGAGCGATTGTGGTTTTGGAAATTGGGAATGCGGCTTGCTGTACTTGTACCTACAAAACACAAAAAAAGTCATACGGAAGAAAAAAAGTTTCTTTTTTTCATGTCGGGTTCACCAATGTAACTATGAGAAAATTCTAGGTTAGTAGATTAGTGCATAAATCAGTCAAGATCCAAAGTAAATAATGAAGCAAAAAGGAGAAAAAACATGAAAAAAAAGAGAGATATCACCTTGAGTCTTGAACCTCCATGATTGACCTCCATTACACCTTCTCTATTTGCTGCAAATATGTAGTTTTCCCTCAGATTTTGTGTGAGCAATCTATGACTATGCCAAGACCAAAGCAAAATGTTGAAGGATTTAATATAACATGCAATACTATGCAACTATGAGCTATGGCTAAAGTATGCCCAATACAAGATTGAAAGAGATGACAAGATTGCAAGAGATGTCCAAATGAGACCAAAATTGGCATTTTATAGAAAATGCAATTTTGAACGAATGGCCAAGATTGAAGATTGACAAATTCCCTAGAATCAATGGACAAGATTCAATGTGACAACCCACAATTAGGGTTAGGAAAACATTAGGGTGAATTTGAAATGAATGGACAAGATTTTCCTTCTAGAAGATCAAATCAAGGGACAAGATGACATGTGACAAGGAGACGAGGATGGCATAAAAAGAGAGAGAGCTGGAAAATCAAATAATATTAGAAATTATTTGATTTAAAATTAGAAGAAAGTTGAATTAAAAATTAATTTAATTCAAAAGAGTTGGGTCATGTGACAATAAATAATTATTTGAATTATTTACTAGAAGAGGCAAAATTAGAAAGTGGGACCATTTTAAATAAATAATTTTATTTAAAAAAAAGGAAAATGCCAAGGTGGACAATAATTAAATAAATTAAAGTATTTAAATAAATAAATAAAAATTTATTTATTTAAATAATCAGGAGGAAATAATGGAAAAATGATAATTAAATAAATTAAGGAATTTATTTAATTATGGAAAGACATAAGAAAATTACTGACACATTTAAATAAATAAAATTTATTTATTTAAATAATCAAGAGGAATAAAGACATGAATTAATTAAATAATTAAAAATTATTTAATTAATAGTTGAAAGTGGACCAAAGGACATAATTAACTATTTTCATTATGCTAGGAAGAATGTGGCGAAAAATAGAGCTTGTAGGCCTAAGTCATTTTTATGTGTCTACAGGATCTGATGGAGACCCTACCGATTTTTTTGATGGGTGGATGATAGAAGGCATATGAGGAACTTGCAGCGGGACTATTTTTTATGGGTCACTATGACTATATTGTAGTTCCATACTACTAGAGTCGGGTCATGCGACAGAATGGCCATCCTTAGATGATTCCACCGGATGTGCCCACATATACTAGGGCCTATAAGAGTGCAACGAGAGTCGGGGATCTCCCTCACCCCACCATCACCAATTTTGTTCCCTTTGATGATGATGAGCCCAATGATGATCTTCCACCCATAGTGGTGGTAGATAATGTCGGGGTTGCTACAGATTTTGTGCGGTGGTGGGAGAGGCACCATCTTGCTCCTATGTTCGGCGAGGGTGCCTCAAGAGGGGACCCTAGTCCATAGGGGGATTTTACACCCAATCCTTTGTAGGGAAGATGGAGAGGGCACTAGTAGGAAGGAGAGGAGGAGAGGTAATAGGAAGAGGTGGAAGAACCTCAGAGACTGAGGTAGTGGAGGAGATCTGACCCCCTAGTAGCTACCCCTGTCTCGTTGGCATCTCTAGCTCCTACTATTAAAGCAATAGCGACCTTGGCGTCACTAGGAGTGGCTACAGATGCTAGTAGTGTGAGTCCTAGCACTAATCCTCACCCTAACCCCACATGATAGCTAGGGGACCCACATATATAGAGTGCATTGTTTATGTTTCAGTTCTTGTAGTTTTTTTGTTCATGATTACATATATATGCCATGCGATACTGATTTCTCTTTCTTTCGAGCTATGGTTGCAGAGGATGCACAAGGATGGATTGGGCATATGGCTCAGTGTAATTTAGAGGTATCCCATAACATATTGATCTAGGGGATGGTCCTCGAGGCTTTTTGACAGATGTCTATAGGATGACATGCCCCCATTTTTGAGCTGGTAGCATGCCTGAGGACTACCTACAAGGAGCAGAGCATGGAGATCATCCAACTGACTACGAAGCTCACTACTATTTAGGGACAGTGTGACCAACTATCGGGGGAGTTGTGGAAAGTCTCAATGAGTAAGACATGGTAGTGAGGAGGCCGACACCAAGGAGCAGGTGCGTGACGCCCTATAGAGCTACCTCGATGACTTTGACGGGTAGCCAACAACCCTGATCCTGATAGATGTTTAGCGACTGCGGGAGGAGTTGGGATAGGTAGAGATGATTATATGCTCCCTATAGGGAGAGATAAGGGGGATGTAGGTAGCTTTGTCTATATCATGCTCACACCGGTCCCATTCCATGACCATCGTGCAACCTCTCCTAAGAGTACCAGAGTAGCAACTAGAGCTATAGGGCTTTGGGAGCCATGCACCACAGCCATAGGGGCTCATGTTTTTGTACATAATTTTTGTAGCGAGGGATACATACACATACATATATATATTTGTAGATCTTTTGTATAGACATATATTCAACAACCACTCATTTCTTATAGTAGTGGCCTGATACATGTACATGAAATTTGATACATACATGCATATATATATATATATATGGAAATATCTATTCTAACATCATGGCATTGTTTAATTTGATGTGTATGCTCTTTACTTTCATGTAAGTTTATGCTATGGATGTTATATGCTTGTATGGATGTATGTTTACATTAGATGCCAACATGATTTAATAAACATACATGGTTGTATGTTAAATAAATACAATGATGATCTAATTTCCTTAAAAGATGTAATGTGATGCATGGAAACAAAGCATAGTGAAAAAAATATATGTATATCACACACACATGTGGTCATATCATAACACAATTTTTTTTCATAATGTGTTAATGAAAAATGTTAATATATGTAGTGCTACTACCCTTTCATAGAGAGAGCACCACACAAATGACACATGGAACACTACACATACGATTGACAAAGATGCATTGCATTAACAATCTCTTTTAGAGGCTTTCCATCTATAGATGATAATCCATAGGAACCCAAACCATACACAAAGATCACAATGTATGGGCCTAACTAGTTGGGACTAAATTCCCCTCTCTAATCAGGTGACACATTTAAATTTCTCTAGTTTTCACAGAGAATCAGGTCTCCTAGTTTAAAGGCCCTAGGAAGCACACTCTGATTATAGTCTCTTGATAATGACCATTGATAAGATTTAAGATATTGAGGGCTTGTAATCGACACTCGTCGATCATCTCTAGTTGATGCAAACGATTAATCCGGTAGGTTTCATCATCAATTATCCCTTTAAGGGAAACCCATAAGGACAAAATTTCCAACTCTAAAGGCATGATAGCTTTGACACCATACACAAGATTGTAAGGCATTGTTCCTATCATCGTACAAACACTTGTGCGATAGGCCCACAAAGCGTACATTAATTGAATATGCCAATCCTTATCATGCTTATTAAGTAGAATAAGTTCAAGAGTTTTGTTAGATGCTTCAGCTTGACCATTGGATTGTGGATAGTATGGTGTAGAAAACCTATGTTGGATATGAAATTTCTCTAAGAACTACTTTACTTCCTTGTTCTTGAAAGGTGTACCATTATCAGAAACAAGTGTAGTAAGCAGTCCAAAATGAGAAATAATGTTGTTCATGAGAAAGCTACAAATAACTTCAACTTTTGTGGATCAGAGTGGAATAGCTTCGACCCATTTCGTGAAGTAATTCGTAGCAGTAATAATAAAGGTATGTCCCTTGGAAGAAGGAGGTGATATTTTTCCAATGATATCCAACCCCCATTTTGTGAATGTCCAAGGAGAGGTTTGATTTTATAACTCTTGAGTAGGTGCATGAATAATATGGTTGTGCTATTGACATTGAAGGCACTTTTTAACAAAATCAAAGGAATCTTGTTCCATCATTTGCCAATAGTACCCCATTAGTATCAGTCTTCTCGCTAGGGGTCTACCACCAAAGTGTCAACCCTTGGAGCTTGAATGGGCTTCCTTAAGGGCAAGGGGTATTTTTTCTTTAGTGAGACACCTGAGAAGCAAGCCGTTATAGGATTTTTGATAAAGAACATTATATAAAATGATATAACATGCTGAAAGCTTTCATATACAAGTGCGATCATTTTTCATGGCATCATCGGGAAAGTTTCCAGTCTTTAAATAATTGTAGATACCAAAAAACCATTCTCCTGAGTCTACGTGAGAACACAAAAAAGACTCAAATTCAGGTTGTTTAGAAACCACAGTGATTTATAGGACCTAGACCATGAAGTGGTATTCTTTCATATCCTCTTCTGAAGGTACCAAGGAAGCAGTGCTTTCCATGGCATCAACATGTCTATTTTCTCTCCTAGGGACACTATCTATTGTGAAAGAGGGGAACTGATTAAGCAAGGAAAAAGAAAGGTATTGGTACTAGGACAACTTACTTTGTTTAGCTTGATAGTTCCCTATAATTTGATTCACAATGAGCTCAGAACCACCTAGTATACGAAGATGTTTGATTCTTAGTACAATCGCGGCATGCAAGCCAACAATAAGGGCTTCATACTTAGTGATGTTATTGGTGCAAGGAAAATCTAATCGAAAGGATAGAGGGATCGGTTTACCTTCGGGGGATATTAAGACCACACCTACTCCGAAACCAGTTTGACACCTCGATCCATCGAAATAAATTTTCCATTCAAGGTCATAATTGATTGTGAAAATATTCTCATCAGGAAACAAATCCAACCCTGGGAAGGAATGAGATGAGGGAGCATTTTCCAATTGATCAATAATCGCTTGACCCTTTATTGATTTTTGAGTAACGAACTTTATATCAAACTTAGAAAGCAACATAACCCATTTCGCTAATCTACCAGCAAGGTTAGTGCTAGAGAAAAAATGCTTTAAGAGATCTATTTTTACAATGACATGTGTTTCGACATGGAGATAGTGTCTCAAATTCTGTGTATCAAAGACAAGAGTGAGGAATTGCTTCTCCATGGAGGAATAACAAGTTTTGTAATCAACTAGAATGTGGCTGATGTAGTAGACCGCTCTCTCTTTCCCCATGTCATCATATTGAGCCAACAAAGATGCCAAGGCATATGGTGACACAACAAGGTAAAGAAAAAATGGTCTATCTTGCATACCTGACATCAATACAAGAGGATTGGCCAAATAAGCTTTGATTGACTCAAAGGATTTTTGGTACTCTTCATCCCATATGAAGTGAACATCCTTTTTCAATAAATGAGTGAAAGGAAGGGTATGATCAGCCAATTGAGATATAAATATATGAATCACCTAAATCTTCCCTTGTAAACTTTGTTAATCAGTGATATTCCTTGGTGGAGTCATGTTAACAATGGCATCAATTTTATTTGTGTCAACCTCGATTCCACGGTGAGAAACTATGAACCCCAAAAGCTTGCCGGCATCCATGCCAAAAATGTACTTATGGGGATTGAGTCTCATCTTATGGAGTCAAAGCCTTTCGAAGATAAGATGAAGGTTCTTCACATGATCTTGATAGGTTATCAATTTCTCCAAGATGTTATCAACATAGTCTTCTAAGATCTTATGAATAAAATCATGAAATATCAGGGTCATCGCCTGTCGGTAAGTTTCTCTTGCGTTCTTTAACCAAAAGGGCATGAACACATAATAGAAAGTACCCCAAGGGGTAGTGAAGGATGTCTTGTATTGATCCTTTGGCTTAATATAGATCTGATTATAACCAGAGAAGCTATCCATAAAAGATAACAATGCATGGCCTGCAGTCAAGTCCACAATCATATCTATATTGGGCAACGAAAAACCATCCTTAAGAGAAGCCTTATTAAGATCTTGAAAGTCAATACGTATATGAATATGAACATCATGTTTACTAACAATGAATATATTCAAAATCCAAGGGGAGTAGTCAATCGGATGGATAAAGCCTGATTTCAACAACTTCTCTATCTAAGTCTTGACCATCAATTCCACCCTAGGATTGATCTTTCATATTTTTTGCTTAACCAGCTTGGTGTCAGGACATAGGATGATATTGTGAACCACTATAGACTCATCAATATTGGGCATATCCTCATACAACCAAGCGAAGATATTAGGATGAGAATGCAAGAGATTGGAGTGTTCATCTGCTTTCTTCGAAGAGAGATACTTCCCAATCTTGATTACTTTTTCTGAGGATTTAAGATCCATAGAAACTTCAATTATATCTCCTTTAAGAAGAGAACTGTGACCTTCGGGATGAGATATCGAAACATCATTATTGACATTAGATAGAGGGTCTTCTTCATCAATGGTCAAGATTGATTCTCCAAAGTACACTTGTTTATGCAAGTGGTATGAGAGTCGTCTCTTATGATAAAAAGAAGGCAACGAAGAATAGGCACCTAGGAAATCCTCTAGTGCTTTTTCCGAAGAGAAGACATCTAAAGGGAGTTTCTTGGCCTGCTCCATTTCCTCTATTAACTCAGGATAAACCTTGAAGCTCAATGGCCTGGCTAAAATCATGTTAACACTCCACCGAGGTTTTTGTTTAGACTATTTAATAGAACATCCCAAACCCAGATATCACTATCATGGCTTAAACTAGATAGGGAATTGAATTCCTTGTTTGATACACCTTATGCCTTTCTGCCTATAGCCATATCGAGAAGTGAGTTCATATCCAAACCCATAACGATTTTGTAAAACTTCAAGAGGTGGCGGCTCTGCATAGAGTGTTTCATTCCACTAATGAATGTTGAATGTCTCTACGAGAGCGCTCCCACCTTCTTTACTAGGTTTGAAAATGTTAACCTCCTTTGTAGGAGCGGGATTACTCTCCTCAGTAGATGAAGGAGTGATCTCTTGAATAGGGTCACACTCCTCTTCCTGAGCAGGAGTGTCATCCATCCTTGTGTCATAAGTACCTAGAAATTCTATGCAAGAGGGGTTCACCTTGTATTCCACGATAAGGAATTCAGAAAAATCCAAGGAGCCCCAATCATCACCAAGGAAATAATTTGATTGAGAGGAAGAAGGGGAAGATGAGGGAGACTTAGGGTCCTCTACTTTAAGTGGTTCATCTTTACTGACACTCACTATAGGAACAACTTCCACAAAGGGTATTGATGAAGAACATGCCATAGCATCAGTGGTTAAAGAAGGAATACAATTCTTGAGAGTGGATACAACTGAAGCACAACCGACAACCGCTAGCTCACAAAGGTGAACAACTTCTAGATCTACTTTAACTGTAACCACCCGATTATTTGCGATGAACTTCAAAGAATGGTGTAAAGTAGAAGTCACAACACCCATAGCATGAATCCAGGGTCTCCCCAAGAGAAGATTGTATGGTAATGGGCTAGGCATCACATAAACCAATGTGGGTAAGGTAACGGGACCTAGCTGCAAAGGTAGTATTATTGTACCTAGAGCTTGGCGGAAAACGTTATCAAACCCATGAATATACAAGGAAGAAGCTACTAAAGAGGATGAATCAAATTTAATCTTAGGTAATAGGTCCATATCACAAATGTTGAGAGTTGAACTGGTGTCGATGAGAGTATGCCTAATACCGATATTATTAACATTAATTATAATCATCAAGGGATCTGCTTGCTTCTTCACATTTAGAGGCGGGAGTTCTTGTGAGTGGAATGTAATATTCGGTGAATCTGCTTGCATATGAGCCAAAAATGCATTAACATCCATAGGCCTAGTGGAGGTAGGAAAGATAACATTTTGTAAAGCTTCCTAAAGCATCTCTTGGTAAACTAGAGCAGTCTGAAGCAAGTCCCAAAGTGAGATCTTAGCCAGAGTAACACGAAGTTGCTCAGCAAGATTGTAATCACTTGGTGCTTTGATCACAGGTTTAGGTACGAAAGGAAGGGTTGCTTGAGAAGCTGGTAAAGAAGTAGGAACTTGAGTGGGTTGTGATGTAGGAACAGGAGGTTGTTGATCCAAGTTTTGTTTATTTCTCCTTGTGTTATATGTGTGCCCAACAACATTATAGGAAGTGGAGTCCGTAGCTTTCATGAACCTTGAATATAAGTTCGATGAATTTCTACGACAAAAAATCCCATAGAAAAAATAGTTCTCCCTAGAGGACGAGTTAGTTGGGGTCATGTAAATGATGGGTTTCTTAGGTCTTGGAGGAGCCACAAGACCACAACCACATTTACTGACTCCTCAACTTACGAAGGGGGAGTTTGTTTGAAAGATTTACAAATAGGGGATAGCACTTCTAAGAAGTCATCTAGAGCATCTTCCAACATATCAAAATCTTCTTCAGAAAAGGGATTATTATAAACATGCAACATCATGAAAATAGATCCGACGTCTTCACGTAGGTTCACCAAAATGTGATATAAGAGGGATTTGCTACACTAGGGAACGAACTACCCTTATACACCTCAGCATAAGCAAGTCAATGAAAATTTAGAGAAGTATACCCAAGTTGTGTTTTAGAGAAAGTTACTTTAGATCCCGAGAAAGTGAAATCCTAAGATTTCTGCCTTAGATGAGTGAGCTCTCATCCAAAAGACATCATGGTTTTAGGATGCCAGTGTGGTGTGTTGTCATCTAAAAGGAACACTAGCGTCCTAAGCAACAGAGGGATCAAAAGCTCAAGTGGAAGGAACCAAGTTTCACTTCTAAGATTAGATCTAGGATGTACTAAATGAAGTAAATGAATAGGAAGCCAAAAAAAATACAAGGGGACTTGGAGAGAGCTTACCTTTTACTAGACATTTGAATCTTCACTCCAAGCACCACTTTTGCAACCTACACACAAAAGAACAAGGGGAAAAGGTTGGGGCTGTATAGGTGCCTGCCTCAGTCAGACCCCTATTTTGGTGTTCCCACCTCCACAAACAACCAAGTTGAAAAGGAGTGCAAATGAAGTAGACAAATCATGTGGTGAAAGCAAAACCCGCTTTAGGAGTAGAACCCGCACCACGAAATAGTAAATAAGCAAGTAGGAAAGAAAAGTGTGTGTGAGAGAAAGAGAGCGTTACCCGCGAGCATACACCCTCCTTAGAGCACATGGACACACTATTGAGTGCTTGCTTGAGAGTTGTTGCTGCTGGAAGGACCTCAATCTGACATGGCTTCACTTGTGAGAGTGCAGCTATCAAGGATGAAGAGAACTCAAAGATGGAGAAAATGATAAGAGAGCTTGAATGAATGACTTCCAATCCCCAAATGAGAGCAAGAAAGGGGTTTTTAATGCATGCAAGGGTGGCAAAGAGTTGTTACGTCCAAAATTTGACTCTAGGACACATGTTGATAAAGTCAAGATTCTAGATTCCCCGTTTCAATCTCAAAAAACTGCCAGGACATAAGCATGCCACAAAAACGTCCGCTTGCCATGTAGGTGTTCAAAGCCTAGATTTTCAAGAAATGTGTTGTTAGGCTTCTGTTGCTCTGCCACAAGTCCGCATGGAGTTAGAATCATGAAATTTCGACTCATGGGATTTTTTTCAATAATGCTCTAAGGTTTCATAAATGCTAGGAAAAAATGCAAAAATGTGGAATTGCCCCTAGGCGCAATTCTGTGACATTATAGGAAGAATGACAAAGACTAGTTAAATAATTAAAATAATTATCTAACTATAGAAGGGTGAAAATGTTGATGAATAGTCAAATAATTAAAATAATTATTCAACTATAGATGAAAGGGAAAAAGTGAATAATTAAATAAATGATAATATTTAATTATAGAAAGAAATAGATGTTAGTGACATAATTAAATAAATATTTAATTTATTTAATTAATTGAAGAAGAATAAAGATAAGGAAATGAATTAGTTAAATAATTAACATTATTTAATTAATAGAAGAATGCGACCAAAGAAAATAATTAAATAATTAAAATTATTTAATTATGTAGGTAAGAAGAGAGAGTGATGTAGAAAAAATGTTGTTCAAAGACCAAGACATTTTTCAGTGTCTGTTATATTGGTGGTTGTCATTGAACCAAAATATTGACCTGTTAATGCCCAATACAACTACCAAATTTATACAAGATCTGCGGGAGGTGGTTAAGCCATGTCACAAACCCAAGTGGTTTGCTACACCAATGAGACCAAGGAACACACCATCTTGCAACAATCCCTCTAGTGCAAGCGAGGGGTTCAAACCCATGAACTCAACTCTGATACCAATTGCTACATTGGTGGTTGTCATCACACCAAAAGATCGACTTGTTAATGCTCAATACAACTGCAAAATTTATACAAGGTCCACGGGAGGTGGTTAAGCCACGTCATGAACCCAAGCGTTGCACTACACCAAGGAGACCAAGGAACACACCATCTTGCAATAGTGTCTACATTTTTCCCGTCTTTGACATAATGTGATTTTGAGTGTTGTGTCAAAGAATAATTAAGAAAATATTTTTTAGATCATGCCCCAACGTGCCTCGACAAAGACAAGATAGACCTATGCCCCCTTAGATTTTTTTTGAAAAATATGAAAAAATATTTTTACAGGTTGATTTTGTGCACTAACAGCAAAAGAATTCAATTTTGGACCTCCAAGACATTCACATTGGAGTTTGGGTTCAATATTTAGCATAGCCAATGAAAAAGGGGTGGTAAAATCCCATTTGAGAAAGGTATAAATGTGACTTAGTTTCCAAAAATAGTCATTTGTGTGTTTTAACCTTGAGTGAATAGTGTGAGAGAGAAAACCAGCTGCGGAGCTTCTATCAAAATTTCTCTAGTTCTGCACACTATGCATAATGGGTAGAGAGTCAGGACATACAAATGACCAGAGGGATTGGGGGATGCGGTAAGTATGCCAACCTTTCCTTGTGATTTTTTTAATTTTTGGTAGATTTAGGGCTCCAAAAGGGGGAAAATAGATGTGGCGAACCCTGTTTGCCACATTTTTCATCATGCGTGTTGCAAGTGACTATGGTTCGTCACATTTGCACCAATGTAAGGACAAGGAAAATTCATGAATAAAGTAGACTGAGATCAAGTAGCAACCACTCTACCTAAAATCTAAGCCAAAATCCTAAATCCAAAACAAGAAAGCACAAATGATAAAAGAAATCAAACAAATAACCAAGCATATAACAATCTCCCCTACCAAAGTTGGTTCATCTTCTTGCTTCTCCTCCACTCTTCTCAAGTTGCAAGTTTTCCCTCAGCTTCCAAGGTGTTCAAATACTTGCAAGCGACAATGATAAGATAACAAGAACTTTGGAGAATGTGGTTGCAGAGCCAAAATGAAAGAGACAACCTTCTTTTATAGAAAAACTTCTCAAATGGATGGATGGGATAAAAAGTATAGAAGATGCCAAGATCAACAGTTGAGGTTTCATGCACCACAGAGTAGTAGGCTAGGGACGACTAAGGATAGATGGTGAAGATTGAAAGAAGACCAGAGAGAATCAACGATCAATATTCAAAAGAGGAAGTGGAGAGAAATGAGAGAATCATGTGAGGGATTAAACAAGCTGAGTGGTTATTTAGTTTATGGAAGAAAAGGGAAAATGAAATTTAAAAATGATTAATATGCAACCATTTTATTTAAATGTGGAGGAAATGGGACAAGAATATTAAATAATTAAGTTAGATCAATTATTTAATAATGGAAGAATGACAAAGAATAGTTAAATATTTAAAATAATTATCTAACCATAGAAGGGTGAAAACGTTAATGAATAGTCAAATAATTAAAAATAATTATTCAACTATAGATGAAAGGGAAAACGTGAATAATTAAATAAATGATAATTTATTTTATTATAGAAAGAAAGATATGTTAGCAATGTAATTAAATAAATATTTAATTTATTTAATTAATCAAAGAAGAACAAAGACAAGGAAATGAATTAATTAAATAATTAAAATTATTTAATTAATAGAATAATGCGACCAAAGAAAATAATAAAATAATTAAAATTATTTAATTATGTAGGGAAGAAGAGAGAGTGATGTGAAAAAATGTTGTTTGTAGACCAAGACATTTTTTAGTGTCTACATTTTGCCCCTCTTTGACATAATGTGATTTTGAGCATTGTGTCAAAGAATAATTAAGAAAATATTTTTCAAATCATGCCCCAATGTGCCTCGGTGGAGGTGGGATAGACCCATACCCCCTCGATTTTTTTTTTGTAAATTTTGATTTTTTTTGAAAAATATGAAAAAAATTATGACAAAATGATTTTGTGTACTAACAACAAAAGGATTCAATTTTGGACCTTCAAGACATTCACATTGAGGTTTGGGTTCAACATTTAGCTAGCCAGTGAAAAAGGGGTGGTAAAATCCCATTTTAGAAAGGTATAAATGTGATTTAGTTTCCAAAAATAGTCCTTTGTACATTTTAACCTTGAGTGAATAGTGTGTGAGAGAGAAAACCTGTTGCAGAGCTCCTGTCAAAATATTTTTAGTTCCAAACATTGTGCATCATGAGAATAGAGTCAAGACATACAAATGACCAAAGGGCTTGGGGGACGCGGTAAGTATGCCAACCTTTACTAGTGATTTTTTTAAATTTTTGTTAGATTTAGGGCTCCAAAAGGGGGAAAATAGATGTGACAAATCCTATTCATCACATTTGTTATCACACGTGCTGCAAGTGATTGTGGTTTGCTGCATTTGCACCAATGTAAGGATAGGGAAAATTTATGAATAAAAAAGGCTAAGATCAAGTAGAAACCACTCTACCTAAAATCTAAGCCAAAATCCTAAATCCAAAATAAGAAAGCATAAATGATAGAAGAAATCAAACAAATAACCAAGCATATAAAAAACTCCCCTATCAAAGTTGGTTCATCTTCCTTACTTCTTCTCCATTCTTGTCAAGTTGCAAGTTTTCCCTCAGCTTTCAAAGTGTTCAAATACCTGCAAGTGACAATGACAAGATAGCAAGAACTTTGGAGAATGTGGTTGTAAAGCCAAAATGAAAGAGATAACCTTTTTTTTATAGAAAAACTTCTCAAATGGACATACAAGATCGAAAGTCTAGAAGATGCCAAGATCAATGGTTGAGGTTTCATGCACCACAGAGTAGTGGGCTAGGGATGATTAAGGATAGATGGCCAAGATTGAAAGAAGACCAGAGAGAATCAACAATCAATATTCAAAAGAGTAAGTGGAGGGAGAGTAGTGGGGGAATATTATTTAATTTAAGAGAATCATGTGAGGGATTAAATAAGCCAAGTGGTTATTTAATTTATGGAAGAAAAGGGAAAATGGAATTTAAAAATGATTAATATGCAACCATTTTATTTAAATGTGGAGGAAACAAGACAAGAATATTAAATAATTAAGTAAGATTAATTATTCAATAATGAAAGAATGACAAAGAATAGTTAAATAATTAAAATAATTATGTAACCATAGAAGGGTGAAAACGTTAATGAATATTAAAATAATTAAAATAATTATTCAACTATAGATGAAAGGGAAAAGTGAATAATTAAATAAGTGATAATTTATTTAATTATAAAAAGAAAGAGATGTTAGTGATGTAATTAAATAAATATTAAATTTATTTAATTAACTAAA
Source organism: Sequoia sempervirens (assembly GCA_007258455.2). Taxonomy (NCBI): domain Eukaryota; kingdom Viridiplantae; phylum Streptophyta; class Pinopsida; order Cupressales; family Cupressaceae; genus Sequoia; species Sequoia sempervirens. Next base: position 592,157,112 of record VDFB02047230.1, on the reverse strand, counting down.
GAAGAATAAAGACAAGGAAATGAATTAATTAAATAAATAAAATTATTTAATTATGCAAGGAAGAAGAGAGAGTGATGCAGAAAAAATGTTGTTCATAGACCAAGACATTTTTTTAGTGTCTACAATTGGAGTTGAATTACTTTAATTAACTTAATGAAACTATGCACCCTAATCTAAAAATACAAGATTCTGACAACTAAGAAACTATAATAGAAATTCAAACAACAAATCTAAGAAAGATAGATTTTTTTGTACCTATCTTACAAGTTTGCAACAAATTTTGGAGGACTAATTCGTCATAGGGTGTATGTGTCCCTGTAGGTATTTTTAGATCTAATTTTGTAGTCCTCGAGAGTCGAATCAACTTCTAATTTCTATTTACAAATCTGTCAGATCACTATTGGATATGTCTATAAGTGAGTTTGCATTAGTTGTCAAGGTGTAGGGTTTCAATTGTAACAATGAATAGTTGATCTCCAAACTTCAATCCTATTCAAAACTAAAACTTGCACATTCAAAGAGAGAGGAAAGGTTGTGCCATTTAGGGGCTTGCCTTAGTCAAACCCTATGTTAGTGTTTCCACTTCCACAATGACAATGTTAATGATAGAAAACCTATCCTTTTGAGGGATAGGGATAAATGATAAAAGGAATGATAGATCAACAAAGTGCTACAACTCACCACCCTTCAATGGCTTCCTTGAAGGATTGAAGTCATACAAATCTCCTCAAGGCTTGGATATTGCTTGCTTGAATTTCTTAGAGACATGCAAAGGATTATCCTTCACAAAAAATATGGTAACATAAACATGAATAAAACTCATACACACTTTGACATGATGCTTGGATCTTGTATTTTTGCAATAATGTTAACAAATCTACCTTGATTTCCCTTGGTTGATCTTCAAATTTTCTCCAAAATTCCTCCTTTCATAAATTGCTTCCTTATGCTAAAAAATGAGACAAAAACATGCTTTTATATGCATTTTAATTAATGCTTTTGGGTAGGGGCTGACCTGGGGTCATTTTCAAACCATAAAAGTCCACTAATTGAAATTTAGGAAATTCAAATTTTGCTTTTTGGGGAATGGCGACTTAGTCCAAAAATGGAAAATTAGTCCAATAATGGAAAAAGTGTCTAAGGCTTTATTTTTAGCCCAAATTTATAGGGATGATGGGAAATTAAATGTATTTTCTTAATTTGGCCACAAAATTGGTAAATTATTATTATTTAAGTTATAGTCAAAATAGAGTGTCAAGGTAGTGTGAAATTATCAAGGGTGAAAATTTACAATGTTATAGATGTTAGAAATGATGCTTCCATAGATGCGTGAAGATTAATTTTACCAAAGTCCCTTCTCCATGCACAAAACATATTCATGTATTGTTTTATATACAAGGAAATTTTATGGCATGAGACAAGCCTATATTGAGCTAATACATAAGAGTGTGATTCTTGTGGAGTTAGAAATAGATCACATTTTCACCTATACAATTTACTAATTTTATGGCCTTAATATATTTTCTTAGATAAACCTAAGGAATTCCAAAATAGTTACCCTTACCCCTAAAGAAACTATTTTTCCATCATTTTGTGGCCTAGGTGTTAGGAATAGGATCATAGACCAATATGCAATAAAATGAATGCAAAAATAAAATATTAAAACTATTGGAGGTCTGTATAGTTTGTGTTGTCATTGATGTCAACAGATCTATATTGTTGTATTGATTTCAATCTTTGGGATTCTTTGATTTGTTGCATTATGTTATCATTAGTAGTTTCACTGGTGTCAACCTCTAGTGTTTCCTTGATAAGCATGTGTATGGTTGAGTTGTTGTACTAGAGTTGGTTTGGTTGTGATAAGGAAGTGTTATAAATGATGTGTTGGTGTTTGTAGTGCTTGGTTTCGAAGTGATTTTGAGAAAATTTGAATAGAAGAGGAAATAGTGTGGTAAAGAGTGTTGAGTGCAATAGAGTAGAGTTCTAGTTTTTTCTCCACATTTCTTCTATATTGAAGATCTGCTTATGTGGTTCAGATATGTTGATCTAAGGTCTTCAAAGGTGTTATATCCAAATTTTCTTGTCTTGGATCGTTGTGTACAAAAAGTTGTGTTCACCAATGTGTGAACTATGAAAGTAGTGTTGTTTGGGAGAAATAGTTTTGCTCCACATTTCTCTGTAGTGTGGTTTTTGGTCTTGTGGATTTGAGGGTGTGCTTACATTTCTCATATCTATCTTTAGTTTGAGATGTTCAAATTTTGGTACTCTGCAGGGTTGGATTCATGTGCTACAATATGTGGAAAGTTAACTAGGTGTATATGATGAGTTTGTTTTTTAGGTGAAAGTTGTTGTGAAGGAATTTTCTGGATTTCAAGATATTGATGGAATATTCTAGATTATATTTGAGTGTTGTGTGGTTGGAAAGTTTTCCTTGGATAAAAGAAATCATGTACTTAAATTCTTAGTGGCGTTTACATAGGTTTGACTGACCTTGTGTGTTTACTCTAATTGCGGATACGCTTTGGTGTTTGTGGAAGCGTGTTGTGGCATGCATATGAAGATTAAGGTCCAATTTAAGGTGTGATGTGGTCCTCCTTCATTCCTCTCCACCACGGGAATGTTTTGGTGCCGGCCTCTTGAATTTGCACGTTTGAGGTGCATAACCAACCTTGTAGATTATTTTCAAGGTTGCAATGGGTATATATGTGTGTTGAGTTGATGGAGGATGTAAGGATGAAGTGTGTGTGATGTGAATTGTAATGTGAAGTGTGAAAGTATGAAGTACAATGTGATCTTTAATGACTAAGACTACTAGAAGTAGTGAGAAGAAGGTGTCTACATTCTTTAGAGAGTGTGTATGTACTAGTGGTACAATGGTAGAACTTTTTTGTTGCCTTGAGATGGATTTCTCATTGTAATAATCTTATTTCTTCATTTTCGTAATCTGGTAGTGAAACCTTCTTCTCTTTTGGGTAGTGAGCCTATTGTATTCAATGTTGCAATTACTTTATATTGTGAGCTAATCCTCACCGTGGTTTTTCCCTTCTTGGGTTTTCCATGTAAATTTGGTGTGTTTTTGTATATGGTGTCGTGTTTTTAGTTTCTATTATTTTCTTACATTTTAAATCACTCTAATAGATTAGAGGCTAATAATATTAATGTTGATTTGAATGTTAATGAGGGTTTTGATATTTTAATGAACAACTGATTCACGCCCCCTCTCAGTTGTCTTGTGCATTCAATAATTGGTATTAGAGAAAGGCTCCTTGGAAGAAAGCTTAATCACTTGAGGTAGATCTAGGATGGTGCACAAGGAGGCTCCTTTGTTTGATGGATCGGATTATGCATTCTAGAAGACCAAGATGGAAGGTTTCCTTATTTTGAGCTAGGGTTTGGAGTTTGGAAGTTTGTTGAATCTGGATATATTATGCCTGTGAATGGTCTGAGCACTGATGATGAGATCAAAGCCTATGAAAATCATGGGAAAGAAAGGTATGCTCTTTTGAGTAGTCTTTCTAATACTAAAATTTTGAAAGTTATGAATCTTAGATCTACTAGTGAGATCTGGAAGAAGTTGGAAAGTATCTATGAAGGAGATGAAAAAGTCAAGCAAGATAAAATGTAGAACCTAAAGATCAAATTTGAAACCTTGCAGATGCTAGAGGATGAAGATATTACAAGCTACATGCATAAAGTGGAAATTTTTTCCAATTCCATCAGAGGCCTTAGTGGAAAACTTGAAGAAGATGAAGTGGTAAAGAAGGTATTGAGAAATCTACCTAAATATTATAAAGTTTTTTCTATTGAAGAAGCTCAAAATTTTTCTGGAGATCAATTGTTTGCTTCTTTAACTACTTTTGAATTGAGAGAGTTTGGTCCAAGTGATTCAAAGAAAGAAGATTCCCTTAAAGTTAGAAAAGTTGAAAAGAATGAGGAATCAAATCTTGATGATGTTGATGATGTAGAAGAAAACTCTGTGAGGAGAATAAAAAAGGGCATTGGAAAATACAGAGGTAAGTTACCTTTCAAATGTTTCAATTGTGGAAAGATTGGTCATTATGCTTCAAGATGTCCCGTCAAAGATTCAAAAGATAAATATAAGGAGAACAAAGGTAAATCAGTTAAGATAAGTTATTATGTTAAAGAAGATGCTAGTATATCTGATGATGAATCTGATTACCCTGATGGTGAGGATAATGAATTCTTGTTCATGGATCTAAATGATGGAACTAATTCTGCTAACTATGAGAGATGTATGAAAAGTGCTCTAGAAACAAGTCATAATATTGAAGGAGCAATGGTGACTACTTTTCATGCTAGAGAAGAGAAGAATAATTCGATCATTGATAGTGGATGCTCAAATCACATGAATGGTGATAAGAGCAAGTTTTTTAAACTTGAGAAATTTGAAGGAGGTCTTGTTAATTTTGGTGATGATACATCTACTAAGATATGTGGAAAAGGTTCAATCGGTTTTGATGAAAATTATAATATAGATGATGCTATTTATGTTAAGGGTCTCTGAAACAACCTCTTAAGTGTAGGTCAAATGTTTAACCAAGGATATAACCTTGTATTTCAAGATGATGATTGTGAGATCAAAAGAGGCTTTGGAACTTTGGTTGCTACAGGAAGAAGAACAAATGGAAATTCTTATCAGCTCAAGGGTGCTAATGGTATGTGCTTTATGATTCAAATTAATGAAATTTCACTGACATTGAAGAATGTGTCACATCAATTTTGATATCCTTGTAAGGATTAGTTCAATTCAAGTTGTGAGAGATCTGCTAAAGATTACAAAGCCTATCAATACTATCTACAAGGAATGTTAGATTGGAAAGAAAGCTAGAAAGAGTTTCAAAGTCAAAGAATAATCTACTATTGGTCCTTTGGAGTTGGTGCATATATAACTTTGTGGACCTAGCAGAACAAGAAGTTTTCAAGGTGATAGGTATTTCATGCTATTGATTTATGATTATTCTAGAATGACTTGGGTTACTTTTCTCAAAGAAAAATTATAAGCTCTAGATAAGTTTAAGGAATTCAAATATATGGTTGAGAATGAAATGGATATGAGAATCAAATGTTTGTGATTTGATAGAGGTGGAGAGTTCACCTCCAATGAGTTCAAAAATTTCTATGAAGTTCAAGGAATAAAGAGGCATTTGTTAGCCCCTAGGACTCCTCAAAAAAATGGAGTGGTTGAAAGGAAGAATAGGACTACTTAGGAAGCAACACGAACAATGATGAAAGAAGTAAACCTACCAGAAGTCTACTAGAGAGAAGCAATTCATACTATAGTCTACATACTTAACATAACACATGCAAGGACAAACAATTCAAAGACTGCCTATAAGTTATGGTATGGAAAGACTCCTACTATCAAATATTTTAGAGTGTTTGGAAGAAAATTCTATATCAAGAGAGATGAAGAAAACTTAGGAAAATTTGATGCAAGATCTGATGAAAGAATATTCCTTGGTTATTCTACAAAAAGCAAAGCTTATCGGTGCTACAACAAGAGGCTAAAAAAGATTGTTGAAAGTGCAAGTGTCAATGTGGATGAAGATCTACATAAAATCTCAGTGATGATAGATGAATATAAATTAAATGAGTCCTTATGTAGATAAGAAGAAAAAGATAAAGGTAAGGAAAATTAAGTACATGTTGAAGAGGAAGAAGCTTTGGAAAGGATCCCTAAAACCCTTAAGTATGTGCAGAAGAATCATTCTGAAGATCAAATCATTGGTGAGAAAAGCATAGGTGTATTGATAAGAAGAAAGGTTGCTATGAAAGAAGAACAAGTAAACATGTTTACTATCCAAATTTGAACCTAAAAAAGTTGGTGAAACATGCAAAGATGAGTATTGGATCAAGGCTATGAAAGATGAACTAGTGAAAATTGAGAAGAATCAAGCTTTGGAACTCATCCCAAGATCAGTAAAGAAGAATGTGATTGGAACAAAGTGGGTATTTTGGAGTAAGCTAAATAAGAATGGAGAAGTTGTGAGGAATAAGTCAAGGATTGTGTGTAAAGTTTACTCCCAAGTGGAAGGAATAGAATTTGAAGAGACATTTACTCTGGTGGGAAGAATGGAAGCTATTAGGATGTTTTTGGCTTTTGTGGCACGTAAGGATTTAAAAGTATATCAAATGGATGTGAAGTCTACATTCTTAAATGGTGAATTAGAAGAAGAATTTTACATTAAAAAACCAAAAGGATTTCAGTAATCAGATAACCATAATATGGTCTACAGATTGAAGAAGGCCTTGTATGGAATCAAGCAAGCTCCCAGAGCTTGGTATGTAATATTGGATAGGTACTTGTTGCAACAAGGGTTCAATAAAGGTACCACATATATCAATTTTTATTTTTAAGGTGGAGAAAGATCAAATATTGATTGTGGTTGTGTATGTTGATGATATAATCTTTGGATGCAATGAAAGTATGTGCAAGAGATTTGCAAAAGAGATGCATAATGAGTTTGAAATGTCAATATTTGGGGAGATGAATTTCTTCCTTGGACTAGAAATCAATCAAATAGAAAAAGGTATATTCATTTCACAATCAAAATATGTCAAGGAATTGTTGAAGAAGTTTGGAATGGAAGATTCTAAACTGGTATGTACTCCTATGGTTATTGGTTGCAAGTTAAGCAAGAATGATAAATTTCCTAAGGTTGATTAGAGCAAGTACAAATCAATGATTGGAGGACTGTTGTATCTAACTATTACCAGACCAAATATCATGCATGCAATTTATCTTGTGGCTAGATTTTAAGATCTTAGAGAGTCACATGTGGCAACAGTGAAGAGAATATTCATATACTTGAAGGGAACTCCAGAACATAGCTTGTTGTATCCAAAGGATACTAATTTCTCTTAGAGTGCTTATATAGATGTATATTAGGTAGGTTGTGTGAATGACAAAAAAAGTACAAGTGGTGGTGCATTATTTCTTGGAAATAGGTTAGTGTCTTGGATAAGTAAAAAGCATGATTTAGTTTCATTGTTTACTACAGAAGTAAAATACATTGTGGAAACATCTTGTTGCACATAGGTGTCATGGATGAAACAAAATTTGAAGGATATCAGAGTGGTACATGATGAAACTATCTATATATTAAATTATGATAATACAATTGCTATTAACATTTCAAAGAATTTGACAATACATTCAAGGAAAAAACATATTTCAATCCGGTATCACTTTTTGAGAGAGAAGGTTGTAGAGAATGAGGTGAAGCTGGAGTATGTGCCTAAGAAGGATCAAGTTGCATATGTCTTCACAAAGGCTCTTCCTAAGGATACTTTTGAGTATCTCTGAGAGAAGTTATGGGTTATTTCCCCTCCTTTCAATTAGATGCATAAAGTTATGCATCAGTCTAATGAATTCCAATATTCATTCCTTATTCTAGACTAATGTTGGTGGCTACCTCTTAGGGGGAGTAGGTAGTAGCATTACTGGTTGTTCTAGTCATAGGGAGAAATTTTTTTCATTGTGTGGTATACAAGTGTTTTCCTTTGTTAGTTGTGTCAAAGGATATGTGTAGTAGTTTCTAGTTGGTGTACTCCTAAGGGGGAGTTTGCAGAGAAGGTGTGAAGAAAATAGAGTGCAGTAGAAGAAAAGGAAGTTGTAGAGTAGATACATGTGTGATTGATGTCAAAAGGGATGTTTCCCTTTGTCATTTTTGTCAAAGGGTGATTTATTTAATTGAAAAACCTTATGAAGTAAGGGGGAGAAAGAGAAAGTGTTGGAGAGGATAGATACTTGGGTAAGGGGGAGCAATATGCACTATGGTGCAGTATATGAGTGCGATCAGAGCTATTGTTGTTTTTTGTTGTTGACGGGTTTTCCATGTGTTGATATCAATGAAAAATGGAGAGATTTTTTGGAATTTTGTATAGTTTTTGTTGTCATTTACGTCAATAGATCTATGTTGTTGCATTTTTTTCAATCTTTGGGATGCTTTGATTTGTTGTCTTATGTTGTCATTAGTAGTCTCACTCATGTCAACCTCTAGTGTTGCCTTGATAAGAATGCATATGGTTGAGTTGTTACTGTAGTTGGTTTGGTTGTGATAAGGAAGTTTTATAGATAACATGTTGGTATTTTTAGTTCTTGGTTTCCAAGTGCTTTTGAGAATATTTGAATAAAAGAGGAAATAGTGTGGTAAAGAGTGTTCAATGCAACCAAGTAGTGTTCTGGTTTTTTCTCCACATTTATTTTATATTGAAGATCTACTTATGTGGTTCATATATGTTAATCTAAGGTGTTCAAAAATGTTATATCTAGAGTTTCTTGTCTTGGATCATTGTGAAAATATAGTTGTGTTCACTAGTGTGTGAATTGTGAAAGTAGTGTTATATGGGAGAAATGGTTTTTCCCTATATTTTTTCATAGTGTGGTTTTTGGTCTTGTAGATTTGAGGGCGTGGTTACATTTCTCATATATATCTCCAGTTTGAGTTGTTCAAAGTTTGGTTCTTTGCAAGGTTGGATTCATGTGTTACAATATGTGGAAGGTTAACTAGGTGTACAAATGAGTTTTTTTTTCAGGTGAAATTTGTTGCAAAGGAATTTGTTGGATTTTAGAATGTTTATGGAATATTCTAGATTATTTTTGAGTGTTGTGTGTGGTTCTCAAGTCGTCATTGGATAAAAGGAAGCACGTACTTAAATTTTTAATGGTGTTTACACAAGTTTGACTGACCTTGGGTGTTTACACTAATTGCGAAAATGCTTCAATGTTTGTGGAAGCATGGTGTGGAATGTATATGAGGATTTAGGTCCAAGTTAAGGTGTGATGTGGTTTTCCTTCATTCCTCTCCTCTACAGGAATTTTTTGGTGTTGATCTAACTTGAATTTTCACATTTGAGGTGCATAGTTGGCCTTGTAGATTTTTTCAAGGTTGTGATGGGTATATATGTGTGTTGAGTTGATGGAGGATGTAAGGATGAAGTGTGTGCAATGTGAATTGTAATGTGAAGTGAGAAAATGGGAAGTGTAGTGTGAGATTTAATGACTAAGACTATTGGAAGTAGTGAGAAGAAGGTGTCTACATTCTTCAGAGAGAGTGTGTATGTACTGGTGGTACAGTGGTGGAACTTTTCTATTGCCTTGAGATGGATTTCTCATTGTAAAAATCTTTCTTCATTTCTGTAATCTAGCAGTGAGCCATTGGTAGTGATCCCTTCTTCTCTTTTGGGCAGTGAGCCCTCTGACTATGAGCCTATTGTATTCGGTATTACAGTAACTTTATATTGTGAGCTAATCCTCACCATGGTTTTTCCCTTCAGGGGTTTTCCACATAAATTTGGTGTTCTATGTATGGTGTTGTGTTTTTATTTTTTGTTATTTGCTTACATGCTAAATCACTCTAATAGATTAGAGGCTAATAAGGTTAATGTGGATCTGAATGTTAATGAGGGTTTTGATGTTTCAATAAATAATTGATTCACCCCCCTCTCGGTTGTCTTGTGCATTCAAAAAGAATATAGAGACATAAATATACATGGTTTACCAAATATGGGTTATGTCTAGGGAGAAAAAACTAGTCCTTCATTTATTTCATCCAACAAACTAAAGGGATACAACCTACAACACATATGTTGCAACTTCCTCTTTTCTCTCACAGTATCCTCACACAATAAAATATCATACATACTTGTAATACAATGCCCTCATAAAAGGGGGTTTCATTCTACAAAAATAAAAGATTACATAACCTCTATCATCAAATTTGTGACCTAATGATGAATGTTATAAATTTACAATATACATACCGTCGAAATTTCATCGAGGGATCATTCCCACAAATCCCTAAGGTGGATACCCACTTACAACCCCTCCCCCCCAAAAAAATGAAATGGGATCCATAGCCAAAAATCTCCCACTTGAAGACTAAACAAGAAGGTAATTTGGCTCCATAACCAATAATCTCCCACTTGGAGACTTATTATGAAGATAATTAGGCTCTAAACCAACAATCTCCCACTTGGAGATTGATTGGAGCAACTGCACCACTATTGCGCCCTCTGGATTAGGATACAACTTTGGACTTGGAAAATTTCTCATTTGTACCATCATCCTTGAGTTCCAATTGAAACTAAGTAGGAAATCAATTTCTCCCAAGTTAGTGTCTTTTCCAACATGTCTATAGGATTTTCACTAGGGTGTATCTTTTCCAGATTCAATTGTTCATTTTCCAAAACTAATCATATTAAATGATACCTAATTTATATGTTTTTAATCTTATAAGGAAGGGCTAAGTTATTTGAAAGATGAATGACACTCTAGCTATCACTATACAACTTGTTATCCTCTCGCTTCTTTTTCAATTCCTCCATAAACCTTCATAACCAAATCATCTCTTTACTAGACTATGTAGCAATGATATAATATGCTTCTATTGTTGAAAGTGCAACAACCTTTTTCAATTTAGAAATCCAACAAAGTGTAGTTCCACCTATAATAAAAATACCATGTGGTGCTCCTCTTGCTATCTATATCACCTGTTAGATATGAATCAACATATATTTGTAGAGAAGAGTTGGAACCCTCCAAAACATAATTCCTAGGTGATAGTACCTCTCAAATGTGCTTAAGAATACACTATACTACATTCCAATTATTTTTTCTTTATTTTTCATATACTTTCTCACAACTCCCACTGCATGTGAAATATACAGCCTTGTACACACCATGGCATACATAAAGCTTCCAACTATTGATGAGGATGGAACCTTGGGAATGTATTTTCTATTCTCCTATGTCTTAGGACACATCTCCTTAGTCAATTTGAAATTCCTAGGCAAAGGTGTATTAATTTATTTTTCATCCTACATTTAAAATATTTTCAACACCTCTATGTACTCACTTTCAAATAATGTTAATTTATAATTTTTTCTATCCCTTATGATTCTCATACCAAGGATTTTCTTCACAACACCCAAATCCTTCATCACAAATGAATTGACTAATTTTATTTTGAGCACATTTATATCCTACATGTTAGACCCTACAACTAACATGTCATCTACATACAATAACAAGATAATATAGTTGTCATTATCTTGTCTCTTGAAATAAACATAGTGGTTAGAATGACATCTAGTATAACCTTGTTCTATCATAAACTTGTCAAATTTTAAATACCACTACCATGGAGCTTTCTTTAACCCATACGATATCTTCTTCAACCTACATAATAATTTCACCTTCTCTTTGACCCATATCCTTGTGGTTGCTACATGTAAATCCCTTCCTCCAATTCCCCATAGAGAAAAGTTGTCTTTACATATAATTGTTCAAGATTTCAACCATCTAATACCACTAGATTTAAAAAGTTCTAATTTAAGTCATTTTAAAATAGGACAAAATATTTCATCAAATTTTATAAATTTATTTTGTGTAAAACCCTTTACAATAATTCTCACCTTGTAATTTATTTTTCCTCCATCTTCTTCTTCATCCTATAAACCCATTTGTTATTCAATGGTCTTTAACCTGTAGGTAACTGAACTAAGCCCCAAGTCTAGTTTTCTGTCAAAGATTTCATCTCCTCTTTCATTCCTTTCTCCCACTTATTTCTAGTTTTTACTTGTATTTCTTCTTCATAACTTTTTGGTTCACTAGAATCAGTCAAAAATAAATAATACAATGAAGGAAAGTATCCTTCAAGGGGTCTACTTAACCTGGTAGATCTTCTTGCATTATTTTGAGGTCCTTGATGATGTTTTTGATAAGATAAGCATGTAAGGGGCTGTGACCTGAGATTTTAAGACAACAACATTAAACAAATGTAGACATTAAAAATTGTCCTTTGCCTATGAACCCACCTTTTCATATCAATTAATCCTTCTACTTGCATAATTAAATAGTTTTAATTATTTAATTATCTTTTAAGGTCATATTTCTCTATTAATTAAATAATTCTTAATCATTTAATTAATTCATTTTTCTAATTTATTCTTCCCTTGATTAATTAAATAAATTTTGTTTATTTAAATAAGTCACTAATTAGTCCCTTCCTTTCTATAATTAAATAAATACTTATTTATTTAATTATTGTCATTTTTCTACTATAATTAAATAATTATTTTAATTATTTAATTATTCATTATCCTCTTCTTCTATAATTAAATAAATTTTATTTATTTAATTATTTACTAATTTGTCATTTTCATCCACTTTTGAATTAAATTATTATTTAATTTAAAAGTCAACATGTCACGTCTTTTATAATTAAATAATGCTTTTATTATTTAATTATTCACCTTCCCTCCCATTTTCCCCAACCTCTTTTTTTGTGCCAACCTCATTATCCATGCCATTCTTATCTTCTCTTGTCTCATTCATTTTCCACCCTTGATTGATAAATCTTATAATTCAATCTTGGCCATTAATCCTTATCATTGCCCTATTTTTTCCCTAACCCTATTTCATACTACAACTTTCAATATTGGCAATTGATTAAGACATCTTATTGACATCCATTCTCAACCATCAATCCAAATCAGACCTTTCCTATAAATCAATCCTCTCATAAGCCATTTGGGGGGTTGATTCTTCAAGTATCCTTATGCTGCCAAAATAATTCTTGAATCATTCATCCATTTCTATCTATCATCATTCATCTATCATCTCCATCTCAATATTATGCTGCTGAATTGAGCAACCAACATATCAAATCAATCAAATAATTCATCCATCATTGTGTCTATTTGAGGTATTGAAGATTTGGATTAGGTAATGCATGTTATTGTTTTATCATTTTTATTTTTATCCAAAATTTTCATATACATTTTGGTGAACCCAACGTGAACCCCCTAACTGATTTTTAGCTCAATATTTTGACAAATCTTGAGGAATTTTGGACTTGGATCCTTTTTGTTGTAGGTTTGATTAGCTTTTTGTTCTAGGTTTTGCATCATTTTGGGACAAAACCCTAGTTTTAAAAGATTCAACCATATCTCTCAAATTGATACTTATTTTCTCACAAATTTTTTTCTATAAGTTTGGGATAATATCAAGAACTTCTAGTTCGAAAATCAGATTTTTTGGAGTTGTTTGTAACTTTTTTTTTTTTTTTTATTATTTTCATGAAAAATCAATTTTGAGAGAAAATTAGCTAATTTTTCAGATATTTTTACATTTATGGAAAGCTCTCTGAATTTTAATAGGGGTCTATTCTTTATTTTTTTTAATTTGGATGAAAAATAATTAGACAAAAAATAGATCTTTGAAAATTATGTTTTTACAAAGATTTTCTTATATCTCATAAACGGTTTTAGATCTTTTCAAAAAAAAATTTCTGTAGATTTGGGATAATGTTAGGCGCCTTTAGTCCATAAATTATAATTTTTGGACTTGATTTGAATTTTTTAATGATTTTTCATAAAAAATTAATGTTGCGTGCAAAATAGCAAAATTTTTGGATTTCTTTACTTTTTTGGAAATATCTAGAAATTTCAGTAAGGGTCTCTTCTTTTTGTTTTTATTTTTGATTCAATTTTTTTTTCCAAAAAATCGTATTTTTCTTGACTAGCTAACCCTCTAATATTATTGATCAATTATCTTGTTAGAGTTTTGGCTTTGTTGTTGGTTTTGTGAATGTGCAGAAAAAAATAAATACTTCAAAGGAAAAATTGGATCAAGTGGAAAAAAAATTTGGAGCTAAAGAAAGTCTAGGTGCACACATTATATCTTTCATCTCTAATCATTTCTTTTCAACACACTTCAATTTGGGGCTTAAAAAGAACAACTTGTTTGATCACATATTTGGATTTTGGTGTCTAAAATCAATCTTGTTTGCTATCACATCATTGAAATTGGGCTTAAAAAGAACCATTGTCTTCCATCACACATTTTGACTTTGGGTTAAAAAGAACAAGTGCTTCCATTGTTTTCTTACACACATTTCAATTTTCTAAAGGGAAATTAACAACTGCGTGTGTGAATCAAGTGTGTGTGTCCTCCAAAACACCTCACTTGGTTTGGTTTTGTCATACCCTTCTTAGGAGGCCTACTTGGATCACACACCCCTCCAAGGGATGATCTCAATCAAGGTGTGAATCCAAATACATGCCTCTTTGGGAGTTGAAATCTTGTCACTCTTGGCTAAGCCCCAAAGAACTTTATACCTTTGGGAAGTGAAGGTGAAGGGTGGGTTACCCCTTTCTCCTGGCTGTGTGGTAGGATTTTGATTTCAAATCATCCCTAGTCAACCTTGTGCATCCTACCTCAAGACTTAATTGGCCATACCCACTTGACTAACATTAGGCTTGTTGTTGTGTATTCAAGTGTTTGCTTAATCATAACATTTAATCTTGAAAGACAAATTTATCATTGTGTTTGGTGTGTGTGTTCATGCATTTACATGTGAGATCTTGTGTTTGATATTTCCCAAGTAAAACTTCCAATAAACACTTGCTACATCATCCAAATCATACAATCTTGTCATTCCACATCATATCCTAATAATCATCATAATCTCTTTAATCTAATCAACATCATTTTACACCATGCCAACATTAGAAGACCTAGTACCCCAATTCCAAAACCTCCTCCAATCACTTTATCAAGCACCACAACCCTTAGACCAAAAAATTATACACAGGCTCCAAATCCTCATCCAACGATTTCAACTTCAAAAAAACCAATCACCTCAAATGCAACAACTCATAGCACAAGCCCAATACCTCATGAACTCTTGTCAAATCCAAAAAGCACAACATCAAGCCCAATCACCACATCAACAAATTTCACATCAATCCTATGTGTCACCTATATCATCATATCAACCTCATCCATCCACATATCATATTACCCCTTCATCAACCTATCACACCTCTTCTAATGTCAACCCTTATCCATATCAACTTGCATTTTAAAAACCATTATCCTATGCAACCCCTCCATCATTATCACAACAATAAATCATACCACAACAAGTCCAAACACCATTACAACCTCAACACATTCAAACACAATCCTATGTGTCACCTTCATCATCATGCCAACCTAAACCATCTACCTATCATGTCAATTCGACATCAACATATCCAGCCATATCATAACAAGAGCATAGTATCCCAAGTCCATCTTAGCAACAAAATCAAGAGCCTTTCAATTCTCATGTTCCATTTGATAAGGGGAACACCAATCTAGTTCATGCACCCTATAACTTTATCATACCACCATCCAATAAAATTCCTATCCCTAAGCCACCATTTCCTAGCCCTAATTCATTGGCCTCTCCACCTTCTAACCCATAAAAATATTCATTACCCCCACCATCATCTAATCCTCCATCAAATCTACGCTCTAAATTCAAAAATTTCAAAAGTAAACCTATGGCATTACCCAAATCCACCCATCCACCTACAACAGATGTGACCCAAGGGGTACTAGAAAGGAATCAAACATCACCATGTCATCTAAATCATATGATTGAACCTAAAAAAGAGTCTTCAAACACCATTCCCACTCTTACAACCCCATCATGTAGTCTCCTAATGCAGTGCTAGGAAGATCACAATTCAACTCAACCAATCATTCAAAGCAATGCAAAAAATTCTCTCTTAGGAATTATTGGATTAATTTGAAATAACACAACTGAGAAATCATCAAAAATTACAAATTTCAACAAAATTTATTCACTTTACAACTTTCATAAACTGATTCATCTCAAACAATAATTAAGTGCATTCTAGATCACATTGGAAACATTGCCATGGCAACCCACAATTTAATGCAACAAACTGTCATTAATAACTTTCAAAAAACAAATAATGAATAAAATATCTTCGATGAGATTGAAGATAACATAATTACAAACCTTTCCTCCAATTTTTATGAAGATCCAACAGTGGAAAAGAAAGTTATTGCATTTTTCCCAAAACTATAAACCCTAGGTAGGGTTCAGACCTACCCTCACAAAAATGGTCATAACTTATTCAAATATTAATGAAATTTGATGAGACTTAAAGAAAATGAAATTAGACTCACATGGAAACAAAATAAAATTTCTTTCAGATCAAAATATAGACTGTACAGCCCGTACCATCACATTTTTCAGACTGCAATTTCTGCACAATATTGTTAGAATAGGGTAGTCTCACCAAAATAGTTATATCTCCCACAAAACTCAATAAAATTCAATGAGACAAAAATAATTGTAAAATAGAAACAAATATATTTCTATCCATATATTATAATCCATGATATGAATCCATACCAAGCCGTACAATGCACAACTTCAACCTAAAAACAATGTAAGAATAAAAAAATACACAAAATTTGAGGTTTCCATTCATCAAACTTCAAAAATAATGTCTCCAACCCCCAATTCGAGTTTTGGAGGGTTTATTTATACATTTAAAACCAAAACCAACTATTTTCAACCACTTTTGATTAGTTTGTTGACAAAAAGCCTTAATGACACTTTTTGACAAGTTGCTTGACAACTCTCTTGGGCAACTTTTACAATTTTTACAATATTTGCCTAATTTTTACAATATTTGCCTATATTTCACCAAATGACCAAAATGGTACTAAATCACTTAATATGGTCTCAAATGACCTTATTTACATCAATAAAGCCAAAACAAATAAAAAACCAAAGTTTCACAATATAACTTAAAATTGCATCAAGGGTGCTGCTGCATCATCTCCCTCTTGAGCCTATTCAAGAGTCCCCCCCATTGAGCCCAAGTCAACCCCCATAATAACCTCATGTTTTTGATCCCAAAGAGCATGAAAAGCCTCTTCTAGAGCCTCCCACTTGAATTTCCACTCAAAGCCAAGAGTTATGTCAAGAGCATTATCTTGAGCATGAGGAAACATTAACCTCTCATTCTAATCAAGATCTAGGCCCATCTAATGATCCCACTCATAACATACTTGGTCTTATTTATGATCAAGCTCCCATCACAACAAAAGCACTTCATCACCCAATCTCCTAAGCAAACGTCTCCATTGCTTCCTACACCCCATCCACATCAAAAGCTTCAATGTTTATCATAGTGTGTGCAACCATTGGTCATGGTTCCCTTCCATTTCACAACAATTCCACATACCTCCATCCCCTCACCCCTCATTCATTATCCTACTTATCTCCCCCACTACTTTCCTATGGTCCATGCTTTTGGATAAGCCTCCCCATTCATATTTTGCATAAGTCCCATATAATCCCTACTATTTTCCTCCATAATCCACATCATAATCCATTATCTACCTAATCTATCTCCCTCTCATGAATTTCCCTACCAACATCTATGAGAACATTCGACATGGTCCATGCAATGAAATACATCTCTAGTGGGACTATCACCTTTTATCGAAATAGACACTTGAGTCCCTCCTATCCATATTCCCCTTCTCCTATCCAAAAATTAAAAAAAAGTAAAAAAAAAGTCAAAAAACAAAACAAAAAAAAAGTAAAGAGAAATCCATTCGTCCAATGGTGAAAACCTGGTAAACATGCACCCTAGATAAGTACCATGATGAAAACTTTGAAAAAAGGTGTCATGTGTAGGTTGATCTTCTATGTCACTTACACTTGGGGCCACAATGTCTTATCTATCCAACCTATCATTTTCATGTCATATCATTCCCATCTTACCTACCATCTTTAGCCGTCATACATATCTATCATATTGGGTCCACTTATCCACCCTTATCCTTTTGATCTTGATGAAGATATAGGGGAAAAGTATTGAAACATTCTTTGGACATCTTTTGATATACCTCATCCTTTCCAACCAATCATATCATTATGCTATTGTTTTAAACTTTGTCATTGAAAAATCCTAAGTATTGTACTTAGAACGAGGAATTCTATTCCTATGTGACATAGTCTTTGGAGATCACATCCTTGATCTCTTATGATGCATACATACATTCCATCCATCCATCTATCATGTGCCTTTTATCCCTTAATCCTATCATCCACCCTTTCATCCATCAATCCCATCTATCTCCTTGCACCTAGACTTGGTTTTCCCTTGTCATTGGTATCTAGTACGAATACCCAAATATTCATCCATTTAAACCTCAAAACATTTCAAAAATCCAAAAAAAAAACCAAAACATCTCAAAAACCCAAAAATCAAAACATTTCAAAATCCAAAAAATCAAAATATCCCAAAAATACAAAGAAAAGGAAAAAGGTCCTAAAAAAAGACAAAAATCAAATAGCCAACAAAAATCCAAGCAATAAAATCAAACCAAATCATTTATTCCAATAAATTCTTCAAAACAATTCAACACATCAATTCAACTCCTTCAAATCAATCTTCAAATTATCAATCAATCAATCCTCTAATCAAATCGCTCCAACCTAGATCATTCCAATCACATCAATTTTTCTATTCAATTCATCACATTCTTTCATCCAATCAAATCATCAAATCAATCATCATATCATTCCAAACCACTTCTTCAAATCAAATCATCTTCAATCATTCCAAGCAATAATCCAAATGCAAGGCAATCCTTAATCCATTATAAATCAAAATCAATCAATCAATCAATTAGTTAATTAATCAA
Source organism: Sequoia sempervirens (assembly GCA_007258455.2). NCBI lineage: Eukaryota > Viridiplantae > Streptophyta > Pinopsida > Cupressales > Cupressaceae > Sequoia > Sequoia sempervirens. The sequence goes on along the minus strand of VDFB02047230.1, from coordinate 592,138,559 downwards.
TCATCCTTGTGTTGATCTAGGGATATGTCATTCCCCACAATGACAACACTATCATCATCTATCATCATCAATCAATCAATCAATTACTCATTGGTTTACAACTTTATAGGGGAAATACCTTGTTTTTCTTTGAATTATTTGTGCATGCTTTCTTGCTTGCTTGTGTGTGTTATCATTTTTATCTTGCATTTGCATCAAATCCAAATTATCCAGCTAATATTCATATCTTGTATCTAGACAAGGTTGTATTACGCTGGAGCATGAGACACATCATCACCTTGGTCCTTATACCTTGGTGCATCATGTCTAGTGTTACATCAAACATCATGGTTGCTCACTTTCTTTCAACATAACATGTCATTCATCTCCTTCATCCACTTCCTATCTTGCATCATTCATCTTGTCCCTCCTTATCATTTCATTTCGATAGCATACCCATGTTTTTCCAACTCGCCTATCCTCTCGAGGGGGCATCGTCATCCCATCATCAACCTATTCTTATATCATCATCATCCCACTCTTATTTCGTCATCATCCTATCTTTCTATCATCATCCATTTTCCTCTATCCATACCTTACCTTCTTTGAAATGATGTTACTCAACACAAAGCTCATCATCTTGAACATCATCTCAAAGAGGGGAAAAATGTAGACATTGAAAATTTTCCTTCGCCTATGAACCCACCTTTTCATATCAATTCCTCCTTCTACTTGCATAATTAAATAGTTTTAATTATTTAATTATCTTTTAAGGTCATATTTCTCTATTAATTAAATAATTCTTAATCATTTAATTAATTCATTTTTTTAATTTATTCTTTCCTTGATTAATTAAATAAATTTTGTTTATTTAATTACGTCACCAATTAGTCCCTTCCTTTCTATGATTAAATAAATGCTTATTTATTTAATTATTGTCATTTTTCTACTATGATTAAATAATTATTTTAATTATTTAATTATTCATTATCCTCTTCTTCTATAATTAAATAAATTTTATTTATTTAATTATTTACTAATTTGTCATTTTCATCCACTTTTGAATTAAATTATTATTTAATTTAAAAGTCAACATGTCACATGTATTTTATAATTAAATAATGATTTTATTATTTAATTATTTACCTTCCCTCCCAAATTAAATAATTTTATAATTATTTAATTTTCTCCAACGACCTCTTTTTCTGTGCCAACCTCATTATCCGTGCCATTCTTATCTTCTCTTGTCTCATTCATTTTCCACCCTTGATTGAATTATCTTATAATTCAATCTTGGCCATTAATCCTTATCATTGCCCTAATTTTTCCCTAACCCTATTCATACTACAACTTTCAATCTTGGCCATTGATTAAGACATCTTATTGACATCCAATCTCAACCATCAATCCAAATCAGACCTTTCCTATAAATCAATCCTCTCATAAGCCATTTGGGGGGTTGATTCTTCAAGTATCCTTATGCTGCCAAAATCATTCTTGAATCATTCATCTATCATCTCCATCTCAATATTATGCTGCTGAATTGAGCAACCAACATATCAAATCAATCAAATAATTCATCCATCATTGCGTCTATTTGAGGTATTGAAGATTTGGATTAGGTAATGCATGCTATTACTTTATCATTTTTATTTTATCCAAATTTTTCATATATAACAAAAATCAAAATAGAGACATGCAAGCCAAGAGATGAAAATACAAGGAATGAAGGCCTTCTTGAGATATAAAAGCAAAAAAGAAAATAGAAGCTGAGAAAAAACACCAACAACAAAAATAAACAACACCAAGGACCCAAGGAAAGCCTAATTAATTAGGTCCCAATTCTCCAATAGAGCATACAATGATGTCTCCAAATATAGTTTGGACCTTCTTTCCTTTTTTGTTGTTGGCTTTAGCTAGCTGAGGATCTTTGTCTTTACCTAGTTTCTTTCTCTTCTTGTTGATTTTAGATTTTACTGAAACAATCCCCATAACCAACTTCAACATTATTCCATGGGTGATAGAAGTGAGATTACGAATTTCCATTTCCATTATTTTGATTTTATCACATTTATAATTCACCTTAATTTTCATCTCCTTGACATTTTCCTATAAAATCTCTAGTTGATATCCAATATACGTAGGAAATTCCTTCTCACTAACTTCAATATTAATATCTTCATCATTAGCTTCTGGGTCCTCCTTATCATCTTAATTGTGCTTCTCCTCCTCAACACCATGGCCCAGATCCACCTCAATGTCCTCGCAATGTTTTTCTAAAGCCTCAATCTGTAGCAAATCCACTTGGTCCTCACTATGGATAGCATCCTCAGGTAGAGGGATGAAATCCTCATACTTAGAGTCATCCTCCTCCATCTTCGAAGAGGAAATAACCTATTTACCTTTAGAATACAAATAATAACCCACAATAGGTAGATTAGCTAACCTAACAAGTCATTGTCCCCCCAAAGATAACAGGATGTTCTTCTAAAAAACAATAAGGTGTTTTTCTCTCCTTCAACACTAGATATGTTAAAGGGACCCCCTTCATCCACAACAAAAAAATTCTTTCTCTTTTTAGTTTTAACGAAGTTGGTCAGGGGAGGGGTTTTCCTTTTAAGGGAGGTGGCATCCTGTATATACAATCAATCTCTTTCTAGAGTGTTAGCAAGAGGGGACAATGGAGAGGAATATGCTATCAATCATAAAAATAATTTTTCTCTTTTTAGGGGAGATAATAAGGAGGTCCTTGAGAGTAGGAGGAGTGGTAGTGACCCCAATGGCCACCTCTTTGATTTTAACAACCTTTTTACCCCCAGACATAGTACCAAAACTACATCTTCTTTTAGAAATTTTATTAGATGAAGGGGGAAGTTTAATTTCCTAAATTCTAATATCTTTTCCTAATAGAATTTTTTTTCTTAGGGGTCACAAAAAGGCTATACTTATATAGGTCCATGATTAAAATTTGGTGAAGGGGGGATTGGCCCCATCCAAGATGTACTTTTGAAGAGAGGAAAGTAGGTAATAAGACAAGTTAATCTTAGACCCATGTCCAATATGATTTAAGATTAGAAAATGATAGCCATGAATGGTTTTAAACTGGCATTTTAAAGTAAAATAATTCATAATATGAAGAATTACCATACCCTAAGGCACCAAAATTCTTTCCCTATTATATAGCCATTCTAAATCTTCACCAACTTTTCACCTTTCTCAAGAAATAAAGAAATGAATATATCATAGTTGTCATTGATCTTCTTCTCAATGTGTCACCTACACAATTCAATCTAGTAGATTTCAAAATAAGATCATCCATAACCTAGAAGCACACACCTTCGATGGTCACAACACCCTGCTTCTAGGAATTGACAAATTTAGAGGTCAATTTATTGTTATACCCTTTCACGACTTTAAAATAAAGAGGAGCAACCCCCCTTTTCAAAGAGATCTTATTGCTCAACATTTTACATCAGTGCCTTGCAATATTGAGGCTAACTTCTTTTACAAAGGCTACCCATCTTACGCTTTATAATTCTATTGATATCGATACCATAGTAAAAAACCTTGAGTACCTTCTATTACTATAACCAAATTTAATATAGGTAGAAAAAGAACTAATAGTACCAATAATATACTATTTCCACCTTCACTCATAAAATTTGGAGCTTTGGAGTACCGTCAACCACCACTTTTCATGTATTATATCATCAAGAGGGTCAATATCATCACTAATCCTCCCCCCTTATTTTTTAATAGAATGATTATTATTTCCAATCTCAATATAACCTTGAGGCTTAATAACACACATAAGGGAAATAATGAAACAAATCCAAAACAATCATTTGGAATACATCATTAAAATCCCAAGCATGATAAAAGAAAGGAATCCATAAAGAGAAATAAAATGAAGGAGAACCATCATAGCCAAAGGGATAACCATTTTATCTAAAAATGATAGTCATTCCAACTGAAGGAGACATCATCCTTCAACACAAAGTACGAAAAAAATCATTAGCTTACTTGGACACATTTGAAATTTCTTTTTCTTTATACACTTTCTCTTTCACTAAGCATGAGAGATAAGAGTAAAACCAATAATTCCAATCCTTACAACACAATCTTGCATTGGATTTAACATTCACTACTAAATTTCCTTCTGTAATGAAATGATTGATTTTAGTATTAGAGAACCCCCTAATCATACTTTATAGTGATCCATCATGTTTATAATCCTGCCGGGATAGAGTGAGTTACATTTCAAAATTTGAATTATCATGTTAGAATCACCATCAATCTCAACATTAAGGTATTCCATTTCCTTCATACTAGTTAATCCCAACCAAGCCACAATAGCTTCAACTTCATTATTGGTCTTTCTACCAATATATTTAGCAAAAAATTCTATTGGGAACCATTGCTCATCTCTAATTACACCTCTAGTAGTAGCTTCACCAAGATTTCATTTCAAACAACCATCAAATTTAAGTTTTATCCAACCCTTATCAGATGGTTTCTAGTTAACAATTTTTATTAGGAGAGTTTTTCCCTAGTTGATCTTAGTAATATCCTGAGCAATACCCCAATTTCGCTTTATCCTAATTTCAATATAAGAAGGAATTTTCTTGGAAGAGCCAAAACTAAAGGGATTGATATTATCCTTTAGGTTATTATGAATACTTTAGAAGACATCTTTGTTGTTTCTTTAAATATCTCTAAAAACCCTCTTATTTATTTCTTTCCATATACCCCAAGAAATAGGAAGAAAATGCTTCTAGATTTCAAGGATCACATTATGGGAGAAAGGGGAACTCTCATGCCAAGAGGTAAAAAAATCTTGTATATTCTTAGAAAATATTCAAAATAAGCTAAGTTTATAAAACATCTCAGACCAAACATCCCTATAAAAGTCACAATGGAAGAGATTATGTTCCACTATTTCTTCCTCCTTGTAGCATATAAAACATATGTTAGCTACCTGGAATCCTCTTTTATTCAAGTTGTCAATAGAAATGATTTTGTTGTGTATTGTTTCCCACCAAAAGCATTTAATCTTAGGAAGTAATATATTGTTCCAAACCATAGACTAATTAAAGTTATTAACCTCATTCCTATTATCCATAAGGGAGTAGACTGATTTGACAAAGAAAGAGCCAAAATGATTCAACACCTAGATGCATTCATATTCTTTGTTGAGTGAGAAAAATTGGTAGTCTCCAATGATCTATCTTAGTTGCTCTACATCTTCTTGTTGTTTTTGATGCCTTTCACTTCTTAGAATTCTTCTTCTTGCCATTTTCCCCCAAAATTCTTCCACTTAGGTTTTTGAGCACTCCAACTAATATAGCTATGAATATATTCTTCATTATGTCTTATAAGAAACTCTTTAATGTTATCAAAACTTTGGAGAGAAGATAAATACTAAACCTCAATCCAAGGGTCATTCTAGAAGTTAACTTTCTTCCCATATCCCACTCTCCAAAATAAGCCTTATTTAATAATATTTTGGATTTTTAGTAGGTTGTTCCAAACAACCAAACCTTGGGGAATGTCAGAGGAATACAAGAATCAACATTGATCATTTTTTTTAGATATTTATCTTTAAGGATGGTTCCCCAATATTTATTTCTTTGTATGAAGTTCCAACCGACTTTTGCAAGAAGAGCTTTGTTAAACCTGTAGTGTAGGAAAAAGTATCCCTTTTTCACACTTAATTTAGGAATTAATATTGATTAAAGGAATACATTATGCCTTAATTTTGTGTTGTAATATATATTTTACATATTCACATTAAGTTTATGGCCTTATTAAATAAAATGGACTTAATTGCACCCTATTTGTGGTGTTGTAAGGTGTACCTTTACACTTTCACACTAATCTAGGGCTTTATTAATTAATTGAGGTTAATTATGTCTTAATTGGCCCCTTTAATTCAAATCGAAGTCTAATTAAATGAAATTTTAGAAGGGTAAAACCTGAAATTCATCAATTCCATAACATAACACTTAACATTGGAGAATGTCTGTCCTAGGTAAGTGACCTAGGACCCATTCGCCCAAGGGCGAATGGGTCCTCACTTAGACCTAGGACCTAAATTTCAAATAGGTTTTTGGTAGTATTTCAATGATTTCAAATGTGTATTCACATGTTGGCTTGTGTTATTTGAATTTCGAGAATTAATGTTAACATATGTATAAATAGGATGTCTTTTCACTATGTTTTACCTATCAAATCCAAGTCACCTCAAGAGTACTTTCACACGAGCATTATATAAGCATTTTCAAGAGAATTTCAAGGCATTAAAAGGTAGAATTATAGAAGAATTATTGCAGCATTCAAGATACCATTATCATGTCAAAGTCTTCTTGCATTACACATGTTATTTGAGCTAATATGTTAATGTAGTGTTCAAGATCCATTCAAGCATTTCAAGGAATTGTTTCAAATCAATTTTCAAGATCAAGATACACATCCATTGAATCCATTTCATGTGAGTTGCAGATCTACATTCTAAGGTTCAAACAAAGGTTTGGTGAGTTGTGACATTGCATTTATTCATTCATCATTCCTTCATGCTATTTCATTTCATTACAAGGTTTAATTACCAAAATAAGGTTTGACCAAAGCAAACCCCCATTCACCTAACAACAAGCATTTTTCTTTCTTGATGTGTGTTTGCTGATTTTAGATGGAAGATCTCTTTGAGAGCGAATTGAAAATTTGTCAAAGTTTCATTTGTTGTCATAATTCTTGCAATTTCATAGAAATTTACCTAAAATATTTATTTTTGACTTTTTAACTGTGAGATTTAGGAATCTGGGAGTGCAGACATAGGAGAACAGAACCCAAAAACCATTTTTTCAGGATCCCTAGCCAGGATCCATTCGCCATAGGGTGAATAAGTCCTTAGTTAGCCTTGACAAAACACTTTTTGTGAGAGGAACACAAGATTTATCCCTTCTAGATTCTCCAGAAAGTCTGTAGGTTCCATCAATATTATGCTAAATCTTCTAAACTTTATAGATCACAATTTGGAGTTGTTTTTCTATTTTTCATCTTTCTCCCCAAAGTGTTGTTTGACCTAGACCCCCGTCCTTGCATAAAAAGGAAATTAGTAGATTCACACTTTGACTTGATTCACCTCAAGTTTGAAAGTCATTTCATAGTGTGGATCTCATTTCCGAATGAAATTAGAGAAGTAGGACTCATTTTCCCTCTTTGGATCCACTTTTCCATTTTGGGGAAATAACCCTATCCTATTTTTTTATATTTCGTTTTGGTGAACCTGACCTTGTACAACCACATTCTAAAGATTGGAGTCCTTTTTAACCCTAGATCTAAGTTTTACAATAGATTGCATTAGTTGCATTATATTTATGGTTCTTTAAATATTTCATTTGTTTGCATTGCATATAGGGGTTTAAATTTGCATTTTTGCATTGATTAAATCTGAAAAATCCAAAAAAATTTATGCATATTACATTAATTTTGCATAGTGTTTGCATATTAGTGTACTTTTCATCATTCATATTCAAAAATTGAGTCAAAATTGCATTTAAAAAAGTGTCATATAGCTCATTGTTTGTCCTTCATTTCACTTGCATTTACACATCAAATTGTGGAAAATTTTGTTACAGAAATACCAGTCTAAGACCCGAAATAGAGAACACATCTAATCACTTAGAAATTACATTTTTCAATTAAAAAAAACTTGTACAGGGACCCATTGACCCTTGGGTGAATGAGTCCTTGAAAGCCTACAAAAACCAACTTTTCTGAGCCTTTTGTGGTTTCCTGCACTTCCTAGGCCTGTTGGTAACCTATTGTATCAGTTTGGAAAGTTTTGGGAATTTCTATTTTATGTATCTAGGTCTAAACATCCATTTAGTATCTATTAATTTTTAAAATCATTCCAAAATCATTTAGTAGCAAAAATATTAGATCTGAAAATGTTTACATTTGTGAAGCTTTGCATAATATGGATAAAAGTACTTTTTGATTTTGCATACACAATGTTTACATTCATGAAGCTTTGCATAAGTTTGATAAAAGTGATTTTCATTTTTGGATACACATTAATTACATTCTTCAAAATTTGCTTAAGTTGGATAAAAGTACTTTTCATTTTTGGATTTACATTGTTTACATTCTTGAAGCATTGCATAAGATGGATGAAAGTACTTTTCATTTTTGGTCACACAATGTTAGTATCTTACCTTTCTAAGCATGCCAAGAAAAAATCCATCTCTCCCACTTATGAGATTATTTTAATGAAAGAGAATACAATAGTGGACAATCATGACAATGAAACTTTTCCTTCTCCCAATATCTCTCCTATTTGTGAAGAAGATATTTTGGTGTTAGAAGATCAAACCAAGGAGAGTTCTAAGAGTCCTATTTGTCTCTCTTCCCCTACTAAGGAAAACATTGTTGAACAAGAGAATGCCATCATTAATAAGCATGAAAATCCAACCATTGATGAATCCCTTGTGATGAAGTAATTTTAGAACAACCAACCATTAATAGTCATGAACATCTATTTTGTTGCTCTCCTAAAAACTCTCCTACTAGGGAAGATATCATGGTGCAAGAAAATGACAATATTGACACGTCTTCCAAACAATAGAAATGTGGCTTCCTTAGATGAAAATTATGAAGTGACATTAGACTCCCCTTCACTAAGAGATCATGAAAATAAGGATAAGTTTGTTGAGGTTATGACAACACAAATTGGATCTCCTTTAATTAGTGAGCCTCCTAAGTCACCTCCCATCATCAAACCACCTAAAAAGAAACTAAGAGATATCTTGAAATTTATAATGCAACCTCATAGTAACAATGTTTTGCAGCAACCAAGTTACAATACCGTTGCTCACACATATAATACATGGAGCAATAGGCAACAACAAACCACTCTTGCTTCATTACAATTGCCTCAACCTATTTCTCCTTGTTTTCCTTTACATGGTGGAAAGGGGTATGCTTTAATTGAAGAACTTAAAAATACTCTTGCTAAGATATCCTTATGGGATCTTGTTCAAACATCACCTAAATACAATCAGATACTCCAAGAAATTTTGTAGATGAAGAAAGAGGATATCCAATCTTCTATGAAATTGTATGATGTAGCATCCTCCTTTGATTCTATGCAAGTCACAAAGTCATAAATCACATTCCCTAAACATGAATTTTGCTCACTTGAGATCCAAAATAAAAATGAAGCTTTAATGATAAAGGTGATCATTAATGAAACCATAGTTAGGTACACTCTCATAGACAGTGGATCAAATCTTAATGTTTATAACATTGATCTCCTAGATAAAATTGATTTGGACAAGAGGTTTATTCAACTTTGTAACACCCCACTAAGGGACTTGGTGGATCAACACAAAATTCCACAAATAACATGCCAATACTTTTTTTTAAAAAGAAACTAAAGTGACACTAACTAATGCAACTCAAAAAATTAACATAGATAACATCATTACATTAACATCATATCATAATCACATTATGACCTAAAAGTAACATTAATCATAGCCCACTTACACACCTATCCACCATGGTCCCCTAACGTCACTACTACAACACATCTACACTAACTAAACCTATAGAAATACATATGATACACTAAGAACAAATCCAATCAATCCTATTAATGTAAATTAAATCTCATACATCAAATTCCATATGATAACATAACTTAATTATAATTAAACCTCATCTAGCACTATGCCAATATGAACCTAATCCTAATCAACATCATGAAATAGGTATATAAATATTTATCACATCTATTAATAAATTAAGTTCATATGCATCATAAATACAACATTCCTACGTTAACCTTTCCATTACATAATAAACAACAATAAATATATCATCAAGATTTCATCAATTCATTCACATTTCCTTTACAAGAATGCTACAATGTACAAGATTCATTAATCTGAGAGGTATATATATATATAAAATATATATTGGACACAATTTTCTTAGAAATATCATCTACATAACACAACCAACTCTGCAATGAAGTGGAAGGAAAGACTCTCCATGTTGCACACAAACTGTACCACCTAAACCCCAATGGATGGTTGGAAAATACCACCCTACCACGTGGAACCTTGAGTCCCACTCCCTCTGTGCTAGGAGAAAAAACTAGGCCCCACACACAAGAAAGCAATAGAAACAAGTGACTGACACTAAAAATCCAAAGGAGACTACCTAAAACAAGAATCAACCAAAAATCACAAGGTCTTTCACAATAATTTTAGATACTTCTAGAGGCCCAAACACATAACAAAAACATATAGGAAACCCAAAATCTTATGATTATACGACAACACATACAATGAAGCACATTACATAATTTTCACAATCTTATAACATGATAGCCAACTTTAATTTCTCTTTCTTAGCAGTTCATAATCAGGACCAACAATGCATAACTTTGGTACAATTGATCCTTACACAATACAAAAGCCCCAAAACAAGATTTCACAAATAGGAAGGGATTATCAACATACAGATAGTAAAAAAATTCAAGCATAGATGGTACAACACAATATAGATCAAAGGATAAAGCTATATCCTCCTATACAACCTTTAGAACTAAGCTAAATCCCTCTTGATAGCAGTCAAGTTTGCCAACCATAAAATAGTCAAATCAACTCAAAATCCAAATCCGTCAAAAACCCATTTCAGATTTGACCCTTTCATACTCAAAAACATGAGAGGAATTGACCAAAAATGACTCAAAAATTCACAAAATTCGAAACAACAAACAACTCCCTTAAAAACCCTCTTTTCGGTATACTCAATTATAGCCAAATGACAAAATGAGAAACCCAACAACCAAATCTTTTCCAGATTATCAAAAACATTAAAACCTTAATTAATTTAACCCTTTTCAAATTCATATAAATCTAAAATGCATAAATTAACAAAATCAAGAAAATTCCTACATCAAATTCGAAGAACAATGATGAAAAAGAAGTTTTCCAAACCCGAATCTTTAATCCAAAGCATGATTAGAAATTAGAATTCCACACAATCTAGTAGCAAATCCATTCCCCTCAAACCATAATTGAAATCCAATCCACTCTCCAAATTTCGATTGAAAACCACTCAAAATTTCCCAAAAACCTTTGAAAAATTACTTCAAAACCATGTAAAATCTCTCCATTTTCTCTCCATTCTCAAACCCCCTAAAATGCATGATTTCTCACCCCCCAATCCACACAGAAGAAATTTCCTTTTTCACAAACTCACGACTAAAAAGGAAACCCAAAAATGAGATAGTTTAAAAAATAATTAATTAATAAATAAATTTCAATTCCAAATTCCTTTTCAATCAATTAAACACTAATTAATTTTTAATTCCATTTCTCAATAAAATAAAAATTATTCAATAAACCACAATTAAATAATCAAATGGTCATTTTTCCAAAATTAATAAACAATAACATAATGATAATAAACATAATAAGCAACAATAATGAACATAATGATATGCACATACTAACATACTAACTAATTAATATTAATGCTTAGCAATAGTAAATAATACTCTTACATAAATAATAATAATAGTAATAATAATAATAATAATAATAATAATTATAATAATAATAATCTGATATCCCCTTGCACCAAAAATAATAACATACATGGTGACATTATAACACATAATAGTCTACACACATTAACATAATACCTTATTGGTGCAAACCCATGACAATATTAAATCACCTCCTTCACACATATAATCATAATAATATTAATAACCAATATTCACTCACACCAAAGAATAACCATAACAATATATACATATGTATAATAACATTAAATCACACTTTAACACCCACATGGCAACTATAGTTACCATCAACATATCCTACCTAGAAGCTAACTTCACTTAAATAGGTCACAATCAAAGAAACTACAAAATATCTTCTTACTGAAAGGAGACATTCACATCAAAAAATAAATAATGAGAATGATCACAATAGTGACTAACCTGACTTACCAAATAACTTAGCACCATTTGAATTGAATCCATACTCAAAGCTAGAAATTGGAGTCACACAATCACATAACCCAACATAAACATTCACACAAGTGCAACACTCCAACCATAGGGTATAGGAGATCGGGCATTGTCCCATGCCAACCTAGAAAGTTGGTCACACACTGGATCAATTGTCCCTAATTGGGGACAATGGCTAGGGTTAGGGTATAACTTGGGCCTAGATGCTATCTCCTCAACCACCATTGGGATTAGAGGCACGCTCAGACCTGCTAATTTAGGTGGAGACGTAGCCTAGTACTTTTTCACTTAAGCATACAAGTTAAAGCACATATTCATAATAGCCAAAGCACTAGGAAAGGAACTCTAGCAATTGTGTATCATTCCCGCATATCCCCCATATGTCCAATGGTACAATGCCGCCCTTTCCACCTATCCTAACAACATACTACTACATCACCTAACTATCCAAATAAATCTCTACATAATAATAATAACATAACAATATGCATCATACTCACAAAAGTACTAATAGAAGCTCATGTTCCATCTGCAACCACAACACTTGAACACAAGTCAATACCTCTTCATGATAATAAATATAATCATAATAAAAATCACAATATCATATCATCGCGATAATAATATGTTAGAATCATTTGAAAATCCTAAAGATAACCAAAGCACTTCCATAGCACAATTATGCCCATAGCTTGAATCCTAGTAACGAACATGTATGAACATGCACATAGTCCATAAGTTCATAATGTACAACATTAGGTGTCTAACATAATTAACACATACCCTAAATATCCCTATTATTTTACCTTCATCTTCAGGTTCCTTAGCCAAACTACCTGCACATCCAAAGTGAGAATGGAGGGGCACTGCAAACTTAATGATGTTAATATTTATGGATTTGATAATGCAACCATTAGGAATGATCACATTACCTATTAAGGTTAGACTTGTAGTTTTTCCTGCCCCTATCCATATCATGCCAGGACCTATTTCATACAACCTTCTCCTAGGGAGACCATGGATTATACTATGAATGGAGTCCCGTCTACTCTTTAGCATGAGATGAAATCTGAATACAACAACAAGATATACATGGTTGAAGCAGATGAATGAAGCTATAAATCACATGATCATAAAACTTCTAACTCCCCTAATACTTTAATTCCAAAATTAAAATTAGAACCTATACAAGTTGATGTTAATCCTAATTGTCTTTCACCTACAACAAAAATATTTAGTGATAATTGGGGGTCATTAGATTTTATGCCTCATTTCAATGAAGAGTGCAAAATCTCACACTCAAAGTCCAAAGAGTCATATACAAATGATTCATTTTCAAACACATGTTCTAGTGATGATTGGGGTTCATTATATTTTACACCCTCCTTTATGGGAGAGTATAAAATCTCACAATCTACACCTAAATAACCTTATATTTCATTTGCCCAACTTGGTTCGACATCAACAAAATCACCCCATGGTATTGATGGGGGCTCTTTAACTCCCTTCCATCATGAGAGGAAGATGCATAAATTTAAGAAACCTACAAAGGATTTGTGTTCTCGTGAAGAAGCCAATCCTTCTCAGAAGCATAAACCCTCATATGATTTGGAAGAATGTTATGGTCTTGTATACAAAATCCTTTCTAAACATGGATACAATGAAAAATGGAGCCTATACCATAGTATTTCAAGAAAGATATAGGTTTACCACCTTTATCTCCATCTTCATCTAAGGCCTTATCATCTATTGTGTGTATGAAATCTTATGCTAAGAAGGCAATATCCCCTACTATTGACCAAGAGAGTATCTTGTCGAGACTCTTCCAAGAGCATTTGATATCTCTCCCTCCAAGAACACAAATTTTTTTTTACAACAAGAATCCATTTTGCACATATCATAGAGTTCATGTCCATTCTACTAATGAATGTAAGGCTTTGAGTAATAAAATTCAACATATTAAGGATCATGGTGCTCTTCCTTGTGTTGAAGTACTTAGTTCCTCTAATTGATATTGATTTTCATTCTATCATGTTTCTCATCACCTATCTCGGCTCATCCTTGGCCTGCACTTAGTGGGGGCAAGGGGTTGGGTAGCCTTGTCCTAGTTTTGCACTTGATGTTGTCCCTTTGGCTAGTTTTCCACCTTTCATATATACTAATCAAGATTGGCATGCAAATGACTTGCTATAGGTTGACTCATAAGTGCCTTACTAGTATTTTGCTTTGTTTTCTTTTGCATGTTCTTTGTGCATAATGTGATCCCCTGTACTATTATGTTTGATGTATCTATATTTATGTGCATTCCTCTATTTGTATCTACATTCTCCTATATGTTGTAAACATTTGTCTTTTCATTTGTCTCGTGTTTTCCTTTTGGGGATGATGCAAGGCATTGAGATATTTAGGTCTCTTCCATGTTGACTTGAAAGATTTTCTTTGTTTTCACTCTCTACGGATCATTCTTCCTATTCTACGAGTATTTGGGGGATGATGACATTTTTGAGCTCTATAACCACATTGTAGCAAAGATATACCAACCCTGAATCCGTAGATCCATTATGTGTTTTTGGGGGCAACCCCTTCCCCTTTTCATGATGCAACTTCATTTGGAAACATATGACTTGGCATAGAAATTTCTGAGTAAGCTCTCATTTTCTCTTTATGATTAGCACTGAATATTTTATACTTTTAGAGTTATTTCTCAAATTAATGGTGTTAGAAATTCCTTTAAAGTGGGGTCATACATCGAAATCCTCATGTTTCTTTGTGAAATTTTCTTTATTCTTGTGCTGCATCATTTTCTTGGTGGTGTCATTGGGTTTGATGTCCTCTGAGAGTGTTATATTTCTTAGCATATGACTTTCCTCTTAGTGGTGATGCTACGGATTGCATTCCCGAAGTTGTGAATCTTTTATTCTAGACTTGTCCTCTCTTGGAGACATTAGGCACAATGATCCCTAAGAAGAAGACCTTACATGAACTAACAAAGTCCCTTTGAAAAAACCTCTATCTGCATTTTTTTCATAAGTGTTTAGCACAATACTTGTTAACCTTATGAAGCTCAAACTCACCCCCTAAAATCAAGGCCACCAAGCATAACACACCTTGCTTTCCAATGGAGCCTTGCCCATGTTCATAGGTGCTTGGCATAATGCAGCTTGTTAAGCCTTATGAAGTGTGAAACCAAAATGTGTGTGGTGCCTTATTGAAGTTGTCAAGATGATAGATTTGATATGGTATGGGATCCTAATAATATTCTCTCATTTTCCACCTTCTTTGGGGGCTCACCTAGTGGACTGCCTGATGTTCCATTAGCCCATGTGAGTGTACGTGTCATTTGCATAGTGGACATCAAGTTTTTCTTGTGAACGAATAGGAAAAACAACCATGTTCCACATCACATTGGGACAATCGAAGCTTGATCCTCCCTTCCTTGGACAAACAATTGTGTTCCACATCGCATTGGGAAATTCGAAGCTTGATCCACCCTTCTCTTCCCCTAGGCTTTGATAGTGTATGATCGAGTATCTTTGTCATTGCTAAATACATGTGTCTTGAATGTCTACTTTAGTGTGAGTTTGACATGGGGTCATACTCTCACTAAAGTGGGGGCTAAATGTAGTGTAGGAAAAAGTATACCTTTTTCAACTTAATTTGGGAATTAATATTAATTAAAGGACTAAATTATTAATTTAGTGTTGTAATATGTATTTTACATATTCACATTAAGTTTAGGGCCTTATTAAATAAAATGGACTTGTGCCTTATTTGTGGTGTTGTAAGGTGTACCTTTACACTTTCACACTAGTCTAGGGCTTTATTAATTAATTGAGGTTAATTATGCCTTAATTGGCCCCTTTAATTCAAATCCAAGCCTAATTAAATGCAATTTTTGAAGGGTAAAACCCAAAATTCATCAATTCCATAACATAACACTTAACATTGGAGAATGCGTGTCCTAGGTAAGTGACCTAGGACCCATTTTCCCAAGGGCGAATGGGTCCTCACTTAGACCTAGGACCTAAATTTCAAATAATTTTTTTGCAGTATTTCAATGATTTCAAATGTGTATTCACATATCAGCTTGTGTTATTTGAATTTCGAGAATTAATGTTAACATATGTATAAATAAGAGGTCATTTCACTATGTTTCACCTAGTAAATTCAAGTCACCTCAAGAGTATTTTCACAAGAGAATTATAGGAGCATTTTAAAGAGCATTTCAAGGAATTGAAAGGCATAATTATAGAAGAATTATTGCAGCATTTAAGATCCCATTATCATGTAAAATTATTCTTGCATCACAATGTTTTTGAGCTAATATGTTGATGTAGTGTTCAAGATCCATTCAAGCATTTCAAGGCATTGCTTCAAATCAAGTTTCAAGATCAAGATCCACATCCATTGAAGCCATTTCATGCAAGTTGTAGATCTACATTCCAAGGTTCAAACAAGGGTTTGGTGAGTTGTGACATTGCATTTGTTCATTCATCGTTCCTTCATGCTATTTCATTTCATTACAAGGTTTAATTACCAAAATGGGGTTTGACCAAGGAAAACCCCCATTCACCTAGCAACAAACATTTTTCTTTCTTAATGTGTGTTTGCAGATTTGAGGTGGAAGATCTCTTGGAGAGAAAAATTGTAAAGTTGTCAAAGTTGCATTTGTTGTCATCATTCTTGCAATTTCATGGAAATTGATCTACAAGATTTATTTACAAATTTTTGACTATTAGGGTTAGGAAACAAATATCTAATAGTTAAATGTAGATTTGATCAATAAAACAGAGAAATAAAACACATAGAAAATTATAGCAGAAAAAAGACAACATAAAGAATTTAATGCGGTTCACCCAATCCGGGCTACATCCACAAAATCTCAGCCATCCAATGATTTTATTATCCAGTGCAAAAAATATTACAATCTTGCGAATAATCATTTTTTTTCATATTGTAACCCTCATCCCAACCCCTTATAACAAGCTTTTTAGAAGCTTCTAGAATTAGGGTTTTACAAAGTCATTTTTTTTCTTTTTCGGTGATGACACAAAAAAAATGGGAACTTTTTTTCTCGGGGGTTGCCGCCCCCAAACCCTCGCTCGGGGCCCGGCTCGACCTGAAACCTTGGCAAGGATACATTTTGGGGTGTACAGTATAGCATGATCAGTCACCACATACCAACAATATCCCACTTGGAGATTGATCAGGCTCCACACCAACACAATCTCCCACTTGGAGACTGATCTTGGACAACATTTCTGCACTTACAACTCCCATTGGAAATAAGTACCTTGGAACCTACTACTCTATTATACCTGAATTCAACTTTGAAGGCCAATCAAAGCTGAAGAGTAGCTCAGCTTCTCCCTTGTCACTGCCTTCATAAAAATATCCGCTAGATTGGCATCTGTATGTATCTTGTCTAACTTGACCTGTCCATCCTCCAACACTGACCGAATGAAATGATATCTCAATTGTATGTGTTTGGTTTTAGAATGCAAGGAAAAATTATTTGCAAGATGTATAGCACTCTGGCTGTCTATAAACAAGTAATTTTCAGCTTGATGTTTTCCCAAATCTTCCATGAAAAGTTGTAGCCATATCATCTCCTTTGTCGCCTTTGTTGCAACAACATACTCTACCTCCATGGTGGATAAAGCAACCACCTTTTGCAACCAAGAAATCCAACTCATTACTGTCCCACCAACTATAAATACATAACTTGTGGTACTTCACCTAGTATCTATATCCCCTTCTAAATCTGAGTCAACATAGCCTTTTAAATTAGTAATAGAGCCCCCAAAACATAAACATTTATTGGATGTACCTCTCAAGTACCTGAGAATCCATTTTACCGCATTCCAATGCTCAACATTAGGATGACTCATATACCTGCTAACAACTCCTACAACATGTGTAATATTTGGTCTTGTGCATACCATGGCATTCATTAAACTACCTATAGCTAAAGCATACGGTACCTTGGAAATTTTTTCTTCCTCCTCTTGTGTCTTTGGACATATATCCTTAGTCAATTTAACATGACTGGGAAAAGGTGTGCTAACATCTTTCACATTTTTCATATGAAATCTCTGCAACACCTTCTCAACATAATCAGCTTGAGATAAAACAATTTTCTATTTTTCTCATCTCTTGTAATCTTCATACCAAGGATTTTCTTTGTTTCCCCCAAATCCTTCATAGAAAATGAATTTGTTAACTATTTTTTTAACTCCCTTATGTGATCCATGTTAGACCCTGCTACAAGCATATCATCAACATATAAACATAAGATAATGTAGCTATCATCATCTAACCTCTTAAAATAAACACAATGGTATGAATTACACCAATTGTAGCCTTGCTTAGCCATAAAATTATCAAGTTTAATATACCATTGCTGAGGTGCTTGCTTCAAGCCATATAGACTTTTCTTCAATCTGCACACAAGTTTCTCCTTACCTTTGACCTCAAATCCTTGTGGTTGTTCCATATATATTTCCTCTTCCAAATCACCATGGAGAAAGGTTGTTTTAACATCAAGTTGTTCTAAATGCAAATCTTCAGCAGCCACAATACTTAAAACAGTACGAATAAAAGTCATTTTAACAAGAGAAAATATTTTACCAAAATCAATACCCTTTTTCTATGCAAATCCCTTTATCACTAATATAATTTAAATCTTTTCTTACCTCCATCCTCCTCTTTTAGCCTCTAAACCCATTTGTTTGGTAAAGCCTTTTTACCTGCAGGCAACTTGCATAATTCCCAAGTCTAATTTTTCAGCAAGGAGTCCATTTCTTCTTCCATTCTATGCTTCCGCTGAACCTTGGTACCCACCTACATAGCTTCATCATAACATTCCAATTCACCAACATCAGTTAATAAAATAGAATACAAAGAGGGAGAAAATATTTCTGGAGGTCGACTTATCCTTGAAGATCATCTAACATTCACTGGAGTTTGTGGTATTTTTTGTTGTTGTTGTTGTGGAGTATGAGGAACCACTGTAACATTGTTGTTTGGTGTATCATCCAACACTACATAATCATTTTCTTTCTTCTCATGCTGCTGTAACTGATCTTTGTACAACACTTTCTCATTGAATATGACATCCGTGCTTCTCACAATTTTTTGATTTTCAAAATCCTAGAGCCTATAACCAAATTCATCAATGCCATATCCAACAAATATACATTTCTTTGATTTTGCATCAAGCTTGGTTCTATTTTTAGAATCTACATGTGCAAATGCTTCACAACCAAAGGTCTTGAGAAAAGAATAGCTCACCTTTTTACTTGTCCATGCTTCCTCTGGAATACCACAACCCAAAGGGTTAGAGGGACTTCTATTGATTAAATAAGCAACATTGTTTACAGCCTCTACCCACATGTTTAAAGGCAACCCAACATGTAATCTCATAGTTTGTGCACGCTCCATTATTGTTCTATTCATGTGCTCAGCCACTCCATTTTCCTGTGGAGTCCTTAGAACTATTTTCTACCTACGAATACCATTAGAGGAACAATAATATTCAAACTCTTTTCTCAATAATCACCACCATTATCAGATCTGAGATATTTTAACTTTTCACTTGTCTCATTCTCAACCAATCTCTTCCATTTCTTAAAAGTTTCAAATACATTAGATTTTTGCCTAAGGAAATAAATCCATACCTTCCTTGTTGCATCATCAATAAAAGTGACATAATATCGAGAGCCACCAAGATAAGATACTTGAGCTGGTCCCCATACATCTATATGCACAAGCTCCAATTTATCATATTTCTTTTGCTTCCCATCCTTGAGAAAACTAACTCTCTTTTGTTTTTCATACACACAAATTTCACATAAATCTATATTAACACATTTCAAAATTGGTAAAACATTCTTTGAATGAAGTACTTTCATACCTTTTGCACTCATATGACCAAGTCTATTATGCCATAGTGCTAATTCATAATCCACAACAACTATCTAATGTTTTGCCTGCTGAACTACAACAACTATCCCTGAACATTGATTTTTATCTGCAATAGCTAAAGTAGAAGGAACAGTATGACCTATACAAAGATATAAGGTTCCTACTTTCACACCTTTTGCTACCACTAAGGAACCTTTTGTAACATTCCAATATTTATCACTAAATGTAACAACACAACCCTCATCATCTAGTTTCCCTGCTGAAATTAAATTTCTTTTTAACTTTGGAACATTCCTTATCTCATGTAGTAGCCAAAAATTACCATTCTGCAGCTTAATCTTGATTCTTCCCTTTCCAACAATATGACAGGGTTTGTTATCTCCCAAATAAACTATCCCAAAATCCCCTTGGACATAATCAAGAAAATAACTTCTATCGGGTGTAGCATGAAATGAATCCCATGAATCTAACACCCAAGAATCATCAACATTATCAAGGGAAAGAATCAAAGCATCCTCATCAGATTTATTACTTACCACATTTTCCTCTTTATTTCCTTCCTTTTTGTCTCCTTTATTTTTTTGAGACCAACAATCTTTCTTTAAATGACCCAGCTTACCATAGTACCAACAATCCCTGTTGTCTCTAGATTGGGACCTTTTGTCCTTTAATTTTCTTGGTGACTTCCCACGAATTCTAGAATTGTTTCCTCTCTCATTTTTTCTGCCCCTGCTTTCTGCATTCAAAACACTGTCTAATGTGGATGTTCCACCTGAGCTTTTCCTACAAATTTCGTCGCTCAAAATAACATCATCAAATTTCAATGTATTCAAACTAGAAACAAAATTGCTAACAACCATTACCAAGCTATTCCAACTTTCTGGCAAAGAACACATAATCAAAAGAGCCCTAAATTCTTCATCAAAGTTTACATTTAAAAAAGTTAATTAATTGGTAACCGTATTAAACTCATTTAAATGATCAACAAATGACCCACCTTCTACCATTTTCATATTAAACAAATGCTTCATAAGAAATTCCTTATTTGAAATGGAAGGATTTTCATATAACTTCTTCAGGGTTTCCATCAACTCTTGAGTTGTCTTTACAGTTGTAATATTGAATGCCACCAATTGTGCCAGGCATAAAGGAATGGATCCTAGTGCCTTTCTGTCCAAAAGCTTCCATTCCTCATCACTCATTGTTGCTGGTTTCTTGGTTGTTCCTTCCAATGACCTCCATAAATCCTTCTAATAGAGATAATCCTCCATCTGCATCTTCCATAATTGATAGTTCTTCCCATTGAATTTATCTACCTTCAATTTACCCTCATATGCCATTTCTCCCACTTAACTGTGAGACTCCCACTCAACCGTGAGACTTTCCTATAGATGATAATCAAACACAACATGATCTGATACCACTTGTTAGGGTTAGGAAACAAATATATAACAGTGAAATGCAGATTTGATCAATAAAACAAAGAAATAAAACACACAAAAAATTATATCAGAAACAAGACAACACAAAGAATTTAACATGGTTCACCCAATCTGGGCTACATCCACAAAATTGTAGCCATCCAATGATTTTATTATCCAGTGTAAAACTTATTGCAATCTCACGAATAATTGCTTCTTTTTTTCATACTGTAACTCCCATCCCAACCCCTTATAACAAGCTTTATAGAAGCTTCTAGAATTAGGGTTTTACAAAGTCATTTTTTTTTCTTTTTTGGTGATGATGCAAAAAAAATGGGAATTTTTTTTTCTCAGGGGTTGCCACCCCCGAACCCCTACCTGAGGCCCGACCCGACCCTAGACCCCGACAAGAATACATGTCAGGGTGTATAGTATAGCATGATCAGTCACCACTTACCAACACTGACTGCAAGATTCAAGAATTTGGGAGTGCAGACATAGGAGAATAAAACCCAAAAAACATTTTTCAGGTGCCCTAGCCAAGACCCATTCACCATAGGGCGAATGAGTCCTCAACTAGCCTTGAGAAAACACTTTTTGTGAGAGGTACACAAGATTTATCCCTTCCAAATTCTCTAGGAAGTCTATATGTTCCATCAGTATTATGCTAAATCTTTTAGATCCACTTTATAGATCACAATTTAGAGTTGATTTGCTATTTTAAATCTTTCTCCCCAAAGTGTTGTTTGACCTAGACCCCCATCCTTGCATAAAAAGGAAATCAGTAGATTCACATTTTGACTTGATTCACCTCAAGGTTGAGAGTCATTTCATATTTTGGATCTCATTTCCTAATGAAATTAGAGAAGTAGGACCCATTTTCCCTCTTTGGATCCACTTTTCCATTTTGGGGAAATAACCCTATCCTATTTTTCTATATTTCAAAACCATTACAATTTTTTGATTCCCAACCTGCCATACCTTTTAGGGTTACAAACCTTGTCCTAGAAGACAAGAGATATCCTAACTTTATCCTATGTGCCAAACCATAAGAATTTCTTTTGATTTTTTTCAAATCTTTCGGCCATATAGGCAAGAATTTTAAACAAAGAAAGGTAAAAAATTGGAATATTTTGAAGAGAGGCTTTCAATAATTGTAGTTTTCCAACTTGACTAAGTAGCTTCCCTTTTCAACCACTAACTTATTTTGTAACTTTTCCATAATATTAAGCTAAAAGTGGTTAGGAAGTTTTTTAGTGTATAATGGGAGCCCCAAATAAGTTGTAGGAAGGTTAACAATTTGACATCGAAGAATTTTCATAATTCTTTCTTTAAGAGGAGGATCAAAATTAAAGAATTATAGCATGTTTTTGTTATAATTTATATATTGAATTGATGCTTTAACTTTATCATCAAGTAGATATTTCCAATATTTATCTTCTATAATAGAGTAAAATCCAAAGAGGATAGTGTCATCCAAGTTGATGTGAAGAGGGGGGAGAGATGAAGCAATTTTATCCCTTTTAGTAACCCATTATTGATCAAATTTTGGAGATTTATCCCTATAACTTCATCCACTATTATAAAAATGTAGGGATATAGAGGGTCACATTTTATAAGGCCCCTACCATAGGAGAAAAACTTTTAGGGTCCCCATTAACTAACACTGAGCACTAGGTCAATTATGCAACTAAAAAAAACTAGTGAAAATCTAAAATAACACAAAATTGTCTGAAAAAAATAAAAACAAAAAAGAAGAGGGAAAAGATAGAGGAACTTGAAATTCAAATCTAAGCTCAAACTAACTAGTCTAGGGAATGGGTGCCCTAGACTAAGAATTAGAGTTTTTGGAATCTCAAAATAGGTACACATGTGTTACAATTTGTAGGTGATTCTCTGTTGGACTCAGCTTCAGAACTTCATTTTTTAATGAATAATTGATCTTTCACTAATTTGATGAAGTAGGGTTCTTGAATACTTGATCTTGATTTTAAGTCTTCTATCTTCTCCAAATCTCTTTATATATGCCACCTATAAGAAAGAGAGGAGAGAAAGGGTTGTCCTGTATAGGGGCTTGCCTAAGTCAAACCTTGTTTTGGTGTTTCCACCTCTATAATAGGTATGATGATGTTGGATAAAGTGCTTACCCTAGGTCGAGCAAAGAAAAAAGGATAAAAATAAATGATAAATCACAAGTGCTGCAACTTACCATTTATATATGCTTTCCTTTATGGACTAAAGTCATGATATACATCTCATACAAGGAGGATTTGATTGTTGATAGAAGATCCTGCAAGTGCTAGTACTCAAACGACAGAGAATGTAAAACATGAAACATTGTTACATATGTTATGACATGAATTTGATGATACATTGTAAACATGAATCTTGACTGGTGAAAGTGATCTAAAATGTTTCTTATTCTACTCTTGAATTTCCTTCACTATTTTTTTAGGATACCCAATTGGAATTAAAATTTCTTAGATGTTCAAGTGGTGAAAAATAATTATATTTAAATGTATTTCTTCATTTCTCGTAATAATTATTTTGAAAGGTCGAAAAATTTATTTAAATTTGCAAAAATATTAATGTTGACAAAAAAATATTAAAAATTAGGCTAAAATAGGGTGGTCAAGGGTGAGGATGCCCTTGACCAGGCCTATTTTGAATTTTAGATTGTCGTTAAATAAATAATTAATTTTAATTTTCAATTTTATCTTTATTTTTAGAAAACGGTAATAAAGCGGTGAAATAATAAGCTTAATTAGGTCCAAGCACATAATGGGGAGCTAAACATAATTTTGAATTGTTAGGGTCAATAATTTATGATGCTAAATTTAGCCCCCACTTGAGTAAGAGTATGAATTTACACTCATGATCACACTAAAGTAAGGAGCAACTAATAATGGTTCTTTCATCAAAACATTGGAGAAGTAAGATAATACTAAATCTAGGAGATGTGCTAGCCTCTAGGCTTAGGATCCTACTAATAATAATGTAAAGAAAAAAGGAGAGCACACACATAAGATGCAATGCAACAAGAGATAAATGATAATCATACACAACATACAAAATGAAGACATGAAGAAAATATGCACAAACATAATGCAAAGCAACCATGCAAACATGATGTAAACATAATAGAAAATAAATGAAAACATGATACAAACATAAAAAGGGGTGTGGCATCATGAACTAGCAATAGCCACATGTTCCTACTAGGATCCATACCTAAGATACCCATAAATCACAAGCAAGAAAAATATGATATTTTCTAGGTGATCCATGAATAGATTAAGGCACCACAAGCTAGTGAAATCCAATATTCACTAGGTGATCTTGATAAGAAACAACACAAGCTAGTGAAGTCTAATATTCACTAGGTGAGTTTCTACAATGGTAGAAAATAAAAATACACAAGGGCTAGTGAAGTTCTATATTCACTAGGTGAGTTCTCATGTCAACCATACCAAAAATTATAAGCCCAATAATTATGATAAGGCACTACAAAATATGATCAATATGCCATAGAAGCATCACAAAGTTCCAATTATGTGAAGAATGTAAAGCACATAGTGTAATGTATGCCCCACCTTAAATTAATTGCTAATGCCAAATGGGAACAAGTTACTTTAAGGTAGAATAAAAATGATACTTACAAAATGATAGGTCATGAAAGCTTATTGGTAAACCTTATGCCAAGTGATATCTTCCTATAAAGTTGACTCACAAGGGTTTTCCCCCAAAGAAAGCCATATAATTAACAAGACAAAGTAGCACATGAGGGATCCATAGATTTAGGGTCAACATAGATGAGATATAATTTATAATATTATCATGCTCCAAATTGAGATCATTCCCCAAATACTCGTGGAACTACGAACACAAGGGAGGAATGAAACATGAAGATAATAGAAAAGCTTTTGGGTCAACATAGAAGAGACCTAAATGTCTCAACGCTTTGCATCATTCCCAAAAAGAACAAAAGAAAGATGTTTACAACATAAAGAGGAAAGGAGATACAAATATAGTGGATGAAAAAACACAAAGACACAAAGGGTACTACACATGCGATCCAATCTATAGAAAATTGTCTACATCCCAATCTTGCTAATCATAAATAGAAGGTGGCCAATAAATTAAAGGAACTACAATTGCAGTACAAAGAGAGGTAGTAGGTTCAAAATGTGGTGGATTACTCACATTAGTAAGATCATCACAGTTACCACCATCTAAATTTATTGATTTCACAAACATAAGAGATAATTCATTATGATATTCTTTTTGTTATTTCATCTTATTTTCTGATTTGGAGTCAAAATAAACCACAATGGGTTACATATTAGTACTATCCCCATGATTGCTAGAATTATCATCCTTATGAGTATCTTTTTTAGTAGGTGATGGGGAGGGGAGTGAAATTTTTAGTCTTTGGCTTGGAAAGATAAGGCTTGACTTCATGATTTTGTGAGAGAGGTGGAGTGGAGTAAGGAAATTTTGAGGATTGATGGGTGGGAGGTATCTCGTTGGAATTTGGTTGTATGGATGAAGTATTATTAGGTAAGGATTTTCTATCTTCAACAAGATGAAAAGCTATAACATAATGTCTTCATTTATTTTCTTTTGCACTTTTATTTTGTCTTGAATGAGCTTAAACTTGTGAAGGGGGAAGTGAGGTGTTTTCTAAGATTGGTCCCTTTTCTTCCCTTGTAGGAGGAACTACATAAACTATCAAAGGTTTGGAAACCATAGGGGTTTTATTTTTTTCCACGATGGATTTATTTTCTTTAGTAGGAACAAAACTAATCCCTAAAGGCCTCATTGAGCAATTTTCTCATGGTCCATGATAGGATGGTAGAGGGGGAACCATGAAATAGATTCTATATGGTTGAGGTTGAGGAAGGATACGTTGTTTGGGATGAGGTTCATTTGCTACTCATGGAGTAGGAGGAACAACTATTGCAGCCAATGGAGACCAAGGAGCCTTAAGGTGAATATTGGTAAGGGATAATTGGGCTATTTTATTAGCTTTAAAATTTTTATATGATAAAAATAGATATTTATCATGAGTTTGAGCAAGTTAGGTTGGTTGAGGCTAAAAGTAATCAAGTGAGAAATTTCCATGAAGTGCCAAAGGTTTAAATCCACTATGATAAATGGTATGCATTTTTACTTCAAATGGGAATTTAAGACATTTTTGAATAAGATATGTGACCAAATTTATGTTGGTAAGCCATAGGTGACCTAAATTCACACAAAATTGATCCAATATTGGGATTATGGTAAATAATACATCCAACTTGAACTAAGAGAGTTAAAGAACCAATTATAGGGTGAATAGAACCATCATTAACTTTTAGTGATACTTTTGATTGTTCATAATTATCCTTACATAGCTCATACACATACAAAAATTCTTCGTTCATCATGTTTACTAAACATACTGGATCAATGAGTATTCCCCTTGTGGGTTTATCATTAGTTCTACCAATGATGTAAAGAGGATCATCAACTACATGTATAGGAGTGTCAATATGTGTAAAAGTGATATTAGATAAGAGATTAGGGATGATGTATGACTTTTGTATTGAATCCCCTTGAGGTGTGAAAAATAGGATGTTGGCTCCAGAACCATGATTTGTGAAAGACCCATCAAAGTATAGTTTCCATTTGGTAGAGGTCTCTATCGTGAAGATGGATTCATCAATCAAATTAGAGACTAAAGGATGTCCTTTTATTAGAGCTTCTGTAAGTTGGTCAACTATTACTTATCCTTTCATTTATTTTCAATCAACATACTCTATATTAAATTCACTCAGGATCATTACCCACTTTGCTAGTTGACTTGTTAGAGCTGCTTTGATGAGTAGGTATTTCAAGAGATCTACCTTTGCTACCAATTTTGTGTGGTGATTTAGAATGTAGTGTCAAATATTTTGAGTGGAAAAGAAAACTACAAGGCACACTCATTCAATAGGACTGTAATTAAGCTCATACTCCATGATTCTATGAATGATATAGTAGATGTTTCATTCTTTTCCTTCTTCATAATTTTGTGCTAACAAGAATCCCAATGCTGTTGAGGTCACTGATATATAGTATTAGATGTCTTCCATCAACATGTGGCATAAGAACTAGAGGAGTTAGCAAGAAATCTTTAATTTTTTTGAAAATATTCCTGGAAATGATCAGTCCATATGAATGGGATTCCCTTATGAAGCAAGTGATATAATGGTTGACATTTATCGACCAACTGAGCTATGAATCTTTGAATAGACTATAAATTTCCTTGTAGACTATGTAGCTTATTTATATTTGTTGGTGGAGGCATATCCATGATAGATTTCACTTTTGTAGGGTCGAATTCAATACCTCTAGGAGAGAAAATGTATTATAGTAACTTACTAGATTATACCCCAAAGATTTTTTTTCAAAATTTATCTAACATTGTACTCTTCCAACCTTTTGAAAATATTATCTAATACTACTAAGTAATTGCCCCTTGACAATTATTTGGCTAGCAAATCATCGACATAGTCTTCCATGAGTGTATGCATGTAATAATGGAATATTGTAGTCATATCCCTTTGATATGTTGCTCCATCATTCTTAAGACCAAAAGACATGACATTCCAACAATATATACCCCAAGGATAAGTGAAAGTTGTTTTATGTTGATCTTTAGGAGAAATTATGATTTTATTAACCCTGAGAAATTGTCCATGAGTGAAAGTATTTCATATCCCGCTGTGAGGCTACTATGATGTCAATGTTGGGAAATAGGAAGTCATCTTTGGTACAAGATTTATTTAGATCTCTGAAATTTGTACAAACTTTGATTTCCCTAGTTGGTTTCATTACATGAACAAGATTTGAGATCCACTCTGCATAATATTTAAGTTGAATGAAACCAACACCAAGAAACTTCTTCAACTCTGCTTTCACTAAGAGTGCTATCTAGGGATGCATCTTTCTTAATTTTTGATTGATAGGTTTTGCATTAGGAAACAATGGTAAATGATGAAAAACCAACTTAGGATCCAACTTAGGCATATTAGCATATGACCAAGAAAAATTTATTTTTCTTTCTGAAAAGAAACTGATGAATTCCAGTTTTTCAGTGGTTGTCAAAGATGCTGCAAAGTGATTGATTCTAGGATTGTCTTTAGTACCAATATTTATTTCTTCTGATTTTTCCATAAGATTTGGTTATCTCTCTTGAATTATAGGGAGAATATACAACCCTCCATCCTTAGGTTCCTCAGAGAGGTTTTCACCCTCGACTATGTCCTTTCTTTTTACTTTTTCATGATCTAAAGGTGCCTTTCGGTTTTCACCTAGAGAGCTATTCTTTTTATGTTTTTCACTTTTGTGATTAGAGGGTGGAGTAGACTCCCCAAAGTAGGTTGAATTTTCAAGTTCAATGATGAATCCAACTTTATGATCCCCACTTGGCATTCCTTCTTGAAGTCCCATAAACTCGGCTATTTCCTCATCATCTTGAATATGTCTAAGCTTGGAGGTCCTTGTTGATCCCAATTTGTCAATTGTGAGTAAAATAGAGGTAAGTCACCATTAGTATCATTATAGCTGAAGGATAAAGAAAATATGGTATATACAAATGTATCATCAAGATCCCAAAATGTCTCAATCTAGGCTCATTGATCAATATATTTGGTTTAAGAAGAGGATTGTTCAGGCTCACAAAAAGTTTCACTTAGGTCATAATAATTGGAGGATTTGTCTGAACCCCATTCTCATTCATTGGAGTCCATTTCGGTATGGTAATCCTTAGATGTCTTGATGTCATTATAATTGTTAAAATTTTTATTCGAAAGTAACTTAGTACAATGAGGACTCACTTTTAATAGTGTATACCCTAACCCTTTATTATTTTGCAACTTAGGAGGTAGTAGAGACTCTATCATTCCATTTTTGTGTAATCCAAGACCACTATGCCAATCATAACCTTTTCATTTCAAGATCTCAAAACCTTTGTCATATTTCTCAACTAGTATTTGTATGGGCTCAGTGTCTTCTTCATCCTTATAGATCCATGTAGAGATATCCTTTCCTACAGTCTCTTTACTTAGCTCACCCAACTTAGTGAAAGTAGTGGGAGGATTATGGATGACAATATTAGGTTCCTTCTAGATAGGATGGGGTTTTCCATGAGATTTTGGTGATGTAGGTAACTAACCAATGCAATATGAGCTCTGAATATTATACTCTCCATGTCCTTGGTCCTGGATCTAGAATCCCCCTTTGGGAATGAAAGTGGATGGAGTGGAAGATGTGGATAATGAAGAGGGATCAATGTAATGTGGTGTAGTGGAGGGATGCTTCCCGATTGATAGGCACTTGATGTTCAAAGATTCCCTTCAGATTACTGCAATATTGGAAGGGGTCAAGATTACTTGGTATGGTGATTTCAGTGTCATTATGGGGAAATTTGAGGCATTGATGGTATGTGGAAGGGTCGAACTTCATGACATGAATCCATGGGCAACCAAGGAGGAGGTTATATGGAAGTTTTAGATCTAAGACTTGAAATATCATATTTTGAATGGGTGGTCCAACTCTCATGGGCAGTGTAATTATACCTTTGGATGAATATTCGACATCATCATAAGCCCTTATGATAATTTTATTAGATATGTCTATACAAGCTTCAGAGAATCCCAATGTTGTGACCAATTTTAAGGTGCATATGTTTAGACCTGCTCCATCATCTACCAAGACTCGTCTAATTTTGTGTTTGTTAATGTATACCTCAAGGTGTAATGGATGGTTATGATTTGGTCTTTGCGTAGGGAGATCTTGTTTAGAAAATGCAACATGATGGATGGTAGCCAAGTACCCTATCATGGCCTAAAATTGATTGACATTTAGGTCGGTGGGGATGAAAGTCTCTTGCAAATATTTTCCAAAATGGATTTGTGCTTAGGAGATATACAAAGCAACTCAAGAATGGATATCTATGCGGGAGTCTTTCCTAGATGGTCTAGGAGGTTATATTGAGTTTTTGGGTGTGGATTTGAAGCAACCCCTTGCAAGACCACTTTAGATCTTTAGGTTTTGAATACACATTTTGGACTTTTCTTGATGGTAATGGTAGAGACATGATTATAAAAGGATCAAACATTATTGATGGTATACTCATATGTGGCGCTAGTATAATTGGTATTATTGTTTGTCTTGTTTCCTAAATTGGAGGATTTTCTGGACCCATGGTCTTGTAAGGGATTCTTGAAAATGGTATGATCAAGATTCATTTTACCTTGTAAATTGTCTATGGATATCTCACCTTGTTCAATGACGTCTTGGATGAGGTCCTTAAGTTTCCAACATGATGATCTCTTATGTCCTTTCATGCGATGGTACTCACAAAAATCATCATCATTCCACCAAGCTAGTTTGAAAATTCTTGGTTCATAGTGTCTAACTTCTGGGAGTTGAATGACATTGGATTATAATATTTTCTTCAAGATCAATTCAATGGGTTCCCCTAAGGGTGTATATGTTTTCTCATGGAGGAACTCGATGTTGGGTATTATTTTGGACTACGTTTGTGGATTGGTTTTGACTTTTCCGCTGATTGTTTGATGTAGAGGGACCTTTTAGATGAATGGTGGGGTGAACTTTGTTAACCAATTTAGCATCAACTACCCCATCATTAGTGACATTCTTGTTTTAGGACCAAATTTTTTCTTTTTCATTAGGATTATTTTGGTTTTCTTTGAAGATTTTGGTCAACCCTTGTGCAAAAAATGCTCTCTTAATGGAAACACCTTTCTCAACAACCTCTTCGAAAGTATTGAAACAATGGATTTGAAGTTGATAGATTAGGTCCTTTCTTACATTTTCCACAAACATGTGCATCAATTGTTTCATGGGGATATCACAAGGACATTTACTAGCCATACTTCTCCACCTTTGGAGGAAAGAGGCAATTTTTTCTCCTTTTTTTTGGTTGTACATATTTTGGAAAGAGTAATGTCACTTTCAATATTATGAGAAATGTGCAACAAATTTATCAACTAGTTCATTGCATGTTCTTATACCTAGAGATAGATGTGCAAACCACTCTAGAGCTTGCCCCAAAAGGCTATGTGGGAATAATCATATCAAGTACGTATGCTCAAAAGTGATGTCCATGCAAGCAATATGAAATTCACTCACATGTTCTATTGGATCTCCCTTTCCCTTATATTTGTTGAATTTCTTACATTGAAGTGTTGAGGGAAAGGTGGAATGCTCCTATCAAAGGGATAAGGACATAGTTCTTCCATGGATTATGTTTTCTTTGTTCCACCCACTTGCATATTAGATATTTGTCATTATAATGCTTGGATTTTTTGTGTCAAGGCATCCATGGGTGATAGTGAAGTATCTATTATGTTTACAACTACATTGGGGTATTGATGTCCCATGTTCATTGTTAGTGGAGGTGAATTTTGATAACCGACATTTGGGGTGGATGGATTGCTGTTTGAGTTGAATGTGTTATATGATGGAAATGGATTTTGATTTTGGGAGTTTGGTGTAGGTGTAGCATAAAGTTGGAGGTTGGTTTTTTGGAAGTGTTATGCAAATGTTGGATTTGGGTTGATGTTTTGTTGTGAAGGATTTTGATTGCCTGGTTGGAAATGAGAGGTGAACATGGTATTAGTATGGTTTTAGGGTGAATTTTGGATTGTTTGTTGGAATTTTTGTGTGAAGTTGGAGTTTGGATTGATATTTTTTTGTGACAGAGGTTGATTGGTGTTTAGGTTTGACCCAAAATACATGTTTGTGCTTGGCGTAGTGTTGGTCATTTGGGATTATGCTCTTGGTGTGACAATATGAATCCTCTGTGTCTTGTTTGGTGGGTTTGGATTTGGAGGTGGTGTTGGGTTCATCATTATATTTTCTATTTATTTTTTTTATAGATCTTTGTGTTTTAATAGCTATAGGTTTTTTGCACTGAAATCATGCCTTTGAATTCCACAATCATCACTTCTTATGCCATAGTCGACCTTCCCAAAACTAGAATTGTCATTTCCTAAGCTACATCTATTGAATCTTGTGATGCATCTATGAGCCAAATTTGAGCCTTTGGGCACCACATCTGATTGTAAAGAAAAAATAGGGTACAAATTTGAATTTTTCATCTTTCAACTTTTTGCATTCACTAGGGCAGAGCATTTTGGTTACTGATATCTGATTTTCAGCTTTTGGAAATCGTTGGGAGAAGACCTTTTGATCTAAAATACTAATCCAATTTCTTGTAGGGTTCCATTGTGTGTTTTTGATTTATAAATTAGGAACATTTGGAATTGTTGCTTAAAAATAACACGTTTCTTCTATTTTTCAAGCACTTGCACACATGTGTTATTATCAAAAGTGTGTTTAGCTAAAGTATCCTCTCCCCTTGTGCTATGTGTGATTCCTAGGTGATGATAAATAGAGGCACAATATAGTCTTAAGTATCCTCTCCCCTTGTGGTATGTGTGATTCCTAGGTGATGTGAAAGAGTAATACACAAGCTTTCCTTTTTTTTATTTTAAGTAGGGTGGGCCTGCCTATGGAGTTTTACCCTAGGGAATGACCCACAATGTATATACCTCTAGTATGCTATATAAAAGTGAAAAAAAAAGGTGAGCATAATCCATTTGAGCCCTAGGGGTTGGGCCTTTCGGTCTTGGGTGATTCTGAACAAGGTTTAGAGACATTGGTCTTCCATTGCTACTAGGCCATGGTATTCTTTTGAGTTCCTGTGAATACAAACCATTGATTTTAGAAGCCTAAGAATTTTTTGGCCATTTTCTACTATGGTGCATCATGACAGCATCATCACGAGAAGTTACTTACCATGTCCAGTGCTTGGTTCCTTTCAAGGTGAGTGGTGTTAAGGTGGTACATGACCTTGGTATACCCTAGTTATCGACTCCTTTTTTTTGGATATAAAATCACCCAAAGGGTGAGGTAAGACCACTTTAGTAGATAAAACTATTACTACTACTACTACTGCTAGGTTGTACTTGCTTATATTATTTGTGAACCAAGTCCTAGCAATTTTTGTAGAAGAAAACTTACAAAATACTTGCTTACCAAGAAGTCAAAGAGTCAAAATCAGCCAAATCTATTTTGAAAGTGTTTGTTATGTTTTATGATCAAATTTTGGAATTTCCCAAGATGGAAAACAATTTAGAAAACATCAATTTAAGATCGAAAACCAAAATACTGCAACCATCACATAAAACACCACAATTTTTGAATATAACACCACAATTGTTAGAAATAACGTCACATCTATCAAAAACCCTAGGAAGCTAGAAGCTCACATTTTACTATGCACCACAATTGACTAATTCTACACCACATTTTTCTAGTCCTACACCACACCTATGGCATCATGCACCACATCTATCAATTTAAAAAAAAAAGGGAAATACATATGCATCCAACTTTTAGTTTCCTTCCAAATAATGTGGTGCAAGAGCACCTACTCCAACATTTGAAAATTTGAATGCTTGAAGGTTTGATAGGTGGTCAGTAGGGTAGATTAAGGTCTTTTGAGTTAATTTACTATAAATAAGGTCTAAAGAGACCATTTATTATGTAACTGGGGGTGTTTTGTGTCTTAGGTGTCAATTAGGAAAAGTTTCTCAAAAAATGCAAAAAAATGTTATTAAGCAAAAGTTGTCAAAGTGAAACATTTGGGAATATGAAAGGTTGGGGAATTAAAAAGGTAGTTAGAGTCATTTGGGGGTGGTATTTTGATTTGAACTACTGGCAATTTTCAATAAACAAAGTTTTCTGCATATTTTGGTAATTTGTAATTTTCTAGAACTACACGGACCTGTACACATTACAAATGATATGAATTTATTTGTATCTTGTGGATACATGTTTTAAATTTCATTTGCATCTATTTTGAGGGTTTAACACAAAGATTTGAGTGAGTTCTCTTTGAATTTTTGAAACTGCCTTGTTATCACAGTTTTACTTGTTGAAGGTATTTTAAAATGACAATTTGACCCATTCCACTTTATGTCTCCATTGTTTCTTTTGGAATGGGTCCTAAATGTTGTATATTAGTTGTCCTGGTGACTTGGTAGGTAGAGAGAGTAGTTTGTGAGGTTTGGGATGATGCCCTAGGGCTGGGAAAAGTAAATTTTCATGTGAAAATGAGGTATGGTCATAGAGTTTTGGTGAAATATAGATAGAATTGGACATGTGATGATTGTGTGAGTGTATACAGACTTAAATGAATCTGTTGGATGCCATTTTAGAGTTTGGTAAGCTCGAGAATAGTTTTTTTCATAAAAACCTAGAGTTTTGTATGTAATTGGAGGGTTTCATAGATCAGTGATATAAAGGTTTTGAATCAGGGAAATAATGGTGTAATATGTGGTTTTGGAACATAATTAAAGTCTATCAATAGAGTTATGGTTTTAGATAAGTGTTTAGCAGGAAACTCCTTTGGAAAAGTGGGCTAATTGAGTAGCCTAAGGGTAGGGCAACCTATTGGTTTTCACGTTTGAGTCAAAGAAACCTCTTGGGAACTATTGGTATGTTGTGTTGGATTGTGTTGTGAGTCTTTGAAGGTGTTTTTCAGGCCTCCATATGACCTTCTCCAAAAGATAAGTTGTAGTGTTGTGGTTTGAGGGCTAGAAGCCTATTAGTGAGAGTTTGAGATAAGTTAAGTGTTTTGTGTTCAAAGGCAGTTTTCCTTGTTTGTGTTGGGTCATTTTGAGTTGGAAGGAAGGTTATCACCACCTTTCTTAAATTAGTTGGTATCAGAGCTTAGGGACAAGGTCTCTTGT
Source organism: Sequoia sempervirens (assembly GCA_007258455.2). Taxonomy (NCBI): domain Eukaryota; kingdom Viridiplantae; phylum Streptophyta; class Pinopsida; order Cupressales; family Cupressaceae; genus Sequoia; species Sequoia sempervirens. The sequence goes on along the minus strand of VDFB02047230.1, from coordinate 592,103,370 downwards.
GATTGATTACAGGTTTGAAGATAGAAGGTGAAAAGACAAATTGGTGAAGATTCCTCCGAAAGGTGTTGGTGCTACTAGAGAGTTGTAGGAACTGAAGGAGAAGAATTCTAAGCATATGGAGTCACATAATGTAGTTTTGGAAAGGATTTCTACCTTGGAGAAAAATAAAAGAAGAGATGAGAATGAAGAGGGTGAATCAAAAGAGGAAGATGAAGAATATGAAGATGTTGATGAGGAACTAGACCCTGAAGATTAGAGGATGGTAAAGATGCTCAAAGTAGTGAATGGCGATTCTCATAAGGTAAAATTTGATCTTCCTATGTATGGTGGAAATTTAAATGAAGAATAGTTTCTTGATTGGATTGCTGCTATGGATAATTACTTAAAAAGTGAATACATTTCAGATGAGCAGATGGTGAAGGTGGCAAAGATAAAACTCAAGGGTCATGCTCTTCTATGGTGGGACTATGAACAAGTAGAGAGGAGAAAACAAGGAAATTCAAGGATAACTTCTTGGGACAAGATGGTACAAAAACTAAAAGGTAAATTTCTTCCAAAGGATTATGAAGTTTGATTGGATAAAAGATTACAAGGATTAAAGAAAAAAGATCTAGACTTTAAGGCCTACATTGATGAATTTTACAAATTAAGTATAAGGTTAAGAAGGGATGAGGATGAGGCTAAAAAGGTGGCTAGATATCTAGGTTTTCTAAGATTTAATAAAGATGAACTTGTTGCTAACCCAAAGACTGTTGAAAAATGTTTTCAATTAGCAATCAGGGTGGAAGAAAAGCTCAAAAGAAGGCAAGAGAAATCTGTTAGGGGAAAAGGCACTAGCATAAGAGGGAGATGTTCAATCCCTACATCAAAGCAACCATTTGAGGAACAAGATGAAGCAAAAAAAGGTAAGGAGAAAGGTGTTGATACAAGAGGAGGTTTTAGGGGTAGAGGTAGGTTTAGTGGTGGTAGAAATTCTAATGATTTTTCAAGGAGATGTTATAGTTGTAATCAATATGGTCATCCATCTTGGAAATGTCTTAATAAGTTTGGTAGTTCATCAAGTGGTGAAAAGAGGACTGAAAGGAGAGCACAATTCATTCAAGAAGAGGAATGTGAAAGTAACTATTTTGCAAGTTTAAAAGTTGTTCCTGAAATAGGTGAAATGTTGATGATGAGGAAGACTATATTGAAGACAACCAAGGAGGTGGAACCATTGAAAAGGAAAAGTATTTTCAAGAATACATGTAAGTGAAAAAAAAAGGTATGCAAAATTGTGATTGATTCAAGTTCTACAAAGAATATGGTGTCTAGTGAGATGGTGAGTAAATTAAATTTGCAAAAAGTTCCTCATGAGTTTCCATATAGGGTGTCATGGTTGAGTGATGGACAATCTCTTTTCGTTAATGAAAAATTTGTGGTTGAATTCTAGATTGGAGGCTATAAAGATAGTGTAGTTTGTGATATTATTCCTATGGATTGTTTTCAACTACTCCTAGGTAGAACTTGGTAGTATGACATGCGTGCTGTGGTATGATGGAAGATAAAACACATATACAATAGTGAAGAATGGATGTGTTACTTTTGAAATTTTAAATTCCAAGGCCCGTATAAAAATCCTTTGATTGATGCCTTTGTTAAATCCTATATGTATTCAAATAATGGTTTCAACAAATTTCATAATTAATCATGGCCCTGCCAAGTTTCCTAACTAAGCCACTAGGTTCCAAAATCCTAGAATCACCCGACCAAAACCTTCGTGGTGATGGGCTATGAAGTCGGGATGTCGGAAGTTCACAAAACCTTAAAACTCCTGACTGATGGTTATGAAGTTCTACTTCTTCACGACTAGGTGATTTCATTGGGATGCATGAATTTTAAGGTGTCAGTTCATTAAATAAGCTGCACGACGCCTTTAAGGAATGTCTTCTCAAATGATTTGGAATGCTAGTTTGAAATGTAACGTAATCTTTAAAATCCTCTGAAAGGACAACAATTAAATAAGGAAGTTGGTGAAACAAATTTCATAGCAAATTGGCACATTTCTCTTGGCCAATAAATGGTCACTTCCCACCACAAAAATTAAACAAGCCTGCATGCAAGAGAAGGTAACAACATTTTTCAGTTCTAGAATTTTTCTCAAGATGGTACTTCCTGGTGAAGTTGTAGAATGGGAAGATGAACTGGTTCCTGTCATACAACCTGATTTGAATTGTCCAGAAGAGGAACAATTTGACATCATTTTTGAACTATGTTCGTTAGCCTGGAAAGAGAAAACTAGCCGTGTCGAGTATAATTAGGTGAAATTTGTCTTGGATGAAGAAGAAGAACGTGTTGAATTACGCAATTTGGTCATGGAAATGCAGTTGGAATTGTTCAGGGTTCCAGCTCATCCAACAGCTTAGCAGCATGCATGGTTTTTCATGACATGTAATGATAACGTCTTTTACGAAACTGTTTCTATCTAGAAGTCTTTTTTCCTTCCAGTCATTTTTAAGACCGTTACTTTTGTAATGTAACAGTTTTGGTGTGCCTATATATATAAAACTCTAAAATAATGAAAGGGGGGGAATGAGAAATATCAAAAAAAGGGAAGGGAATAGAAAGGAAAGCAAGAATTTTGAGTTTTGAAAATAGTTTTATTGTATAGAGAGGGGGACTTTGAACCCACTTATAAGCATTAAAGAATAAAGAGATAATAATAAACCTTTGTTTCTATCGATATTATCTTTGATTACAATTGAATTGCGCTTCTTTGTAGTCTCTTTAATGTTTATCTATTATATGAAACTAAGTATGTGATTATTTCTGGAACTTTGAATTTGAGATAATTCATCTGTTGAAAGAAGTTCTGCAAATAATTCTTTTCCTTTTTTCTTGTTGTGGGTTTAAGACAAATGGGCTTTGAATCGTTTGTTTATATTATTCTTATTTTGGATTAGCTTTTCATGTTTACTTTCATGATTATGGGTAAATGTATGTGAACCTTTCTTGCTTTCTGGTTAAAAGCATACCCACTTTTCTCATTCATTGAATATCATTAGAAGGTAGCTGCGCCTTGTAAAATAAGCATAGAGAACTTGCAAATACCATTGTCGGTGACTCAACTGTTGGTGATCTGTGTCCTTCTACCTAGGCATTTTGAGTCATTTTCTGTATTTATTTGTGAAGGATAAATTTGTCAACCAACAGATTTTTGGTGACTCTACTGGGAAGACAAATGCAATAAACAATTGGTGTCCTGTTCTTCAGATAAATTTTAAAGTACCTCCCTAAGGATGGAGGTTGGTGACTACAAATAGTGATGCACTCAGAGGTAATCTTTCCTAAGACTTGTGCTGATTTCGTTTATGCATTTATGTAATGACATTAACTTCCTCCTAGCCATGGGGAAGTCATTTTGGTCCTCTCTCTTTACCTGTATATTCACCATTGCCTGAAGGATCAAGAAATTATTTCTTGAAATTTGATGGAGAAGGTCCTCTGGATGCTGAAAAACACATTTTGGCCTTCACAGTTGCTTGCGGTATTTTGGGGGTAAGTCAAGAAGATGTTTTTGTTAGGATATTTGTTGAATCTCTTAATGGACCTGTTGCTGATTGGTTTTGTCATTTAGAAGATGATTGCATAATTGATTGGAATTTGTTAAAAGATAAGTTTTTGGGAAGATATAAAGGCCCTGTAGATGAAACTGCCTTGTTGAGACAATTTTTCAATATTCATAAGCATGAAAATGAAAAGATCAGAGATTTTGTGGATAGGTTTAATAGATTGCTTAGAGATATGCCTACTTCTATTCGACCAAATAAAAAAATGTAGCTTTGCACTTTCATTTCTTCTTTGCACCCAGATGTTCAGTTATGTTTAAAAAGGTGTAAAATAAATGATATTGAAATTTCACAAGAAGAGGTTGTCAAAATTGAGGATGATATGATTCAAAGTGGTCTATGGAAGGCGAACTTGCTTGAGTTGAATAATGAAAAAATAAAAAATCCTACCTTACCGAAAACAACCCCTCAACCTATAGAGTTCCAATACACACAACCTCCTATTGTTGAATATTGTTATCTCTCTTTTTTCACCCCCGAACATTTTAATAGAAAAAGGGTAATCGAGGAGGAAATTAATTCTTGCGGTAATGGAGGGATTGAGGCCTATTATTTCTAGTGTGAACATGATAAACCTGCAAATCAATCAAATGACAAAGAAGATGAACAATTCTTCCAAAATGATAATCTCTCAGACTCCTTGTTTGCAATAGAAATACATTCATTCATTTTTTCTATAGATGAAGAATTACTTGGAAGCATTCAACATGAGAATGAAATTACCAACATATTATCTTCTGGTCATATGCAAGCTGAGTATGAAACTTTCAAATTTTCAGAGCAAGCTGGTACTAAAGTAAATTTACAAGAAGTCAGAAATGGTATTTTTCTTGAATCTTTTCATTTTAAAGATCTTGATACCAAAGATTTTGCTAGGCATAGTTTTGAAGATGATCAAACAAATGAATGTGTTGAATCTCATATTATTCACCACCCTAATCAGTGTTTCCATGAGGGAAAAAATGAATTTTTGTGTGGAAAAGAAGTTATTGCGACTGTATTGCAAGACATGAGGGTAGGTGGTGAAATAAGTTATAAAATTGTTAAATCAGAAAGAGGAAATGTTTCAGTTGGGAACAGTTTCATTGGAAAGGATGAGAATTCCTAGTCTAGTACACTTCTAGTTTTGCAAGAATTTGATGATCAGTTTTTTGATTTGCATGATTCTTTATCTGTTGATAGAAAGATTAATCATGTTCCCAAATACAATGGAATGTGTGTTACAGGTCAAGATCTAGGATTTCAAAATGATATAATCACTTATATTTATGGTACCAAAAGGAGGGTTTCATTTGATGGTTTGTGCATGGGTTGTCCAATCTAAGGTCTACTTTCTTCAAGCTGGTTGGAATGAGTGTGTCACCAGGTTGTAACTTAGGTCATTAAGATGAATATTGAGGATCTTATGATAGGTCAAATTGGTATAAATTGTCAAACAGAATAGATGCATGATGAAAACTGGCTTCCTGAGGGCTAGATTGCTGATAGAAGATTTTTCTATGGAGCCACTCTTTCTAGTTTTATCAAGTTAGTCACCAGTCAACGATTAATTGTATGCATTATCCTCTTCTACTTAGCATTATTTTGTATGGGTTACTATTTATCTCAACCCATGAATGACTTTTCTTAAATAAAGGTTACTTGAAGGTAGGGTCCTTCGACCATGCAAATAGTGAAATTTTTGGTTTCTTTTTCTGCTTTGTCTTATTTTTGGCTTGCTCACTTTTGGTTTGTGTCTAGTTCTCCTCCACCCATCTGAAAGTAGTTCCTTGTAATATTTATTTTCTTTTGACTCCGCACCCAATGGATTTGGACTAGTCTACCCCAAAGCTTCTAGAGTTCTCTGCATTTTCTACAAAAATACAGTCCCCATTCGGAGCCAATGTTACTTGTGAAATTTTAAATTCCAAGGCTCGTACTTTGATTGATGCTTTTGTTAAATCCTATATGTATTCAAATTGTGGTTTCAAAAAATTTCATAACTAATCGCAGCCCTACCAAGTTTCCTAACTAAGCCACTAGGTTCTAAAATCTTAGAATCGCCCGACTAAAACCTTCATGGCGATGGGCTATGAAGTCGGGATGTCGAAAGTTTGCAAAACCTTAAAACTCCTGACTGATGGTTATGAAGTTATACTTCTTCGCAATTGGGTGATTTCATTGGGATGCATGACTTTTAAGGTGTCAGTTCATTAAATAAGTTGCACGACGTCTTTAAGGAATATCTTCTCAAATGCTTTGGAATGTCAGTTTGAAATGTAACGTAATCTTTAAAATCCTTTGAAAGGACAACTATTAAATAAGGAAGTTGGTGAAACAAATTTCATAGCAAGTTGGCACATTTCTCTTGGCCAATAAATGGTCACTTCCCACCACCAAAATTAAACAAGCCTACATGAAAGAGAAGGTAACAACATTTTTCAATTCTAGAATTTTTCTCAAGATGGTACTTCCTGGTGAAGTTGTAGAATGGGAAGATGAACTGGTTCCTGTCATACAACTTGATTTGAATTGTCTAGAAGAGGAATAATTTGACATCATTTTTGAACTATGTTTGTTAGCCTGGAAAGAGACAACTAGCTATGCCGAGTGTAACGTCTAGAAAATGTAGAGAAATAGATCAGAGCAAACATGCAATACAAATCTAAATGCTCTAATGCAATCTAGGTTAAGCAACAAAGAACAAAGGAAAGCCAAAACGTAAATAAACTGAACAATCTCACCCAATATGTACATAATTCCATGTATCATCTCGATTGCCCTTCTCCATTTTTGCATTGTAGTATAATTGCCCTTAGATTTTCAAGAGTTCGTGCAAGTATAGCCTATGATAGTGATTTAGAAAAACATCAAAGATTCAAGATAGTTGCTCTAAAAATTCATAAGATTTCGAGAGCTATTGGAATGATGAAGACCAGATCAATTTATAGAAAATTGATTATTTGAACGACAGGCCAGGATTGAAAGATCAATAGACGGTTGAGATTGACTGATTAGTCATGCATTCTAATAACAGTTAGTAATGACATGAGTGATATAAATTATAAATAGAATTAAAGATTAAATAAATGATTTAATCTTCAAGTTTGGTATTCGAAAACAAAAGAATTATCTTTGCATGACAAAGATAAAGATGGATTAAAGCAACTCTCTGTTTGAATGCACACACAAGGTTTAATTAATTAAATAGGAATATTTAATTAATCCACATGTACATGCAAATGAGTTAGAACTGGATGATCGAATGATTTGATGAAGAGATTACTCGAGAACGCCACTCAGACATTAAATCAAGAGTTAACTGAGCGATTTGAATAGATCTTTGAGTCGAGTAAAAGTGAATACTTAGATAACTCACACAATTATCTAAATATAGAGAATGCGTTAAAATAGAATTCATGAATTAAAAATAATTCATTTAATTCAAGATTTGATATTTGAAGAATAATTAAATAAATAAGATTTATTTAATTAAGTGATGAAGGATTTAAATGAATAATTAAATAAATAAAGAATTTATTTAATTATAGTTGAAGTATGATAAAGAATAAATTAAATAAGAATTTATTTAATTTGACAAGAAGGATAAGGTTAATTAGTAACATAATTAAATAAAAAGCGTTTATTTAATTAATCAGATAGAATAAAGAAAAGTTTGAATTAATTAAATAATTAAGATTATTTAATTAATAGAAGAAATGAAGACTATAGAGAATAATTAAATAATTGACATTATTTAATCATGACCATGAAGAATATGAATTATGAAGAATATTGAAGTCGCAAGCTTAGACCAAATTTTGGTGTCTACATTTTACCCTCTTTGATACAATGTCATTTTGGTGTTGTGTCAAAGAAAATCGATAATAAATATGCCCCAGTAATGCCCCAGTGTAAAACAGGTGAAGGTATGCCCCCTCGGGAGAACAGGCAGGTTCAAAGAACATGAGTGTGCTCTCGAAATTGATGAGAGAACTAGAAGATGAAAGAAAAAAGGATAGAGGAAAATAGATAAGGGTGGTGAAGATGTAGAAAAGAAGAAATGTTAGTGCAAAAAGAAAGATGAATAATAAAAGACATGGATGTTAGTATTAGCAATCTTCAATGTTTCGTTGTATCACCAAAGGCGTTGCACTTTATCATCATTGGGCGTGACTAATACAAATGGAGAAAAACACCATGATATGACATAGATCAAGGTGTGCAAGGTCATCCACTTGCTAACAACAGACAGTCACAGACAAGGATTGTCATTAACTCATACTAAGGGCACAAATTGCCCCAGTCTTTTTGTCAAGACAAACCACAAACAACAAACAAAGTAAAAGACAGGTCATGAGACGTCATCGCTCCTCTAAATACTTCATGGGACATCCTTGAGGAAACTGATACATTGTTGCTTCTCTAAATCCTCCATGGGACATCCTTGAGAAAGCTATCCATGACCCTATCTTTAGGTCCATCCAAGAAGTCCTTTTAGATAAACATGGCATCCAAAATACACCTATCCTTGATCAAGATTTCATTCCCAACCATATCATTCAAGAAAAACCCATCTTTGATCAAGACACTACTATTGAGCAAGAAGTCCAAAATGATTCACTTGTTGACCTTTATGCCATTCATGATCAAACACTTGAAGACGACCCTATCCAAGTACCAAACACATCCATTTCCCAAAATGAGACACTTGTCTTCTTTGGACACAGGGATGATATTCCTTTAGAACAAGAGTCTCCTACTCTAGACATATTTGCAAATGATCAAGTTATAGCTGAGTGGTTTAAGCTTGCGATTTCAATATTCTTCATGGTCATGATTAAATAATGTCAATTATTTAATTATTCTCTATAGTCTGTTATTTCTTCTATTAATTAAATAATATTAATTATTTAATTAATTCACACTTTTCTTTATTCTATTTGATTAATTAAATAAATGCTTTGTATTTAATTATGCTACTAATTAACCTTATCCTTCTTGTCAAATTAAAAAATTCTTATTTAATTTACTCTTTATCATACTTCAACTATAATTAAATAAATTCTTTATTTTTTAATTATTCATTTAAATCCCTTCATCACTTAATTAAATAAATCTTATTTATTTAATTATTCTTCAAATATCAAATCTTGAATTAAATGAGTTATTTAATTCATAAATCCTATTTTAACACATTCCTCTATATTTAGATAATTGTGCAAGTTATCTAAGTATTCACTTTTACTCGACTCAAAGATCTATTTAAATCGCTTAGTTAACTCAGGATTTAATGTCTGAGTGGCATTCTCGAGTAATCTCTTCATCAAATCATTCAATCGTCCAATTCTAACTCATTTGTGTGTACATGCAGATTAATTAAATATTCCTATTTAATTAATTAAACCTTGTGCGTGTATTCAAACAAAGAGTTGGTTTAATCCATCTTTATCTTTGTCATGAAAAGACTATTCTTTTGTTTTAGAATACCAAACTTGAAGATTAAATCATTTATTTAATCTTTAATTCTATTTCTAATTTGTATCACTCATGTCACTACTGACAGTTATCATAATGTATGTCTAATCTTTCGATCCTGGCCTGTCATTCGAATGATCAATTTTCTATGAATTGATCTATCTTTCTTCATTCCAATCTCTCTCGAAATCTTATGACTTTTTGGAGCAACTATCTTGAATCTTCGATGTTTTTCTAAATCACTATCACAGGCTATACTTGCACGAACTTTTGAAAATCTGAGGGCAATTATACTACTACAAGCAAAACGGAGAAGGACAACGAAGATAAATCATGGAAGAATGTAGATTGGGTGAGATTGTTTCTTTATTTACGTTTTGAATTCCTTTGTACTTTGTTGATATAACTTAGATTGCATTTAGATTTGTATTGCATGTTTTCTCTAATCTGTTTCTTTCTGCATTTTCTAGACGTTACACCGAGTATAATCAGGTGAACTTCATCTTGGATGAAGAAGAAGAATGTGTTGAATTACACAATTTGGTCATGGAAATGTAGTTGGAATTATTTAGGGTTCCAGATCATCCAATGGCTTAGCAACATGCATGGTTTTTCATGACACGTAATGATAACGTCTTTTACGAAACTGTTTCTATATAGAAGTGTTTTTTCCTTTCGGTCGTTTTCAAGACCGTTACTTTTGTAATGTAACAGTTTTGGTGTGCCTATATATATAAAAATCCAGAATAATGAAAGGGGGGGATGGGAAATATCAAAAGAAGGGAAGGGAATAGAAAGGAAAGCAAGAATTTTGAGTTTTGAAAATAGTTTTATTGTACAGAGAGGGGCACTTTGAACCCACTTATAAGAATTAAAGAATAAAGAGATAATATAAACCTTTGTGTCTATCGATATTATCTTTGATTACAATTGAATTGTGCTTCTTTGTAGTCTCTTTAATGTTTATCTATTATATGAAACTGAGTATGCGATTATTTCTGGAACTTTGAATTCGGGATAATTCATCTGTTGAAAGAAGTTCAGCAAATCATTCTTTTCCTTTTTCCAGTTGTGGGTTTAAGACATGTTAGAACTATAAAAATCTAGTGTTTTTACATAAGTTTTCATTCATAACTTCCAGTTTTGGTCTGACTATATGCATTTTTCATCTATGGTTTGCCATATTGTCCCATTGAATCAATCGTGTTGTGCATTTTTCATGTCTGGGTCCATATCGGCATAGGTTCATTCTTGTCTCCCTGACTTGTTGTGCTTTTTTTGCTTGCAATAAGTTTGTGTTGCCTATCGACAAGACTTATTATTTATCACAGCGAATGGATTTTTCCTGCAGGTGGTTTTCGGCATGACATATTTTGGTTATCGACATATGATAAGTCTATCGGCATTATGTCTCATCGAGTTCATCTTGTCTCGCCAACCGGGGAACAAAATACAACATATCGGCATGAGTTAGTATTTTCGAGGGGATGTCATGGCGATACCCATATGTCTCACCGAAAGATTACAATGGGTTTCCTTCAATTGGATTTCGGTATGAGGTTATAACTTTCAGCCTATGGTCCCAGCGATGCGAGTATGTCTCGCCGACGATGCAAAAAAGTTTTCTTTTAAATGGCTTTTGGTGGGAGATAAAACTATCGACATTAGGTCTCCCCGATATCTGTGATCTATAGCGAAGCAGATAGAATGAAATGTGAGGTTCAGCGGGAGATTTATTATGTTTTGGTGACTTAGATATAATGAGTGCCTTTTGGCCTGACATGTTGATCTCGGTATGTGGTCTCCCCGATCCCACAGTGTTATAGCGAAGGAACAGGGGCAGCCTCCATGACTTCGGTATAGCGTGCAGGATGTCTCGGCAACTGGGAAATGAATTTTTGGCTCTCGGTGAAACTTAAAATGGTCGGTGTGGGGTCTCCACGATACTTGAGTGTTATTGCGAAGTAAAAATGAATGAAAGACTACTATGTGGCTTCGGTATAACTAGCAGGTTGTTACAGCGACATATTGGAGGTAAGGTGCATTTCAGCAAAACATAATCAAATCTATGTAACATCTCGCCGACAACCTTGGGCTACAGCAAAATAGAGGTGATACTTCTCCACTTCGATATAACGAATGGGTGGTCACGGTGAACACGAAATGTAGGGCGCAGGGATAAGCGTTTGAATTGCCTTCAGCAGGATGATATGTTGTGTCTGGCTGACTGTTCTACTGGTAAAAACAAAATTTCAAAATCTTGTGGCCGACATGTTGAATGCTTGGAGACCATTGTTGGCCGACATATTTTGAGCCCGAATCTTATGGAGGGCTGACATAATATTTTATTTTGATATTTTTCTCATGCTGGTGTATAAATAAGCATGTTGTAGTTAATAAAAAAAACTAGACATTAGATTTCCAATACACTGCAAATAGATACAGTAGAATAAAATTATCAAACCAGAGGCTATTGTTGCATGATTTTCACAATGGAGGTATTTATGAGATTCAGTTGATGTTGCTATATTTCTTTGGTGTCAGTTATCTATTGAATTGAATGAAAAATACTGCTAAGTTGTCTCCATAATTGATTTTTCTGGTTGTTTAAATTGACATAACAAGTTTATGTTTGATTTATCGATACACATTTGCTGTATTTGTGTGATTAATCAACTGGTTCTTTCAAGCAAAGATTAAATCCTTTTATTGATCACAGTAATCAGAGAAACTCATTTTGGATTATTGAAGTAGAACTTAGTAGTCACATTATTGCATGTTTATACAAGTTGTAAACAAAACGTATGCTAGATAATCTGTCTTCTCCAGAGAGTGTTGCTCATCTTGATCTCATTTGACTCTGCATACCCAACAAGGCACTAGTCTCTACACTTCATCATTATAAATTCATTAAGTTTCTTTTAATTGAAGTATTTAGGATTTAGATCAGAATATTATCACTGTTTTCAAGTGGATTTCATCTGTTCACTCCCATCTACCATTGTGAACAAGTTGTTGTAAGAAGATAATTCCAAGTCAATTCTGCATTATTTAGAGAGGTATACCCACCCAGGTCTGCAGCACCTAAAGAGTAGAAGGTTGAGCTCACTTGACCTTGTCTGTTACCCTAAAGCGTATCAAGAGATTGGTAGCCTCTTGAGGCATTCATCCTATGTTTTTGAGAGCTAACAAGACAAATGGGCTTTGAATCATTTTTTTATATTATTCTTATTCTGGATTAGCTTTTCATGTTTACTTTCATGATTATGGGTAAATGTCTCTGAACCTTTCCTACTTTCTGGTTAAAAGCATACCCAATTTTCTCATTCATTGAATATCATTAGAAGGTAGTTGCTTCTTGTAAAATAAGCAGAGAGCTCTTGCAAATACCATTGTCAGTGACACAACTATTGGTGATCTTTTCCCTTCTACCTGGGCGTTTTGAGTCATTTTCTGTATTTATTTGTAAAGGATAAATCTGTCAACCAACATGATGCAAGTTTGTTTTAACTCCTTTGGTGGAAGACGAGAAAGCTAAGGAAAAAGTGATTGTGTGGAAAAAAAAGAGCTTGTAGAAATTGTGAATGAGGAAAAAAAGAGAAGTGTTGTAGATAGTTCAAGGTCTGAGAAAATTCTGACAACAAATGTAAGGATGAATGCAGGGTTGAAGAGTGAATTGAAAGTGAATTGGTTTGAAAATGTGTTGATAAGGACCATGGTGTGTCCTTTAGTTGACAATAAAGTTGGAAAACTTGAAGGATCTACAGGTATAGGGGGTAATAAATCTGATAATATAGTGAGCGCTATGTTGGTACAAAAGGCTGATAAGACAGTGGGACAGTTGATAGTAAAGAAAGGACGGAATGGACAAGGAAATAAAGGTAGTTGCAAGCCCGAGTTTGAAGAAAAATAGAAGTTAGATTAGGGAACCCAAGGTAATATTTTGTTTGACTACATGAAGGCAAGGAAATTTTCATGTTTTGGTCAGAGAAAAGATAGCAGTCCTTTATTAGGTCTAATTGCAAGGGAGGGATAATGTTCAAGTGCAAGTAAAGACATTGAGGCATAGTATGATACAATATCTTAGTGTCTATATCAGGGAAGAAGATTTGCAGAACAATATGCATGTGGAAAACAAATGGGATTTGGTACAGATCAGTGCTCATATGGCATGAGCTCTTTTTTTGTGGGGGTGTATGGTGCAGGAGCACCTACTCCAACATTTGCAAATTTGAATGAGCTTGAAGGTTTGATAGGTGGTTAGTAGGGTAGATTAAGGTGTTTTGAGTTTAATTACTCTAAATAAGGTCTAAAGAGACCATTTATTATGTAATTGGGGGTTTTTTGTGTCTTAGGTGTCAATTAGGAAAAGTTGCTCAAAAAAATGCAAAAAAATGTTGTTAAGCAAAAGTTGTAAAAGTGCAACATTTGGGAATATGAAAGGTTGGGGAATTTTAAAAGTAGTTAGAGTCATTTGGGGTGGTAGTTCTGATTTGAAAATGTATTTAAGGCCTCAAAAAGGGTCAATCTAGTGTGGAAGAAGTTTTGTATTGAAAATTCTCATACAATAAACAATGTTTTTTGTAGATTTTACTTGTAATTTGCAATTTTCTAGAACTGTACGGACCCGTACACACTGTAAATGATCTGAATTTATTTGTATCTTTTGGAGACATGTTTTAAATTTCATTTGCATCTATTTTGAGGGTCTAACACAAAGATTTGAGTGAGTTCTCTTTGAATTTTTGAAACTACCCTGTTATCACAATTTTACTTGTTGAAGGTCTTTTAAAATGACAATCTGACCCATTCCACTTTTTTTCTCGACTGTTTCTTGTGGAATGGGTTCTAAATGTTATATATTAGTTGTCTTGGTGACTTGGTAGGAAAAGAGAGCAGTTTTTGAGGTTTGGGATGATGCCTTAGGGCTGGGAAAAGCAAATTTTCATGTGAAAATGAGGTATGGTCGTAGAGTTTTGGAAAAATGTAGATAGAATTGGACATGTGATGATTGTGAGTCTATACATACTTAAATGAATATTTTGGATGTCATTTTAGAGTTTGGTAAGCCCAGGAATAGTGTTTTTAAGAAAAACCATAGAGTTTTGTATGTAATTGGAGGGTTTCATGGATTAGTGATATAAAGGTCTTGAATCATGGAAATAATGGTGGAATCTGTGGTTTTGAAACACAATTAAAGTTTTTCAATAGAGTTAGGGTGTTAGATAAGTGTTTAGCAGGGACCTCCTTTGGAAAAGTGGGCTAATTGAGTAGCCTAAGGGTAGGGCAACCTATTGGTTTTCATGTTTGAGTCAAAGAAACCTCTTGGGAACTGTTGGTATATTGTGTTGGATTGTGTTGTGAGTCTTTGATGATGTTTGTTAGGAATTTGTATGGACTTCTCCAAAAGATAAGTTCTAGTGTTGTGGTTTGAGGGCTAGAAGCCTATTAGTGAGAGTTTGAGACAAGTTAAGTGTTTTGTTTTCAAAGGTAGGTTTCCTTGTTTGTGTTGGGTCATTTTGAGTTGGAAGGAAGGTTATCACCACCTTGCTTACGTCATAATGATTGTATGTTTAGACCTAAGAGTGGTTTAGTTTAGTCAATCCATTCATTGAATTTCACCATTTAGCTTAGCTTTACCTTGCATATCCTAGTTTGCATTTGTCATCTTAGCTTATCCATCCATTTCCATCTTTGAGTATTCATATTAGGAAGCTTATCAAGCCATTAATCAAACCATATTCACATATTTGAGTTTCTTTCCCTTATCACATCTTATCTATTTTATACTTAGGTTGGGCTTAAAAATCATGTGTCTAGTCTAAGTACACCTTTTATCAAACCATCATCACCATATCAGTTCTTATCCTTTTGAGGTCTTGGAATTTAGATTTGTTACCTTGTTTTATCATACTTTTCCTAACATCCCCTTTTTAAGGTTCAAAGTTGCATATCCAACATCCTTAGGCATAGTCATACTCTCATTACCACTTTTACATTCCAAACATAGTCATACCTTCATTAGCACCTTGCATACCAAGCTTAGTCATAGTTGCATTACCATCTTGCATCCTTATATCCAAAAAACATAGTATGGTTAAATTTCTATCTTGCATATTCATCCTTAGTTGAACTCATTCCAAATGTCTCAAAATCCACAAGTCACAAGTCTTATATTTCACTAGGTCATAAAGGAAACAAAAAGACATGGATTCCACAAGTGACCTTCAATCTAACTAGCACCTCAAATTTTGGGTCATATTCAAACCAACCCCAAACATCACAATCTCAAATTATAAACCTATTTTCCAATCAAGTACATTTGAAGAGGTTGAACGAGGTCTAACCCCTGAATAAATTGAAAGAACTTCCCTAGATCCTAAGATATTGTGCATCATAGAAGAGCTTGTTAAAGTAGATCTTGATAAATACTTTCTAGCACTTTCCCAAAATGGGGCCAAAATTCCCTTTGGTTTTGACACTTTCACAATTGTAGAAGGGACAATACAAACTTAAACTCAAGGTCAAGTCCATAACACATTCCCACAAACCAATACCACTTCACAATAGATGCACACTAGTATGCCTCTTGGGGGAACTACACATAACATGACAACCAAAAACATACCCCATACTTCAACATTTGTGACCAAAAGAACATATCCAACATCTCAAGGACCAATTCCCTCATTTTTCAACCCATTTTATACAACATCTAACACCATGGTTATGACTTTTGGAAATCTTTTTTCCTCCCAGGCTGCCACACCATCAACCAACACCACCTCCATGGGTCAAAACATCACAAATCCAAACCCACCAAACAAGACATGAAGGATACACATTGTCACACCAAGAACAAAACCCCAAATGACCAACACTACACCAAGCACAAACACATATTTTTAGTCAAACCTAAACATCAATCAACCTCCATCACAATAAAATATCAATCCAAAATCCAACTTCACACCACAATTCCAATAAACAAGCCAAAATCCACCCCAAAAACATACTAATACCATGTTCACCTCGCATTTAAAACAAGAAAATCAAAATCCTTCACAAAAAAAATCAACCTAAATCCAACATTCACATCACACTTCCAACAAACCAACCTCCAACATTATGTTAGGAAATATTACATTCAACCCACAAACTTATTCCATTTCCTACATCACCCCATGCGAGATAAACATGTATACAAGTAACCATAATGCATAGATAAAATAGACAAGCCACAAGATAACACAAGATATACCCTAGGAAAACCCTCGAGAGGGAAAAACCCAAACCTCCAAAAGCATCCATACTCTATCATATTATTCAACAATAAAACAATACAAGAGTTACAATGAATACCTCTGAAGCATCAAGCCTTTCAATGCATCCTCATGTTTCCAAGCATGAACCCACACATCCCATGCCATGCTTCACATATGCACTCCTCAAAAAGACTCAATAATGACAACCCACTCACTCAACCAACCTTAAACACTAAACATGTGCTTGATTTTATAGATTTAAGCTCACACAAAAACAACCAAGTGGTAAGATAAAACCATGTGCCACAAAACCACTAATCCCTTATTTAATATTGGGTACTAAGTTTTCACTTTATTTAATATTTTCCCCAATATTAAATTATTATCACATGTCTCACACAATAAATAATAATACAATGTTACAATACAACATAAAGTGGACCCCAAATAATTACCTAGTGTGATTAACCACACCACCTAGGTGCATCACAACTAAATAATTATTTAATTACAACATTAAAATAAATAAAATTATGCAATGGTGTACAACATCATATCCCAACATTCTCCCACTTGTTGTATACATTGTATAAGGGATTAATCAATGAAATACATTGTCATAGCCATACATGTAACTCCAACATGCTCTCGTGATCCATCAAGATACCTACAATAAGAATGAAGTGAACACCATCTCAAGCAAGAACTCCTCTCATCCTCCAACGTGCCACCTATGGAATAAAATGAACATGCCAAGGTGAAGATGCACCAATCCAAGAACACAAGCATCAAATCCAAGTGATAACAAAGGTTCTTACCAAGCTGTGCCATGAAGAAAAGCCCACATGATCACATCCACAACAAATGCTAATAAATCCAACCATCCATACCTCCTAGGTATTAATACATCACTGAACTCATGCCAAGAACATATGCAACCCATAAACCACAATCACAAGCTCCCTGAATCAAACCTATCAATGAATAACATATATATCAAGGAACTCCCACTACATAGGTAATGTCTATTGGGAATAGGATTCCATTTAATTGCAATCCTAAACATATTTCATGTATCTCCTAAGTCCTTGGAAAGTCTTCCCCAACACTAGGATTAGAAAGAGATTAAATTTGAATGAAATGAACATGTTAATTGACATTTGTAATTAATTCTAAATGATAGGAACATGTGAGGGTGTCCAAGAAGAGTTCCTAAATAATAGGAGCACATGGGGCACCCACATAGAAGGTGGAACCCACCTTGAGTTAAGTTAACTATTTGGAGAAAAGATAACACTATAGTAATGCATGTAAAGATCCTAGAAGCTAGGGATTGATGTTTACATACATGGAGTTCAGTTCAGTTCAATTCAATTTAGTTCAGTTCAGTTCAATTCAGTATTAGTTTAGTTTAGTTTAGTTTAGTTTAGTTTAGTTCAATTCAGTTCAGTTATGGTTCAGTTATCTTTAGTTGCATGTAGTTAGTTTCAGTTGCATGTAGTTAGTTTTAGTTAAATGCTAGTTGAATTCAGTTGACTTGGAATGCATGACTAATGACTTGAGTTGCATGACAGATAACGGGTGACTACTTTTAGTTAATAGGGGATGATCAATCATGCATGGTATTTGCATGAATGGTGGAGAGATATGTTTCAGTTAACAGAGATTGACTTGGACCCACCTTGGGCACCCAAGTTGTCATCTTGGAGTTAACACTTTTGCATGATAAGATATCTTATAAGGCTGAGTTAAGTGGGCCCATTCTTGGGCGCCAACTTTGAGGATAAGCTTACAAGATATCTTTGGAATCAACGTTGAGTTATGACTTCAGTTTGGGACACCCAAATGGATGAAGGACTTGTTTTGACATTGTTCTTCATGATAGAGCTCTACTTGCAAAGAATAGGCATGGGTTTTGTGAGATAAGCATTGTGCTTTGTAATTGTAAACTCTTCGGAGTTTACAAGGCTCATTATTGTCTATTTATTGCAGCAAGTTGAAGATAGTTTTCATTTTTTATTGTAGGTTGTGAACAAGAATTGTTGAAGGAAAAAGAAGCATCTCAAGAGAGTATTGGAATTATTGTAATCTTATTCTGAGATTAAATAATACATTGATTCTTGGTGGAGTTTTTTCTCGAAAGGGTTTCTCCATGGTATATGTCGTGTAACTTCTTTCTTCTATCTACTTGTACAAACATTAAAATGAATTAAATAGATAATGATCCACAAATAAATTGTAACAAAAAACACTTAATTAGATCTATAGATACAATAGTTTTACAAAGTATTAAGCTACATAATTACCTCCATTTTCAACAATGTCAAAGCATATCAATTCTACTAATCAACACTAAATCAACGTGTGATAAGTAATAAAAATATGAAGTACCAAGAACAATAAAAATGATCCACACATGCAACCCAAATAGCTGCATAATCTCTCACAACATGTTGCCACCATCCTCCCAAATCATATGAACATGAATCTCTAGGAAGGAACGATGGAGAGAGGAAACCTATAAGAAATAAGATGCCCTTATACCAACACCTCAAAATTGCTACGTTGTGTCAAATATGATCTCCTAACTGTTGTGCAGTTTTTGCACACACGCCTCGCTGAAAGCAGGGATCCTCTTTCACTTCGGTTTTGGTGTCTTGGCCCTTTCATTTTGAGGTTTTATCTTGCTTTGGCATGTGCTTAAATGTTTATTTTGATTTCCTAAGTGATTCCCCTAAGTTATTCATTGAAAATATTAAGTTTTGGGTGAATTTTGGGTTTTTACCCTGGTTCGAGACTTTCCACCCTGGCCAGATTTTCCCGAATCCTACTTGGACTCCGGCTGAGCACTCTGGTTCAGAGATTTTTAGTCTTCGCAAAATTCCACGTGGGCCGGATTTTTCCGAATTCTGTCCTGTCGTCGGGTTCCTAGATTTTTCTGGTTGTCTTGTTGACTGCATTTAATGTTTTCGTATGAGCTTTGGAGGATGTATTTAACCGATCTTTGAGGTCTTTTATGCCATTATGCTTTGTTGTTTGTCATCGATTGAGCTGAGGAGTTTGTTCTTGAGAGTGTTTGATTGGATTTGAGGCGTTGAGTTTGAATTGTTCGATTTAAGTGGCAATTTCTAGTGCATTCCTACCGCTGTTCTTTGTGGACGCCATTAAATTCACATTTGTTGTTTCTGAGATCGATTTCCACTTCATAATGGTATGTATTCGATTGCCTTGATTTTAATTAATGATTGTGGATAACAATTTGATGCTATAAAGTTTTGGGGTTCAAATTCTTGAATGTTTGATCATTTCATTGCTAGGGTTGCGTGATATAGTTTAATTTTTGGCTTCCCAAGTAGTTTCTGTGCTTGTTTGTTTCTTTGCATTGTGAGGAGTCGTGCTTGAGAAGTTGTGAGTGAACCCTAGTAAGGAATTAGTGCTTGAAATACCTAAATCTTGAGTTTGCATGGGCGATTAATGGTGGACTTGTAGAATTTGATTTAGGGCATTGCCATTTAACTTTAGTTTGCTTCCCGATTGGCTTAGAATTCTAAGAAAATATATGGAAGATCCATACCAAACTTGTCTCAGGCCTAGACTCTTGAAAATTTATAATCGATCCATCAATTTAGGGGAAATCATGATTTAGTGTCGCAGTTTGGGTTTCGTCCTCAGTCCAGGATTTTTCGTCTCCAGCGGATTTTCTGGCTCTGGCAGATTTTCCTGATCTCCTTTGATTTCCTGGAATTCGCATACTTTCGAAGTTTTACCTTATCCACGAATTTCTGTCGACTCCGGATTTTCCCATAATCCTTGGCTCCCTATTTTTCCCAAAATTTGCAAAGTGTCTCTGCCTTCATAGAAATCCGTCCCTGGCGGATTTTCCCAGAATTTGATGAAATATGAAGGAATTTGAAATAACATGATGTGTTAATGGATGACCATGCATTTTATGATTATTTCATGCTATATTTAGATCTCACATGTTGTTTATTGATAAATAATGATCAGATTGAATTGCTAATTGGTGTTTTCTTGTTCATTCCACTAGAATCTGTCTGACCTAGAATTCCTTGAAATTCCTCCTTGGCTTGGATTCTGTGAATGGTACTGAATCCTGAAGTTTAACATGATCGTTCTATATGAGGTTTAATATGATTTAATGATGATTTTGATTGGTTAACCTTTGTTGGTGTGATCTTTATTATGTTTCCTTTGTATGGTGCAGGCTGAATCTAGCAAGGTAACATCTAAAGGGGCTAAGGGTGACATGGAGGGATCTTCCATATCCAAGGCAGAAAGAATTAAGATGGACATTAAGAGCAAGATTCCAGAGAGTAAGATCACTTTTTTCTGGTCAGAGGTAACTGATACCAATGTTGGACTATGGGACTATGAAAAGTTCAAAGGCAGAATGGCAGCACAGGATCTTCCTCTGGTGGCTAAGAGGATGTTAGAATCAGGATTGGCCCATGTAGCTAGTTTCCCATCCACGGTCCAGTGTTATGAGTTGGTCCTTGAGTGTTCCAAGCACTATGCCAGTGATACATAGAGGATAATTGGTCCTCAAGGGAGGATTGTGGCAAATCTCAACCTTGTTTCTATTGCTCAAACTTTTGATATGCCAGATAGATCTCATGTGGTGGCATTCAACATGAAAGCAGCTCAGGAATACTATGAAGAACAGACTGTTAAATATTAGCAGCTTATCAATTCCTAGCTGGAGAAGCCCAAGTCTCACTATTCCAAATTGCCTAAATAGTTATTCAAGGAAAAATTTAAGGAGTCTTATGATGCCATCACTCTTCTCAGTAGGGTGGTTGGATTAAAGAATGCTAGCATGTTTGAGAATTGGATGTGCCATGTGATTGTGAGAATGGAATAGGAAAAGAATGATTACCATTAGGCAGGTGTCATTAGCAGTTGTCCAATGTGTTGTAGAAAAAAACCTTCACAATGACTTCGTACTTAGTCTATGCACTTGCAAGATTCCATCCATACAAGGGATTAAGTACCAAGGGTGTCTTTGGATAGGATATTATCTATGAGGTGTACCCTCAATTGTATTTGGGAAGCTTGAGCTACAGGAGGGTGAATGATGCATTCACCATGCATATCACTGGATTACTTCAGGGAGCAGAGCATGTGAGGATTTCAGACCAAGCTAAGGAGCTAATTAAGAAATATGGTGCTTTGTCCATTCAATTCCCAACCTTCTCATACATCTGCATTGATGGCTGTCAAAGGGCTCCACACAGGCTTATCCCACTAATCATATCATACTTCTGGAAGTCACTCGATGGATATGTGACTTTGATGCTATTGTCAAAAGGGACAAACATAAGACTGGTTTTGGTGGAGACTTCCCTTTGAGGATTTGCACTGGAGAGGCATGTCCTTCCATTATTTCCACCCAAGCTTTAGAGGAGGAGATGAGCATTCTTGGATTGTCCTTTCATTCCAAGCGGTCTAGATTTGATATAACAAGTGAAGCCCAAAAGAAGGCCAGTAGAGAGTATAGCCATAAGGTTGATTTGGAGGACTACTGGGCCAATTGCAGTGATGAATATGAGGTCAGAAAGAAGAAGTTTTCTCGACTGCTAGTTGAATCAGTCTGACTATATAATGTGAAGGAAGTTCCTGATCAGCTTGAAGATGATGGAGACCCGATTCAAGGTAATGCTTACGAGGCAGTGAAGGATAGGCCGATTGGTGATGTGGATTGGCTAGAAGAAGAGAAGACATAACTAAAGCAGTTGATGGATCCAGTCACCAAGTTCACCAAAATGTGGCTAAAGCATAGAATTTGGGAGTTGGAAAATGAAGGTGTGCAGTGCACTTATGATTTAATGGGAGATTTGTGTTGGAATAGGTGCCTCAATTCTTACTCACATGTAACTCCTGAAAGAAAAATTCACTGTGACATTATTGATGTTTGGCCGACTAGCTATTCTGAATCCTTTTGAAATGTTCATATCACTGAGACAGAGTTGATGTCTTGCCAATTGAAGTCTATTGCTGAGACCTATTGTGTTAAGTGTGACCTTTTGTCGAGCGGAGATCTCTAGCCGATAGAATGATCTTATCAGGCGTTGGGGAGACTCATAGGGACCGGGGGATTTGGGGTGACTTGAACACTCGGGAAGAAGTCCCAGGGACTGAAGAATGTCTCACCAAGAGCATATGGCCATCGGGGTAACATAAGGGTCTTGGGAAGAAGTATTAGCGATGGTGGGCTATCTTGTCGACAACGATTCATTAGGATGTAAGGGAGACCTACAACGACTGGAGTCATTAGTGTAACCCATTTTATTTGATATGAACACTTATCGATGGAGGGTTGTCTCACCGATACGTATTCACTTGGAGTCTTTGCGGTGACAAAAGACTTTGGTGTGAAGTCTTGGCGACTTGGAGAGTCTCATCGATAGTCTTCAGGATGACATGTGTTCGCTGAGATGTCTTGCCGACTCGGTATGACATGTTTGCCCAGTGTAAGGTCTTGGTGGAAGACAAAAGTCTTGCGACTCGGTATGACATGTTTGCTCGATGTGAGGTCTTGGTGGAAGACGAATGTCTTGCTGACTGTTGGGTGCTTCGGTGAAACTTGAGGAGACTCGGTGTAACCTCTTGGCGAGCGGTAAAGTCTTGCCGATGGAAAAGTTGAAGTCGTTGTGGCTTGTGAGCATCGGTATGAGTCTTACCGATGAGGAAACTCTTGCTGATAGAAATGCGATGGATGTTGGTGGTGTCGGTATGACTTGTGGCATTCGCTATATCTCTTGCCGAATGTTGGAACCTACACTGATATTGACAGTGAAGACTTTGTGGCATCAGGGAGACACGATTAGTGTCTCACCGACATGCCAACAAAGTTGAATGTTTCCTTTGACCGTTTGACCTTTCTATGTGGCGTCTCATGGACCAATCAGGGGAAGCGAAATTCAAATAGTAGGCGGTTTGGTTTTTTGCAACAGTTGTGACGCTAGAGCTGAACTACATGCAAGGAAAAATCAATCGCTCGAAAGGAAATTGTCTATGATGGGTAATGGCGGATAAGGATGAACAGAAGGTAAAAATTAGAATGTGATAAGATTTAAAGAATTGATTCTGAGTTTGAAATAATCAGATTGTTGAGAGCATCTCTGTAAGAGATTGAACAGTGAATGAAGCTACTGTGAACTGATACCAGAGAGTTATATCTCTGCATTGTATGTAATTGTTTGTTACTGTAATACAAAGAGATTCAACTTGGTGTGGTGGGTTTTTTCCTGAAATGGTTTCCCACGTAAATCTGTTGTTCATTGTCTTTGAGTATCTTCTCTATTTCTGTAAATATTTCATGACTGTGTCTTAATTAGATTGTAATTTGGAAATTAAAAGTACTATATGCATTCTTCCTTGTGGTTTTGATGTTAGGAAAGTTGCTTCCCCACCTATGCTTTCCTTACAAGTGGTATCAGAGCCTGGCCAGTTGTGTTATCCTTGTGAGTGGGTTGGGTTTTTTGTGTCAATTCTTTTTCAGTGGGAGTTTGGTAGAGGTCTGATAATTTAATTATAGATTAAGATGGCAAGCACATTCGAAAAGATGGATATTGAGAAATTCAATGGTAGCAACTTTGAGTTGTGGAAACTCAAAATGGAAGATCTGTTAGTGGACCAAGATCTTTGGAATGCTATGTTTGGAACAAAACCTCAAGACATGAAGCAAGAGGATTGGGACCTGGCAGATAGAAAATCAAAAGGGCTGATAAGGCTCTATTTGGCAGACTCTATTCTTCTAAATGTTCATGAAGAAAAGACTGCATCTTCCTTGTGGAAAATACTTGCATCTATTTATCAGGGCAAGTCCTTGGTGAAAAAATTGTTCTTAAGGAAGAAGCTGTACTCTTTGAGAATGCAGGAGGGAGGATCTATTGCTGATCACTTAAATAATTTCAACATGCTGATTGCTTAGTTAGCATCTATTGGTGTGAATATTGAAGATGAAGATCGCTGTATGCTGCTACTATGTTCTTTGCCAGATTCTTGGGATCATTTGGTGATGGCTATTGGGAGTACAACATCCAATTTCAAGATGGAAGATGTTGTTGCTTCTCTGTTATTAGAAGAAATGAGAAGGAAATCTTCTGAGATGGCAAAGGAAGCTCTGGCTGTCAGAGGTAGATCGAAGGAGAAAGGCAAGAAGAAGGACAAGAAATCCAGATCAAAATTAGAAGGGAGATCAAAGTCTCCTGGAAAGAAGTCCAAGGTGAAGTGTTGGAATTGTGGGCAACCTGGTCATGTCCAAAAGGATTGTAAGGAGGAGAAAAAGAAGAAGAAGAAGAACTCTTCTGACAATGATTCTTCTCATAGTGATGCATATGCTTTCATTGCAGCCTTGGCTACACGGGCATCAGATGATGTATGGCTGATTGATTCTGGAGCATCTTTCCACATGCAATCTCATAGAGACTGGTTCATGAAGTATGAAGAATACAATGGTGGCAAGGTGTATTTGGCAAGTGATTCATCTTTGGAAATTGTTGGTTGTGGAAGAGTTAGAATTCAATTCCCTGATGGAAGAGTGAAGGGAATCAATGATGTGATGCATATACCAGGTATGACTCGAAATCTACTTTCTGTAAGTAAGATGACTGATATTGGAGTGCATGTCACGTTCTCTGGAAATGGTTGCAAGATGACTAGAGGTGCAATGGAGCTGGCTAGGGGTGCTCGAATTGGTACCTTGTACAAGTTGGATGCACTGGCTATCTAATGCAACAGTGTCTCTGCAAAGTCATAGAAAGCTACTCATGGAGAAAAGGAGGAAAACGTTCCTCATGGTATAAACTCCATGGAGGTTAAACTTCCAGCATAAAAGACTATGCTCTGGCATCATAGGCTTGGCCACATTGGTGAGAAAGGTTTAAAAACCTTGAAAAATAAAAACCTGGTAGAAGGGCTTGAAGATTGTAACCTTGAGTTTGAATTTTGTGAAAATTGCATATATGGTAAACAACATCGTGTTTCATTTTATTCTAGTACTCACAAATCTTCTGGCTTGCTTGATTATATTCATTTTGATGTGTTTGGTCCAGTGAATGTTCCTTCTTTGTCTAAATCAAGATACTATGTGTCATTTATTGATGATTATTCAAGAAGAGCATTTGTATATTTTTTGAAAAGTAAATCAGAAGTGTTCAGTCAGTTTAAGGAATTTAAAAACCTTGTAGAAAATCAGACTGGTAGAAAAATAAAATGTTTAAGGACTGACAATGGCGGTGAGTTTTGTTTAGATGAATTCAAAAGGTATTGTAAGGACCATGGGATTAAAAGACATAAGACTACACCTTACACTCCAAAGCAAAATGGAGTTGCTAAAAGGTTCAACAGGACAGTAATGAAAGAGCACGAAGTATGCTAAGCAGTGTTGGCTTGGAGGAGAAATTTTGGGCTGAAGAAGTCTCTACAACATGCTACTTGGTAAATCGTTCTCCTAACTCTGCTCTTGTTGAGAAGATGCCTTTGGAAGCATGGTCTGGAAAGAAGTTCTCTTTGAGACATATTCATGTCTTTGGCTGTGAGGCATATGCATATGTGCCGTTTGAAAAAAGATCTAAATTGGAAAAAAAGCTGTAAAGTGTATTTTTATTGGATATAGTGCTGGCATAAAAGGATACAAGCTTTGGAATCTTGAGACTGAGAAGGTTTTGTACAACAGAAGTGTTATCTTTTGTGAGTTGAAGCCTTCTACATTGGATCTACAGTCAAAGAAGAAATCGGAAAATGAAAAGGACGTAGCAGCAATTCCTCCGATACCAGATAAAGAGGAATTAAAAAATCAAAATGTACTTGATACTGAGGAGAGCTCAAGTAGTTCTGAAAGTTTTGAAGAAGATAAAGAACCACCTCAGCCTCAGCCTGTGAGGAGGTCAACTCGTGAAAGAACCTATGCTTTAATTTCTAGCACTAATGAACCTAGGACTGTGAAAGAGGCATTTAAAATGTCTGATTCAAACTCTTGGTTGGAAGCCATGAATGAAGAAATGGCATCATTAGAAAAGAATGATACCTAGAGTTTGGTGCCATTGCCTAAAGGCAGAAAAGTTGTGGGCTGCAAATGGGTATTTAAAAAGAAAATTGGTCTGGATGGCAGTGTAGAAAAATATAAAGCAACGCTGGTTGCAAAAGGTTATTTCCAGGTAGAGGGAATTGATTATGGAGAAATCTTTTCTCCTGTAGCTAAGCTGACATCTATTAGATTTCTTTTGTCACTTGCAGCAGCGTATGACTTAGAGATTGAACAGATGGATGTGAAGACAACATTTCTTCATGGTGATCTTGAAGAAGAAATTTATATGTCCCAGTTAGAGCACTTTGTGGAAAAAGGTAAAGAAAGACTGGTTTGCAAGTTGAAGAAATCTCTGTATGGGTTAAAATAGTCTCCTAGAATGTGGTGCCAAAAGTTTGACACATTTGTGTTGTCATTGGGATTTGTAAGATCAAAATCTGATCATTATGTATATTACAAAGCTGAAAGTGATCAAATCCTTATTATTGCTCTCTATGTTGATGATATGCTGTTCATAGGCAATAGTAAACTAATGATTTTTTATCTTAAGTCTCAGTTGTCTACAAAGTTTGAAATGAAAGATCTTGGTGCAGCAAGGTATATTCTGGGAATGGAAATAACCAGGGATCAGAAAAATAGAAAAATTTGGCTCAGTCAGAGTAAGTATATCATAACTCTTTTAGAGAGATTTTGTATGACTGAGTGCAAGCAGATAGTTGTTCCAGTTTTGCAGGGAACAAAGCTATCTATTGAAGACTGTCCAAAATATTCTACTGAGATGGACGACATGACCAATGTGTCGTATGCTAGTGTGGTTGGCAGTATAATGTATGCAATGGTCTGTACAAGGCTAGACATTTCCCAAGCAGTGGGAGTTCTTAGTCGTTTTATGGAAAATCCTGGAAGGACACATTGGGATGCTATGAAGAGAGTGTTTAGATATCTGAAGGGGACTTCAAAATATGCTCTGTGTTACCATGACAACTTGGTTGAATCACAGAGGACTCTTAGCATTCAAGGTTATGTGGATTTTGATTGGGTAGGGGACATTGACAGCAGAAGATCCACTAGTGGATATATTTTCTTGATGAATGGTGGTGCAGTGAGTTGGATGAGCAAGCGGCAAGCTATAGTTGCTTTGTCCACTACAAAGGCATAATACATGGTAGCTACACATGCCTGTAAAGAAGCTATCTGGTTAAAATGTTTGTGTTCTAACATTGGTTTTGATGCAGGAAAAATCACTATTTACTGTGACAGTCAAAGTGCTATATGTTTGGCGAAAAATCCTACTTTCCATGCCAGGACGAAACATATAGATGTACAGTATCACTTTGTATGAGATATGGTGGAGGATGGGAAGGTCTCTTTCGAGAAATTGGATACTCTAGAGAATGTTGCAGATGCATTGACGAAGCCTGTGAGCATAGAAAAATACAAGTGGTGTGCTAGTTCGATGGGCCTCAAGGCCCATGAATTTTAGTAGTTTTATTATTCCCTGGAGGTGTCAGTAAGATCTTCGTCAAGTGGGAGATTATTGGAATAGGTTCCTCAATTATTACTGGCATGTAACTCCTGAAAGAAAAAGTCGCTGTGACATTATTGATGTCTGGCTGACTAGCTATTTTGAATCCTTTTGAAATGTTCATATTGCCGAGACAGAGTTGATGTCTTGCCGATTGAAGTCTATCACTGAGACCTATTGTGTTCAGTGTGACCTTTTGTCGAGTGGAGACCTCTGGCCGATAGAATGCTCTTATCGGGCATCGGGGAGACTCATAGCGACCAAGGCTTCAGGGTGACTTGAACACTTGGGAAGAAGTCCCAGTGACTGAAGAATGTCTCACCGATAACATATGGCCATTGGGGTAACACAAGGGTTTCGGGAAGAAGCCTTAGCGATGGTGGGTTGTCTCGCTGACAATGATTCATTACGATGTCGGGGAGATCTACAACAACTGGAGTCATTAGTGTAACCCATTTGCTTCGATATGAAGTCTTACCGATGGAGGGTTGTCTCACTGATACGTATTCACTTGGAGTCTTCGCGGTGACAAAAGACTTGGTGTGAAGTCTTGGCGACTTGGAGAGTCTCACCGATAGTCTTCGGGATGACATGTTGTGTTCGCTGAGATGTCTTGGCAAAAGTCAAATGTCTTGCTGACTCGGTATGACATGTTTTCCTGGTGTAAGGTCTTGGCAAAAGACAAAAGTATTATCGACTCGGTATGACATGTTTGCTCGATGTGAGGTCTTGGCGAAAGATGAATGTCTTGCCGACTGTTGGGTGCTTCGGTGAAACTTGAGGAGACTCGGTGTAACCTCTTGGCGAGCGGTAAAGTCTTGCCGATGGAAAATTTGAAGTTGTTGTGACTTGTGAGCATCAGTATGAGTCTTTCCAATGAGGAAAATCTTGCCGATAGAAATGCTATGGATGTTGGTGGTGTCAGTATGACTTGTGGCATTCGCTATATCTCTTGCCGACTTTTGGAACGTACACCAATATCGATAGTGAAGACTTTGTGGCATTGGGGAGACACGATTAGTGTCTCACCGATATGCCAACAAAGTTGAATGTTTCCTTTGACCATTTGACCTTCCTATGTGGCGTCTCGTGGACCAATCAGAGGAAGCAAAATTCAAATAGTTGGCGGTTTTGTTTTTTGCAACAGCTGCGATGTTGGAGCTGAACTGCATGCAAGGAAAAATCAATCGCTTGAAAGGAAATTGTCTATGATGGGTAATGACGGTTAAGGATGAACATAAGGCAAAAATTAGAATGTGATAAGATTTAAAGAATTGATTCTAAGTTTGAAATAATCGGATTGTTGAGAGCATCTCTGTAAGAGATTGAACAGTGAATGAAGCTAGTGTGAATTGATACCAAAGAGTTGTATCTCTGCATTGTATGTAATTGTTTGTTACTATAATACAAAGAGATTCAACTTGGTGTGGTGGTTTTTTCCCAAAAGGGTTTCCCATGTAAATCTGTTGTTCATTGTCTTTGAGTATCTTCTCTGTTTCTATAAATATTTCATGTGTGTCTTAATTAGATTGTAATTTGGAAATTAAAAGTACTATATGCATTCTTCCCTATCGTTTTGACATTAGGAAAGTTGCTTCTGCACCTATGCTTTCCTTAAAATTTGGACCATCATTCCACTTTTGAAGAGTCAACTCAGCAGGATCCTCAGGGCAAAGGTAAGATGGATTCTCTTTTAAAATCAAGATAAAAGGTGTTCAAGAGGAAGAAGTCCAAGAAACAAAAAAGAAAGAAAACCAATTGCTAAGAAAAGATCAAGGATTAAGAAGTCTGAATAGAAAGAAATTGAAAAGCAGGGTCCCGAGGTTGATGTTCCTGTACCGAAAAGGAGAAGAGTCATAAGATTGTCATAGAAGGGAAGCTTCGAGGTAGGAGAAGAAGAAGTTACCCCATCAGTGGTAAATGTAGAGAGCTCAGAAGAGAAGGCACGAGTGTACACAAGGAGGTCTAGGACTCCTTCTCCCAAGGATAGTGTGCCTAAAATAGACCTTCCTCTAGTTATTTCTCATAAGGAGCAACATGATGATGTTCCTTTTGCCCATGAAGCTCAAAGTAAACCAGGTGAATCTGAGAAAGTTGAAGATCATCCAGACGCTGAAGGGGAGGAATTTCATGAAGGTGACCTTTATAGTGCAGAGGCAAAAGTTGAAAAGGTAATGTAGTCTGCCTTGGTTGCATATGCAGAGTCACCAGTTATGACTAAAGGGGTCAAATCACCTCCAAGAGAAGAAGCTGAAAATATTTCATCACCTGAGCAGAAAGAGGAGCATGTTGAAGAAAAGGAGAGTATGGTAGATGAAACTCCTGAGAAGTAGAGTTTGAATGAGGAAGCGCCTAAAGATCAACAGGAGGAAGAGAAACAAAGTGAAGTGCAGTTGGAATCTACTATTCTAGAGTGGTTGGACAGGGAGATAAAGAGAAAATAGGTTGTTGTGGAAGATACTCCACCTAACTGGGTTGAGTTACTCGCCAAGATTGGAAAAGACAAAGGTAATAAGAAGGCCAGGGTTATCTCAAGGATCGAAAGAGATGAGGCGAGTAATAGAGTTGTCCACATTGACACCCCTGCTCCAGATAAGAAAAGAGATGAGGTATCTGCAAAGGACTATAATGTGCAGAATTTCAATTTAGGGCCCACTTTTGTTGAGTAGGACATTGAAGATTATCAGGGTTCTAGTACTGTTATCCTAGGGAGATTTAGGAAAGAAGTTCAAACTAAGTAGGAGCTGTAAAAGGAAAATGAAAAGCTCAGGAAATGCTTGGAGGATCTAATGAAACC
This sequence comes from Sequoia sempervirens, assembly GCA_007258455.2. Lineage (NCBI taxonomy): Eukaryota > Viridiplantae > Streptophyta > Pinopsida > Cupressales > Cupressaceae > Sequoia > Sequoia sempervirens. The sequence continues at coordinate 592,072,670 of VDFB02047230.1, read as the reverse complement.
CTTGCAATCTATTAACCCTTCGGCTTCTGCTACAAATCCCTTACCCTATGAAAATATCACCGAGCTTGAGAGAATGAGGGTCTCCACTCTTGCTACTGCAAATTGGCTACAAGGGGTTAGAACTAAAGGAAATGATGCTATCAGGGACATTCTGTCATCTGGAAAGGATGCTATGAGAGCCATTGATTGGTTGAAAGAAGTATTGGCTCAGGATAAGGAAGATACAAATCTCCTGCTGCAGAAAATGAAAACCATCATGGAGTATACCAGGGATAAGCTTATAAATGATAAAATTCTTCCTTCCTCCAGAGTTGCTGAACCTTGGGAGTGGTTTGAAGCAATGCAGATCAGGCAAAAGGTTCTGAAAGAGATATACAAATAGAGGAGACAAATTGATGATTCCCTAGCTGGTGTCTATAATGGTTGCATTGCTTTCTTTAAGATTATGATGGGGAGAAGGAAGATTGCCCCTAAGTATCTGAGTTTTGAGCAATTGAGAAATTGGTGGCATGATGTTTATGCTCTAGTCAGTGATGATTCTGTTACTGAACACCAATTAGATGATGTGGCCACCTACATTGCTATCATTGACAAATACCTAACTTATAAGGTTGAGTGGGATAAATCGGTGAAATAGTCTAGGGAAGAAATTGCATCAATTAAGAGGCGACTTAGGGTTTTTCCTTTACCACCTGTGGCCGACTTGGATAAGGTGCTTTTGAAGTTGCATGAAATGCTGGATCAGAATAAAGACAAAGGGGAAGGTAGTTAATGATGGGCTACATCAAGATTTGTGCTTCCCTATTATTTTGACATGCATTGGTCCAAGTTACATTGGAGATCCCAGGCCGACTTGGATGAATTTCATGCATTTAATGCATATTTTATCTCATTTTTAATTTCTCTTGGCCGACTTCTTGTGCCTAATTATTATTGTAAAACCCTATCTAGGCCGACATGTTTTGGGGGTTCTATAAATATGGCATTTTGCCTCATTTGTAGGGGCTAGACATAAGTATAGATATAGACAAATAGAGTGAATTAAGTAGAGCAAGAGTTAGCAAGTAGTTGTTCTGAAGCAAATATTGTAACAGAAAGCTGGAATTGTTGCTACTGTGGATTATTTGATGCAAGTAATGACATTGTGATTTGGTGCCATACTTGTGTTCTCCTTATCTTGCATGGTTCTTGTTATTCAATCTTTAGAATTTCTTTGAGGGAAGTCGATATTTAGATTAGATTTGATTTAATGATGTTTACAGTTTGATATTTGAAGTGTTGCAACAATCCCTGGTCCATACTTTTCGCAACCAACTGATTGTTAGCTGCTTTGCAAAGTTAGCCTGGACCTTTATATTCGTCGTGCTTAGTTCAATTGTGAGGGTTTATTCATTTCAATTGCAATAGGGTTGTTTGAATGAATGTTCATGATCTAAAAATATTAACACCTTAGAAGATTGCACTGTTTCTATAAGATTGCAGATTCATCTGGGTCAAGTAGGAATCAGTTTTGAGGGATTGGTCCATTTCAAGTATTTGTCATTTGCATTGTTAATCTTAGGTTTAATAATAAGTCTAGAAATCTCTTTGAAACCCTTATCTTTTTTTATTTCTTTGATTATTGGATTAAATTTAGGATTGAAGTATCATCATATTGTTAGATCTGATAAATTAAGATTCAATATTTTGCTTGTAGTAAGGTCCCATTGTGACTACCAGCATTTTCACATTTATCACTGAGTTGTCTATGCATTGTCAAGACCTGACATCAGAGACCTTGGGGTTATTTCTTGAGGCTTGCTGATAGAGATTTACCTTTCAAGAGAGATAATATTTCATATTCTATCTAAGTTGTTGCTTTACAGAAAACATCATCAACATATTGGCACTAGAAGGAGGGCCTGAATAAGTAAGCTGGATCAATTTTTGAACGCTATCTCTCCTAAAAGATTCAGAAGGAGAACCATATCTACTCCAGGAGAGGAATAATTTCAAGAATTACAAGACCCTACTAGGTCTAGAAGGACCCACAAAAGGGGAGAATTATCATCATCCCATCCACCTCCATCATCTCCATCATCCCCATCTTCATGAGGTCCATCTGAGTCTGAGTCTGAGAGCATTCCCATTCCACAACCTCAGCTAGTCATAAATCAGCCATTACCACCCCTAGCTCCACCAAATTACTTTCCTAGCTAATAACCCATCACCATTGAGTTTCGCCATTTACAATGTCATGCCCAAAAACCCTGAACAATTTTGTTCAAAATTCCATGTCAACGATCCCAATAGAACCGTTGAGGAATACATCAGGATCTTTCATTTTGGCCTTAATGATAGAGGGATAAACCATGAGGATGTAGCATGCAAACTCTTTCCTTATTCATTGGGGGAGGATGCATTATATTGGTACAATCATTTACTTGCTGGGTCTATCCAACATTGGACTGAGTTAGAGATTGCTTTTTTGTAGAAGTTTCAGATTCCCATCAACCCTAATGAGCTTTATCTCTAGTTCACTAATGTTAAGAGAGAGGTTAATGAGCCTATAGCATCCTTCAATAATAGGTTTCATCGTGCCTATACTAGATTGCAGAACCCTTATGCTGTTGATGAGCCTACTGATTTGGAAGTCTATTATGAGGGACTTGACAGTCTGATAGCTACCTTTATGAAGTGGAGCAATAACCCTCCTGCTAGTCTACTTGATGCATATGCAGAGGATATGAAGGTTAGCACTGCTTGAAGGCAACATCTATCTGGGCCTTTACCCTCATTAGGACCTGTTGCTCACCTTGGACAAGTTCCAGCTCTCAATCAGGCTCTTGCCAACCATACTCCTATTATGAATTCGATACCTCAGTTGCCTCTGGTCCCTCACCTAGGACCGCCTATGAGACAATTTTCACTCACAATTAGTTACCCTCAGTAAAATGTGAATCAACCTCTGCACATATGGCCTCAGGCTAGCTATCCCCCATACCTGCAGAATTCTGAAGTCTTGAACCAATCACTGAATGCCAATACAACAGTAGGGTACTCCTAGAATAATGTGAATCACCCTCCATACAGTAATCCTGACAAGGAGAGACTGGATGAATTGTATGAATAGGTAAAGAAGATGAATATGGAAGTGACTTACTTGAGGAACTAGAACAGTCAGTTGCAAGCTGCTCAGAGAAATATGCAGTCCAATCCGAACATAGAAAATCCACAAGGACAACACTTTGATAGAGGGCAGCGTCATGAAAGAGGATATAACCAGGACAAAGGTTATAACAATGAAAGAGGATACAACAATGATAGGGGATATAATAATGATAGAGGGTATAATAATGATAGAAGACAAAACTATGATAAAGGAAAATCCTCAGGCCAGAACTTTGACAGAGGACAAGGTGGTGGACAAGGGTTTGATAGGAGGTAGCCACCAGGATAGAACAAGACTTGGAACACAGGCCTTAACAATGGAGGAGTCCCCACCCCATTGGATCAACCAGTTAATCAACCTATCAATCAGTCTGTCAATCATCCAATTAATCAAGAAAATCCTCCTAGCGGTGTATATCTAGCTGAGGCTGCTTTATCAAGATGGTGTAAGCTCCATAAAATGAGTCAACATTCTGAATTAGATTGTCAAGAGTTCCAAACGACAGCCTCAATCTTTTAGTATGAAGTGGAAAACAATGCAGGTAGTCAGGAAATTGTGCCTTCTACTCCTTACGATTCACCGGTGTTGATACTGAATCATGCTCCTTTTCCTCAGAGTAAGGAGAATGTACTTGAAGAAGAATCTGACCAATTGAAGGAAGAGGCAGACTAGGTATGTAATGGGGATGAAATTACATAGTTATTTGATGAGAGTCCATTGAATGACAATGGTCCCAGAGATGAAGAAGAGGCTTATGTTGAAGAAGTACAGACCTTCTAGAGACCTGTCAAGAAGTATGACTTAAGGGAATTGCCACATAGACGTCCACAGGCTAGAGGCCCCTTCACTACTTCCATTCCACCGAATAATTTCAACACGCCTCCAAATCCTAATGCTAGCAATAATCCATCACTGCCTCAGGTTTCCAGGCAATATTTATCTCAAGATCCAGGGCATGCTGATGTGCCAAAAGGGAGAAATGCTGATGCAAACAAGGAAAAAGTGATGGAATACCCAAAGGAGACCCCTGTTGACTCGAGTGAGGAACAATTGGCCCTGTATGTTGCTGAAGAACTTAGAAAATTAAAGGTAAGTCTATCTACATTTGAGTTATTAAGAGTTCCAACCATTAGGAATGCAGTCTTAGGAGCTTATAATGCAAATTCCATGTCACAAAATAAATCAGTTAGTGAGAGTGTCAATAGAGCATCTAGTTCTCAATTAGTAGGAAGGAAAAATTAGAGTCATAATCAGGTTCACGTGCCTCCTAGGGATAAGGGAAAAGAGAAGGACTAGACTCAAGTTGCTCAAGTGGATACTCCCTCAACTCTGTTTCAAGGGAAGACAATCACACCTCCATTCCTGATTTCTGTTTGCATATTCGGTAAGAATTTGCAAAATTGTTTGCTAGATTCTGGTGCTTCAACTAATGTTATGCCTTTTGGTGTCTGTAGAGCTATGGGTATTACTCTTATTGACTCACAAAAGAAAGTTACAAAGTTGGATAGGACTGAAGTCAATGTTGTAGGGGAATTAAATATGATTCATATGCAGGTTACTTCTGATCCTAGAATTCAACAGGTTATTAACATACAGGTGGCTGACATCCCTGATGCTTATGGCTTAATATTGGGAAGAGACTTCACCAGGGCCTTGAATGGATATGTCTCCAATGATCATTCTCACATGTGGCTTCCCTAGAAGGGAGTGCCAAACCAGATTAGAATTGAAAGAGAACCCATAATGAAATACATGATTATAGAATATCAGAATACCTCCAATGAAATTCTGATATTAGAAGTAAGTATGGGTAATTATGTGCTTGCAACTCCTTTTGAGGAGTCAAATGTGGAGGAGGTCCTCATGTTGCATACAATGTCTGCTGGTCTCACAACAGAATCCAACAGTACTGAAGCCTTAGTGGAACCAGTTGAAAATGATGATAAATCAGTTGAAAATAATGATGATCCGAAAGATAATCAGCTGGCTTTACTAGATAGTTTTCAAGAGTTCATTCAGAAGTGCATTGAAGATCAGGTTCAGTTGGGAAGAGGAATGAACTTTGGAGAATTACTCTTGCCCAATTGGTGCAGGGTGCATAATGCTTCCCATTCAGAACTGGATTGTTGCTTGTGCCAGGCTACAGTGGAACAAATACAAAAATATATCAACCCCACTCTAGCAGTCAAAATTGATATCCAAAATGTCCAAAAGGACCCCAAAGGAAAAGGCGTAATACCTTCTGAAAGACCATCCAGCAACAATAGTGCAGATGAAAAAGCAAGGAAGTCTGCAGTTGCTAGTTGTTGGACTTTAAGATTTGATGGGTCCAAATCAAAGCAAGGACCTAGGGAAGGTTTCAAGCTAATTAGTCCAAGAGGTAAGACTTTTTTTGCTTCTCATAGACTTCAATTTCACTGTATGAATAATGTAGCAGAATATGAGGCTTTGGTTCATGGACTGTTAATGGCGTTAAAGAAAAAGGTTAAGATCTTGCAATTTTTTGGAGATTCTGAGTTAGTAGTCAAGCAAGTTAGGAGACAATACTCTTGTCATGACAGAAGAATAACCAAATATAGAAACAGAGTATGGGATCGTATTGAAGGATTTGAAGCCTTCAACATTTAGTTGATTCCATGAAGTAAGAACCAGACAGCTGACTCCCTGGCCCAAGCAGCCAATACACTGCAACCTCTGTCTCTTTCCAGACTAAACAAGTTTACTGTGGAACTGACCCCAGTACCTGACAATGTCACCAACTTCCAGGTGTTGAAGACGAAAAACATATCTTAGATTTCATTACTAATACAGATATTTTTGCTTCTCAAATCATTGATGAAACTGAACTCCAAGAAGCAGAGGTGGACTTGGAAGGTGTAATTAATTTGAAGACCAACACTATCCCCAAAGGAATGGTGCAATTAGAAAGGATCTTTGATCTGGAAAAGGTTAGGGAGGAAGAATAGGATATCAAGAAGGATTCCATCAGTGGACAGTGTGACAAATATAATATGGGAACTCGAGATGATGTCAAAAATATCTTTATTGGCAAAGTGTGCACTCCAGAAGAAAGAAAATGAATCATCGATGCACTACATAGATATCCAGATGTGATAGCCTGGAGTTATGAAGACTTGAAGACTTATGATACATCAATCATAACCCATACTATCCCTCTCAATACAGGAGTGAAACCTTTCAGATAGAGGAAAAGGGCCATCAATGCTCTACTGGAACCCATAATACAAAAGGAAGTGCATAAATTACTATCTGCAAGAATCATATTTCTAGTTAGACAATCCACTTGGGTTGCAAACCTTGTTCCATTATGAAAAAAAATGGTGAAATCAGGCTATGTGTAGATTTTAGGAACCTAAACAAAGCATCAAAAAAAGATAATTATCCAGTACCCTCATTGGATGAAGTGCTCCAGATTGTCAATGGATCTTAGATGATGTCTTTCCTAGATGGTTATTCAGGATACAACTAGGTCATGGTGCAATACGAGGACAGGCACAAGACTGCTTTCACCACCAAGTGGGGCACTTTTTCCTATAGGAGGATGCCCTTTGGTTTGATTAATGCTGGAGCCACGTTCCAAAGAGCCATGGAAATTTCCTTTAAAGACATAATTGGTAAGTGCATAATCATTTATATGGATGATCTAATAGTATTTTCCAAGAAAAGGGGTGATCATATCTCAGATTTGTGCAAAGTTTTTTAGAAATGCAGAGAGTTTGGGATATCTCTCAATGCAAAGAAATGCATCTTTGGAGTAACACAAGGAAATTTGTTAGGACATGTTATCTCTAAAAAAGGAATTGCCATTGATCCAGAGTGAATAGAAGCTATACTCAAGATCCCACCACCTGCTAGCAAGAAAGAAATGAAATCATTCTTTGGAAAGATCAACTTTGTGAGGAAGTTCATCACTGGATTCGTAGAAATAGTCAAGCCCCTGAATGAAATGCTAAAGCAGGAGGCCAAAGTTGAATGGAATGCAGAAGCAAAGGAAGCATTTGCAGAGATAAAAAAGGGCTATTGCTGAAGCTCCAGTTTTGGTGAGTCCAGATTATGTTAAACCATTATATATATATTCGTTTGCTTCTGACCACTCCTGTGCTGCTATGTTAACTCAAAAGTCTGACCAAGGAAATGAACATCACACCGCATTCATGAGTGCACCATTGAAGGATGCAGAGTTGAGATACCCAAGTGTGCAAAAGAAAGCTTATGCCTTAGTTAGGGTTGTAAAGAAGTTTAGACATTATATCCTCAGAAACAAGGTCTTTGCTATAGTTCCTGATCTTGCAATTAAGCTGTTGTTAATGCAGAATGAGCTAGGAGAACGCGGGGCTAAGTGGGTAACTATGTTAAAAGAGTATGATATTGAGATTCAACCCATGAAGCTGGTAAGAGGGCAAGGGCTTACAAAGAAAATGGCAAAGACAGGCCCTAATCTTACAGCTCAGAGTTACAATTTAGAGGATGTTTCTCCTGGCGTATGGTATGATGTCATCATTCATTATCTCCTGACTCATAGATGCCCTGATCATCTTAATGTAGTAAAAAGAAGGGAATTGTACTTAAAGAGTGACAATTTTTATGTTGAAGGGAGCTGTTCTATATAAGAAAAATCATGAGGTGTTTACTTGAGGTGCCTAGGAAAGGCAGAGTCTGAAAGAGTGATGTTGGAATTTCACGATAGATATGGTACATGCCATGGATCAACACCTTCTACAGTGAACCAGATTCTGAGAGATGGTTATTATTGGCCTACACTGTTCAAAGATACACACAACCACGTCAGAACTTGTCATGTGTGTCAGACTGCAGTGACCAGAGAGAAGTATGCATCACTCCCACTCCAGCCAGTCTTTGAGGTAAAACCCTTTGCACAATGGGGTATGGACTTCATCGGTCCCATCAATCCACCTTCCTCTGCTGGTCACAGGCATATTCTCACCATTACTAATTACTTTTCACGATGGACTGAAGCTCTTGCTTGCAAGCAATGTACTTCGAAGGTAGTAATTGAATTTCTTGAATCAAGTATCATTAACCATTTTTGATGTCCTATATCTTTGGTTTATGATAATGGTCCTTCCTTTGCATCTTTGAAGTTTTCTAATTGGGATTTTGATCATGGGATTATAATTAAGTTTGCATCCAACTATTACCCTCAAGGTAATGGTTTGGCTAAATCTTCTAACAAAAATCTTCTGACTATTATCCGCAAACTATTAGAAAGAAATCTGAAGGATTGACATACCCAACTCAGATTTTCTCTTTGGGCAGATCGTACAAGACATAAGACTTCCATCATAATATCACCTTACCACCTGGTTTATGGATTAGAGCCTGTGTTTCCTATCTAGTTAAAAATTCCCACCCTTCAGTTCATTAATGAATATTATGATGAGGGAGATAAATGTGAGGCCAGGCTTGCTGAATTATTACACCTTGAGGAAAAGAGAGATGAAGCCCTGGAAAACTTTGCTAAACATCAAGGGGTTGTCAAGAGATGGTTTGATAAAAGAGCCAAAGTAAAAGCTTTTAGGATTTCTGACTTGGTTCTTTACTAGGATAAAGCCCATGACTGTAAGGGGGAGCATGGAAAATTTGATAAACTTTGGCTTAGCCCTTACCAGATTTCAGAAATTCTGGGAGATAATGTTTTCCGTTTAAAAACTCTCACTGGAGAGGACATCCCATTGCCTATCAATGGGTAGTATTTGAAGCATTATTTCCAGTCTTAAGCTGTTTTCATCTCTTTTCTTGTATATAGTTAGATTAGGTTTCCTTTCTATTTTGTTTGCTTTGCTTTGCTTTGGTCAGAGTAGGTTTCCTTTTCTACTTTGCTTTTGTTTGTTTTGGTTAGTATAGGCTTGCTTTTGGTTTGGTTTGTTTTTTCTCTGCTCTTGCTTTGGAGGGTTTCCTATTTTCTTCTAGATGTGTTGCACCTGTGTGGCAAATATATCATTATCTGGGACTGTTCTAAGTATTTTATTGGTGGACTTTAGTCTTGTGTCTTGAAAGGATGGTTGAAGTCTTTGCTATTGCCAACAGTCTAAATGTTTGATTTATAGAAGATGGGTCATAGGTCATGATTTGGATTTGAAGTATTTTGAAATCTTATATCTTTCATACATCTTAAGAATCCTGATGTTGCCGTAGGATCCTTGTGAAGTTTTGCCAGCTGAAAAATCCTATTTCTGCTTCAGCGCCACTGTGGTTCTCAGCCTTGAGTGTGAACTTTATTGTTCACAAGTTGAAATAAAAAATGACAAAGAAAATAATATGAAAAGGAAGAAAAGTGAAATATTGAAAATCAAAAGAATAAATTCAACTTATTAGGAGTATCTAAATATCTCTATCGGGGCTATAGATGCCTGACTGGCAATAGATCTATGTTCAGGAGATTCACAGCGATAACCTCATCGAGGCTATGGACGCTTGAATGACAGTGAGGCTCTATCCAGGTTGATTTTGAAGTTAGAATCTTTACGTAGCCTGTTTTGACTAAGCTTGGTTCTTGCAGTCGCTCAAGGAGGGAAATGAACTCATATGCACACACTTGGATATTCAGTGTATGGAAGGTTCAGTCTACCCTTTGGTTCTGATTCTTTAATCTTTGCATTTTGATTTGTTTGTTTGATAGTAAGACTAAAACAAGAGATTTTGGGTTCTTGATTCATGTTTGTCATCAACTAGTCTAGAGCATTTCCCAGCAGAGTCACCATTTGTTGTGCAGTTTTTGCACACACGCCCCACTAAAAGCAGGGACCCTCTTTCTCTTTGGTTTTGGTGTCTTGGCCCTTTCATTTTGAGGTTTTATCTTGCTTTGGAACGTGCTTAAATGTTTATTTTGATTGCCTAAGTGATTCCCCTAAGTTATTCATTGAAAATCTTAAGTTCTGGGTTAATTTCGGGTTTTTACCTTGGTTCGGGACTTTCCACCACGACCGGATTTTCCCAGATCCTGCTCGGACTTCGGCTGAGCACTCTGGTTCAGAGATTTTTAGTCTTCGTAGAATTCCACGTGGGCCGGATTTTTCTGAATTCCGTCCTGTCATCGGGTTCCCAAATTTTTCTGGCTGTCTTGTCGACTACATTTAATGTTTTCATATGAGCTTTGGACGATGTATTTAACCGATCTTTGAGGTCTTTTATGCCATTATGCTTTGTTTTTTTCGTCAATTGAGCTGATGAGTTTGTTCTTGAGAGTGTTTGATTGGATTTGAGGTGTTGAGTTTGAATTGTTTAATTTAAGTGGCGATTTCTAGTGCATTCCTGCCGCTGTTTTTTGTGGACGCCATTAAATTCAAATTTGCTATTTCTGAGATCAATTTCCGCTTCACAATGGTATGTATTCAATTTCCTTGTTTTTAATTGATGATTGTGGATAATACTTTTATGTTATAGAGTTTTGGGGTTCGAATTCTTGAATGTTCAATCATTTCATTGCTAGGGTTGCATGATATGGTTTAATTTTTGGCTTCCCAAGTAGTTTATGTGCTTGTTTGTTTCTTTGCATTGTGAGGAGTCGTGCTTGAGAAGTTGTGAGTGAAACCTAGTAAAGAATTCATGCTTGAAATACCTAAATCTTGAGTTTGCATGGGCGATTAATGGTGGACTTGTAGAATTTGATTTAGGGCATCGCCATTTAACTTTAGTTTGCTTCTTGATTGGCCTAGAATTCTAAGAAAATCTATGGAAGATCCATACCAAACTTGTCTCAGGCCTAGACTCCTGAAAATTTATAATCGATCCATCAATTTAGGCGAAATCGCGATTTAGTGTCGCAGTTCGGGTTTCATCCTTAGTCCGAGATTTTTTGTCTCCGGCAGATTTTTTGGCTCTGGTGGATTTTCCCGATCTCCTTCGATTTCCCGGAATCCGCATACTTTCAGAGTTTTACCTTATCCATGGATTTCTGTCAACTCTGGATTTTCCCAGAATCCTTGGCTCCCTATTTTTCCCGAAATTTGCAAAGTGTCCTTGCCTTCGCGAAAATCCGTCCCTGGCGGATTTTCCCAGAATTTGATGAAATATGAAGGAATTTGAAATAGCATGATGTGTTAATGGATGACCATGCATTTTATGATTATTTCATTCTATATTTAGATCTCACATGCTGTTTATTGATTAATAATGATCGGATTGAATTGCTAATTGGTGTTTTCTTGTTCATTCCGCTAGAATTCGTCTGGCCCGGAATTCCCCAAAATTCCTCCCTGGCTTGGATTTCGTGGATGGTCCTGAAACCCAAAGTTTAACATGATCGTTCTATATGAGGTTTAATATGATTTAATGATGATTTTGATTGGTTAACCTTTGTTGGTGTGATCTTTATTATGTTTCCTTTGTCAGGTGTAGGCTGAATCTAGCAAGGTAACAATTGGAGGGGCTAAGGGTGACATGGAGGGATGTTCCATATATGAGGTAGAAAGAATTAAGAAGGACATTAAGAGCAAGATTCCAAAGAGTAAGATCACTTCTGTCTGGTCAGAGGTAACTGATACCAATGTTGGACTATGGGACTATGAAAAGTTCAAAGACAGAATGACAACACAGGATCTTCCTCTGGTGGCTAAGAAGATGTTAGAATCAGGATTGGCCCATGTAGCTGGTTTCCCATCCATGGTGCAGTGTTATGAGTTGGTCCTTGAGTGTGCCAGGAACTATGACAGTGATACGTAGAGGATAAGTGGTCCTCAAGGGAGGATTGTGGCGAATCTCAACCCTGTTTCTATTGCTCAGAATTTTGACATGCTGGATAGAGCTCATGTGGTGGCATTCAACATGAAAGCAGCTCAGGAATACTATGAAGAACAAACTATTAAATATTAGCAGCTTATCAATTCCTAGCTGGAGAAGCCCAAGTCTCACTATTCCAAATTGCCTAAACAGTTATTCAAGGAAAAATTTAAGGAGTATTATGATGCCATCACTCTTCTCAGCAGGGTGGTTGGATTGAAGAATGTTGGCATGTTTGAGAATTGGATGTGCCATGTGATTGTGAGAATGGAATAGAAAAAGACTAATTACCATTGGGCAGGTGTCATTAGTAGAGTGATTCATGAGCTATTGTCCAATGTGTTGCAGAAAAAAACCTTCACAATGACTTCGTACTTAGTCTATGCACTTGCAAGATTCCATCCATACAAGGGATTAAGTACCAAGGGTGTCTTTGGATAGGATATTATCTATGAGGTGTACCCTCAGTTGCATTTGGGAAGCTCGAGCTACAGGAGGGTGAATGATGCATTCACCATGCATATCACTGGATTACTTCAAGGAGCAGAGCATGTGAGGATTTCAAACCAAGCTAAGGAGCTAATTAAGAAATATGGTGCTTGGTTCATTCAGTTCCCAACCTTCTCATACATTCGCATTGATGGTTGTCAAAGGGCTCCATACAGGCTTCCAAGGTATCCCACTGATCATATCATACTTCTGGAAGTCACTCGATAGATATGTGACTTTGATGCTATTGTCAAAAGGGAGAAACATAATACTGGTTTTGGTGGAGACTTCCCTTTGAGGATTGGCACTAGAGAGGCATTTCCTTCCATTATTTCTGCCCAAGCTTCAGAGGAGGAGATGAGCACTCTTGGATTGTCCTTTCATTCCAAGTGTTCTAGATTTGATATAATAGGTGAATCCCAAAAGAAGGCCAGTAGAGAGTATAGCCATAGGGTTGATTTGAAGGACTACTAGGCCAATTGTAGTGATGAATATGAGGTCAGGAAGAAGATGTTTTCTCGACTGCCAGTTGAATCAGTCTGACTATATAATGTGAAGGCAGTTCCTGATCAGCTTCAAGATGATGGAGACCTATTCAAGGTCATGCTTACGAGGCAGTGAAGGATAGGCCAATTGGTGATGTGGATTGGCTAGAAGAAGAGAAGACAAAACTAAAGTAGTTGATGGATCCAGTCACCAAGTTCACCACAATGTGGCTAAATCATAAACTGTGGGAGCTAGAAAATGAAGGTGTGGAGTGCACTTATGATTTAATGGGAGATTTGAACCCTCATTCCACTTCTGAAGAGTCAACTGAGTAGGATCCTAAGGGAAAAGGTAAGATAGATTCTCCTATTAAAATCAAGATAAAAGGTGTTCAAGAGGAAGAAGTCCAAGAAACAGAAAATCAGAGAAAACCAATTGCTAAGAAAAGATCAAGGACTAAGAAGTATGAACAGAAAGAAATTGAAAAGCAGGGTCTCGAGGTTGATATTCCTGTGCCGAAAAGGAGAAGAGTCATAATATTGTCACAAAATGCAAGCTCCAAGGTAGGAGAAGAAGAAGTTACCCCACCGGTGGTAAATGTAGAGAGCTCAGAAGAGAAGGCACAGGTGTACACAAGGAGGTCTAGGACTCCTTCTCCCAAGGATAGTGTGCCTAAAACAGACCTTCCTCCAGTTATTTCTCATAAGGAGTAGCATGATGATGTTTCTTCTGTCCATGAAGCTCAAAGTAAACTAGGTGAATTTGAGAAAGCTGAAGATCATCTAGATGCTGAAGGGGAGGAATTTCATGAAGGTGACCTTTATAGTGCAGAGGCTTAAGTTGAAAAGGTAATGCAGTCTCCCTTGGTTGCATATGTAGAGTCACTAGTTATGACTGAAGGGGTCAAATCACCTCCAAGAGAAGAAGAATCTGAAAAGATTTCATCACCTGAGCAGAAAGAGGAGCATGCTGAAGAAAAGGAGAGTATGGCAAATGAAACTCCTGAGAAGCAGAGTTTGAATGAGGAAGCGCCTAAAGATTGGAAAATACAAAGGTAAGAAGAAGGCCAAGGTTATCTCAAGGATCGATAGAGATGAGGCGAGTAATAGAGTTGTCCACATTGCCACCCCTGCTCCCGATAAGAATAGAGATGAGGTATCTGCAAAGGACTATAATGTGCAAACTTTCAATTTAGGGCCCACTTCTGTTGAGCAGGACATTGAAGATTATCAGGGTTCTAGCATTGTTATCCTGGGGAGATTGAGGAAAGAAGTTCAAACTAAGCAGGAGCTGGAAAAGGAAAATGAAAAGCTCAGGAAATGCTTGGAGGATCTGATGAGACCCTTGCAATCTATTAACCCTTCGGCTTCTGCTACAAATCCCTTACCCCAGGAAACTATCACCGAGCTTGAGAGAATGAGGGCCTCCACTCTTGCTACTACAAATTGGGTGCAAGGGGTGCGAACTAAAGGAAATGATGCTATTAGGGACATTCTGTCATCTGGAAAGGATGCTATGAGATCCATTGATTGGTTGAAAGAAGTATTGGCTCTGGATAAGGAAGATACAGATCTCCTGCTATAGAAAACAAAAACCATCATGGATATTACCAAGGATAAGCTTATAAATGATAAAATTCTTCCTTCCTCTAGAGTTGCTAAACCTTGGGAGTGGTTTGAAGCATTGCAAATCAGAAAAAAGGTTCTGAAGAAGATATACAAACATAGGAGACAAATTTATGATACCCTAGTTGGTGTCTATAATGGTTGCATTGCTTTCTTTGAGATTATGACAGGGAGAAGGAAGATTTCCCCTAAGCATCTGAGTTTTGAGCAATTGAGAAAGTTGTGGCATGATGTTTATGCTCTAGTCAGTGATGATTCTATTACTGAACACCAATTAGATGATGCGACCACCTACATTTCTTTCATTGACAAATACCTAACTTATAAGGTTGAGTGGGATAAATTGGTGAAACAGTCCAAGGAAGAAATTGCATCAAATGAGAGGCAACTTAGGGTTTTTCCTTTACCGCCTGTGCCCAACTTGGATAAGGTGCTTTTGAAGGTGCATGAAATACTGGATCAAAATAAAGACAAAGGGGAAGGTAGTTAATTATGGGCTACATCGAGATTTGTGCTTCCCTATTATTTTGACATGCATTGGTCCGAGCTGCATTGGAGATCCCAGGCTGACTTGGATGAAGTTGATGCATTTAATGCATATTTTATCTCATTTTTAATTTCTCTTGGCTGACTTGTTGTGCCTAATTATTATTGTAAATCCCTATCTAGGCTGACATGTTTTGGGGGTTCTATAAGTATGGCATTTTGCCTCATTTGTAGGGGCTAGACATAAGTATAGATATAGACAAATAGAGCGAATTAAGTAGAGCAATAGTTAGCAAGTAGTTGTTCTCAAGAAAATATTGTAACAGAAAGCTGGAATTGTTGCTACAGTGGATAATTTGATGCAAGTAATGACATTGTGATTTTGTGCCATACTTGTGTTCTCTTTATCTTGCATGGTTCCTTTTATTCAATCTTTAGAATTGCTTTGAGGGAAATTGATATTTAGATTATATTTTTTTTAATGATATTTAGGGTTTGATATTTGAAGTGTTGCAACAATCCCTAGTCCATACTTTTCACAACCAACTGATTGTTAGTTGCTTTGCAAAGTTAGCCTGGACCTTTATATTCATTGTGCTTAGTTCAATTGTGAGGGTTTATTCATTTCAATTGCAATAGGGTTGTTTGAATGAATGTTCATGATCTAAAAATATTAACACCTTAGAAGATTGCACTGTTTCTATAAGATTGCAGATTCATTTGGGTCAAGTAGGAATCAGTTTTGAGGGATTGGTCCATTTCAAGTATTTGTCATTTGCATTGTTAATCTTAGGTTTAATAATAAGTTTAGAAATCTCTTTAAAACCCTTATCTTTTTTTATTTCTTTGATTATTGGATTAAATTTAGGATTGAAGTATCATCATATTGTTAGATCTGATAAATTGAGATTCAATATTTTGCTTGTAGTAAGGTCCCATTGTGACTACCAGCATTTTCACATTTATCACTGAGTTGTTTATGCATTGTCAAGACCTGATATTAGAGACCTTGGGGTTATTTCTTGAGGCTTGCTGATAGAGATTTACCTTTCAAGAGAGATAGGATTTCATATTCTGTATGAGTTGTTGCTGTGCAAAAAACATCATCAACACTTACAACCTTGTATGAGAAGCCTCAACAACACCCAAAACAATGTTCAATCTCTTCGATCAAATAAACATATGAATCATGTAAATGCCAATATGGATGTAAGCTTCTCTAATAACTCAAACGTAACCATTGATAGATCTCTCAAATGATAAAATATCAAGTAGAACAAGAGTGGGGAATGAGAATGATCCTCTAGGATAACCAAGCCATCATGAATTACTCCAAGAAAAATCTCCTCTATTTTTCCATCAGGAACTCATGTCCATGCCTAGGTGAAAGATCCTTGATCTTCCAGCTAAAACTTCCAAAGAGTAACTGTCTCAAGCAAATATCTCTAATCCCAAGAGAACTCTGGTCTCACCCACATCTCCAAGTATCCATGAGCCCCTGTAACCGATCAATACATGCCAAACTCCAAATGCAACATAACACCATCATTAAGTAATCAAGCAAATGATCAATATACTCAATACAAAAAGAACCGCCAAGATCAATGTCAAAGCTCCAACTATAGAATAATGAACCTACCTGTTGGTTATTTTTTAAGAACAAAACTGATCTTTAGAAATACCTATGGAATTTTCCATTTCCAATACTTATTACTCTAAAGGGATTAGCCAACGAATGAGTCAAAGCTGCAAGAATTCTACTCCTACACTTTAGGCTTAGTGAAACTGGAGAGGGTGATCCCACAATGTATGCTCAAGAATTTGTATGACTACTATTTCAATACATTGTATAAAATAGATAATCCTCATAAAATTACTCAACAACATAGTATATCAAACAAGTTGGCAACTCATTTATTGATATCCTACACTTGGAGCATGAGAATAATGAAACTCAACATAGAATAACTACTGTGGTACTCATTTGAAAGTTTGTAAAATAAAAGTGATTAGCTGATGAATCAACCCACAAACTAAATTATGAATACTTTACACAAACCAATGCCTTATCCCAAACATGGAGTCAATATCAACATATACAACCAGACAAAAACTTAACAATAACAACATACAATCTCAAGAAACATTACATTACAATATTCCCCTATCACATTCATGATCATCACTTCTTACAAATATCCTAGGACCTAATTGTTATGATTTAATAATCTCATCCAAGCATTTACATTAATTCATTGAAGTAATAAGTAGGAATGAAATTAAACATCCATTGAGAAACAACAAATATGAACAAAAGAATCCTTGATTACTTTCATTCATAACTCATAAAACAGGTACAAAGGAGAGACGATAGCCATGAAATTGGTATCACTTTGTATTGTATTTGCTATATTGTTATCAAAATTACATACATAACAACAAACTTTGAACTAGACAAAACATAAAACATGCTTGATATTCCTTTTACAATTCACAGTGTTGAATGCTAAACAATGAACCCTTACTTTCTGGCCGTGAATTCCTTCGTATAGAAATGAAGGAGTAAAACAAGCCTTAGGCTAGAGAGTACACATGTCAATACCATATTGGACTGCTACAATAAAGATTCCTTTTTCAGTTACTCAACATTCTCAAGAGGTGGGAAACATGTGTGAAATAAAATTAGTCTTCATTCGTTGTTGGAGATCCGATCCAATTTCCAAAAAGCATCTTCAAAAAGCTACCTCAAAATTTGTGCCCACGCACAACAAGTGGAAAGAAAGAAAGCATGAAAGAAATGAAGAGAAAGGACAAAGGATAATTCCACTTCTGCAAACTTGTCATCAATTCAATTTGAAGAAGATAAACTATATTTTCTATACTTTAGCAAAAGCCTAACTTGTACTAAATCTAGGCTATGTAGTGCATTTTCACCTATTCATTATTCATCATGATCGAAAACTTTAGAATCAAAATTTTCAAAATACCATCCTGCCATTTCTTATTAATCCACCAACCCCCTCCAAGTATCTGCCTCTCCATGCCAGGAATTCCTCTTCAGTAGGCTAGTTGAAATTCATGACCTCATCTGCACTTTCTCTATAAGGCACATACTTGGTGACAATTTGGTTAGCCACTTTATCAAATTCCAACAAGACAATCTCTACATGAGCCAACATATCCATATTTCTCTCTAGTGTGCCCATATCATATTTTTGACAAATCGAAACTGCCTGATCTAAAATAACGTTATTTTTTTCATCTTTCCATTCCTGTAGGGTTTTTATACAACCATAATCCCTTAGAATGGATGGAAGGAGACCATGATGTGATTCATGAAAGGATTTCACTAGCTCTCTTATTTTGTTCTCCAAAGGCTCAATATTTCCCCTGTACCCCTCAATATTACCTACAAGAGTAACAGTGGGCTTAAATTTTTTAGGTGGGTTGGAATCATTCCTAGCTCCAATTGACATCAATATCAATTCCCTCATCCTAGGGATCCATGCTTCCATAAGTGGAATAGCTCTTTCTCTGTCATGGTCAAAATTATTTATAGCAACCACCATGGATGAATAACTATAGTGAATGCTACTCAATCTATTATTCAATATTCTATTCAAATTCTCCAATACTGTAGTGACAATCTCCATGTTGCTATTAAACACCTCCCTATCATGATTATCACATTTCTCTTTATATTTAGTTAGCTGCTTGAGCAAATATTCCCTGCTGATATCTTCCTTAGCCTATGGCATTTCTGATGTACCAGGCTCTACTATTTAAATGGGAACACTTCATGTGTTGTATGGAACAATTTCCCATGAGAAAATCACTTTGGTGGAAAATTCAGGGGGTGTAGCTTCTGGTGAAGCAGTAGGGGAATCAACATCGGTCTGCTTATGCTTTCTTGGTTGCAAAATTTTCAACTTATCCTCCAGTAATGCTACCTTTGTCTACATCTGCAGATTGTGTTGTTCAAGCTTCCCATATTTAACTAACAAATCATTGTATTCTATCTTGAGCTTCTTCTTTTCTATAGTTATAGATTCTACAATGGCCCTTGTGAATTGTACAACATGTATTGACATGTTTGTTTCCTCTAGAAATGATGTTTCTGACACCCTCTTTATTATCAAGCCTCCACTGTAGTTATATGTAGCCTCAACAATGTCAGGCTTCCTTGTTCTCGGGGTTAGAGACCAGATAGCTAACATATCCCATTGCTCACTGAAAGCATACCTCTATAATGCAATTGCAACCTCTTCTTTTGAATTGTAGAGAGCTCTATCACATCTCTTTATTGTATCAAAGGCTATGGAAAAAGATAAATCCCATTTTGGAAGCAACAAAATACCACTATTTCTTACCAATTCTCAACCCTCTTTTGTAGTCATATTTTGGAATTTAGCTCTCATTTCATTCAATACTTTTGTTTGGATGGTGGCATTAGGTAGTTTTGGATGAAGGCTTCTTTCTATAGCCAAGCTGTTGAAATATTCATCACTTTTAGCTCTGTCTACAAATTCCATAAAAGCATGAGACTTTACAAATGAGTCGTCATCTAAAAACTTTGTTCATGCTTCAACTCGCATATCATCTTTTCCATTGAGCCTACTGAGATGAGCTTTACTCAATCTCATACCAATTCTTGTGTTGCCCTCATTACTAGTGCAGTGGGAACTCCTTGCATTTCTTCTTCTGATACCCAAATATCATCAACATAGTCCACTAGACCAATCACTTCAACCTTTTTCTTTTTCAAGGGTGTCTCTTTTGGTGGTGATGAACTAAGTGGTGGAAAATCAATATCCATAATTTCAAGCTCTATTTTCCTTAGAGGAGATGGGGGTTGTACTTGTGACATAGGAGAAGGAGGCTTCTGCTCGTCTTGTTGAGAGGGAGCATGAGCTACATCATCTTTCTTTGCCTTACTCTTTCTCCTTACAAAGAACTTTATTCTTGGTTCTTTAGGGGCTTGAGATGTAGATTTTTCTTCCATAGCAGGGGCTTCTCTCCCACTTTTTTCTTCTACAATGGGGGCTTTCCCCTTATCCAAGTTGCTTATCACCCCTTTAGTCTCAAGGCAGACTACTATTGTGTCAAAATTATTGAATACATGTTCTTCCTTTTTCATTACATCTTCAATCTTTGGAAGAACCTTGAAATTAGGTTCTTCTTTCTTTATCTTTCTTTTCATTTTATTGAAGGAAATCCACCTTGCTCTTCTTTTTTCTTGTTCCAAACGGTTGAACAAATTTCTTATCACATCCTCAGGATACTCGAAAATGTGCAATTTTTTTTAACTCTTGTTCCTTTCCTTCAACCAGACCATAAAACCTTCTAGATCATATCTGATCCTCTCAACTGATCTATGCATGTGGTGGGCCTTGAGTATATCAAGTATTTTATTCCAACCTCCTTTTGTCATTATAAAATCAAAAAAGCATGTGTACAAAGGAAAGAATGTTCCTTTTCCTTGATACAATAGATGTTCATTTTCCACACTTCCCAATTGCCACATCACCTCAAAAAACCAATTATCTTTGGCACAAATATGTACTAAGTGAGGTGCAACCATGGAACCATACACTCTTAAAACAATGTTAGCTCGATATGGGATGACATCTCCCCAATTGTGATTGACTCCTAGCTTAGGCCTTCTTTCCTTGGGTCTCAAGAAGTCATGCAGGGCTATTGGAATTGTAGGTATATTCACAACCAACACTCTCATTAATTCTAAAGAAAACAAGTTTTGAAATGTCACATAATCATATGTACTATCATCCTTGTCTAAAAAAGTAGTCCAACATTGCACGTGCAACTCCAAGTTACCCTCTTTCCTATCCAAATTCAATTTATGCCCTAAGTATGGTGTAGCTTTGAACAAAAACATATGCATCAACAATTATTTCCAACTAAACCTTACTCCTACACCTTTCTTCAACCTTATCAAGCCCTCATGAATATTTTTTGCAAGAAACCCCGCATAGTCATACATTATGCAATATTGAGGGTGTTGAACATGGGCTTCCATTTACATCCATTCCATATTCATTCCTATGATAGGATCATAACCAATTGTCTAGAAAATAGAGTAAAAGGTTTTTTGGAAGTAGGAGATAAAATAATTAACAGGGAAAGGCTCCTTATCATATTTCCCTATTGTAATCTTTTGAGTTGCAATTTTTGCTAGATATCTTGGCATAATGTGGACTTTGAATGCACTATTAGTCTTATCATATTCCTCCTTGAGAGAATTTTCATTGATCTTAGGAATTTCATCACTCCATCTAGTGAGTTTAAAAACAAGAGAAAATTCCTCCTTGGTAATTTTGACCATTTCCTTCCCATCATATGTTCTTATAGTTCTTGTAACTGGGTCATAATTGGTGGCCACTGCTTTGAGAAAATAAACGTCCATGTAGACATTGGGTACAATTATCTACCCTAGGTCACAATTCCAAGGGTTACCTACTGGAATACCTACATTTCTATTCTTGAACCAACTATAGAACAATTCCCACCCAGTATAAGGTAGTTTGGTGTCCTTAATATAATTGTTCTTGTCAATCAATCTCTCTACTACTTGTGGACCTCAGAGAAGCAGTTGAAACTTAGGTTTTTCATTGGTCAATGGTGGTAACTGGTCAATAAGGTCTTTATTCAAATGTCTTTTGGGAGCAGAAGCTTCCCCTTTAGGTGAAGATGCTTTTGATTGTGCTTTGGGAGCCATGACACAAAAGGTATTACAAGGTAGGGTTTTTTTTTTCTTGAACATGATTAACAACTCAAATAAGGTTTTGACACTAATTATGACAATGTGGGACTAACCAATAATCCTTTATGAACGCCAAACCTTAAAATGCAGAACCAATAAAAAACCCTAACAAACTCAAGGATTTGGGAAACCAAAAATCTATCAATAATTCAGAGGGGAAGGCAGTGATTCACTTACTGGCTCTTTTGAAAGTTGATAACCCTAGCCTTGATGCCAAACAAGCCTGAAAACCACAACACGGGCTCTCCAAGTGCATAGAATATCCTTTATAATTCTCAATTAAGATTTCAAGATAGGTTTTAATAACTACGCAACCTTTTGCTTTGGTAGCTCGATGTCCTTTCCATTATTAAAGCTCGCTTGCACAAACCAAAATGGCTCACTTGCCCTCAAACTAATTTTTGAATGCCCACTGTTGATCATGTGGGTGTGTTAACTGATGGGTGATCCAGATTTAGTCAGCCTAATTTGGAAATCCTGATTGTACATGGCTGCAATACTTATCAAATGAAAAGAAGCCACATGGAACCACTTGTTGGTGATCTATGAGCTTCACCATTCCTTTGTCGCTACAGCCAAAATCCATGTGTCTTCTTCCCCTCGCCCCTGTAAGTCTTAACTTGTGTGCAACTTTCGTCAACGGGGAGATGAGGAAGGGATGATATTAAGTCCCATGACCTCTTCTATGGCTCACATCTTAATCCAAGACCAATCACCTACAGACTTATTCTTCTTATACGATCAATGACCCACATTAAAAGATCTCAAACACATGCATTATATCTTCTTTTAGTAGCACATAATTTATTCTCTATGCCTCATGTTGAAATATTTGATTAATATTTACCATTGCTCCAATGCTTCCATGTCCTCTAGGTATTCCATATGGAAATCACTCACCACCCCATTGGGAATCAGTTAGTAAAGGTAGGGCCCACGCGAGATAGTGGGCAGTGGTCAAGATTGACCCATGTCACCCATTATTGACTATTGATTCACTTTAAATCTTTACCTTCTGACTACTTGGAAAAATTGTGCCCATAGTTAGACTCACCATGCGACAGTCGCCCACTAGCTCGTTTAAATATTTTAATAAAGAATTAACAAGAACGGGTGTGCAGGGAATAGTCGAAACACAACCACGTTAATCAACACCCACCATCGATCTTCTTTTAATACTGCCAACCATCCTCAATATAGGAATTAGACTCACCAAAACATGGGACATGTGGCTCATGCTTGCTAGCTCGTGAAGATAAAATAGTAAGCAATGAAACAAAATGGGCACACAAGGAACGACCAATATTTTCTTGTGACAATCGAACGTTCATCAAAGATCTTCATATCTACACATGCCAAAAATATTAGTCTTAAAACAGGGACCCAACTAGGTCTACGAGACCATAACCCATAGGATTAAAAACCTAAGGCTCGAACGATTTTACAAGGAAATATTTAGCCTGAATTTGGAAGAATTAAAACAATAGGCTAAAATATAACAACTGATAAGACTAGATCAAAGGGTCGGTCACTTTATATATTTTGATTGAATAAGTCATAACTTAAAAGACTTGGAACTGGCAACAAGGAGTCAATAGAGAATTAAAACCTTGGCAAGGAAATAAACTCAAGGGTTTTTCAAGTGGGGTCTCAGGTAAACTAAAAACCCTTAAACAATGATAGTAGCCAAAACCTTAAGCCCTCAGATACAAACCTAACCGAGAGTTTAATAGGATTTTGAGATGGAACATGAAAATTTTGGGAGTTCCATCATTGGCTCTGAGTGGGGATGCATGTCTCCTGCAGGCATGGCGAGATCCTTGAATCTCGGGTTGAAGCAGACCAGTCAAACACATGTGAATCCAAAAACCAGGACATTACTTGGACTAGGTAGAAAGGCCAAACCAGACACAACTAAAGCAAACAAACCTATACAAAATGTACAAAACCTACAGTGCACATGGAATCATAACATACTTAGGAAAAGTATGGCTTCAAGAACTCTCCATGTATTGGCAATTCAAAAAGTTTTCCTATCAAGCTTTGGAGGAAGTAGGAATCCTCCCTTGCATTCCAGGCTAGTACCATACTATTCACCTCAAACTTTTTGGGAGAAGTTCTCTTATCATGCAAGTTCTTGAATTGCAGCTATATTTTTGCATTTTCAGCTTGAGCTTCTCTTCTAGTTTCATCCAATTACACTAGATTATCAATCCTATGATGAATATAATCACATATATCATCATCATATTCTTGCACAAAATTATACATCTTTAGCAGGTTATTCTGTGGCAACCTAGTATCTAGACCATACACCAAGCCAAACGGTGAATAACCAGTAGCCTTTTTCATATTCACTGTATCTTCCCAAAGTGCCAACTTCAGCTCTGAGTCCCAAGCCTTCTTGTTCTTTTCCATCACCCTTTTGACGATTTTCATTAAGCTCTTATTGCTAGACCCAACCTAACCATTTCCCTAAGGATGTTAAGGTGGAGAATAAGAAAATTGTATGCCATGTTTATCACAAAACTATCTGAATTCCTCAGACCTAAAACACATAGCATTATCTGAAATGATCTTTTCTAGGACTCCAAATCTGATGAGAATATTATTCAATAGGAATTCCACCACCACTTTTCTTGTTTCCTTTCTTGTGGGTATTGCTTCTACCCATTTTGTGAAATAGTTAGTAGCAACAAGGATCCATGAATTCCCTCCACTATACTTTTCTAGAATTTCTCCAATGAAATCAATTCCCCATTGTTGGAAAGGGGCTTGAATAGAAATAGGTCTACGTGGTAGATTCCCTGAAAACTTCAACTTTCCCGCAAATCTTTGACATGCATCACAAGTCTTAATGAACTTGTGAAAATAGTAGGCCACCAGAATCCTACTCTCAAGACATTATGAGCAATGGTCTTTGCCATGTAATGACCACCACATACTCCATTATTCATTTCATGCAAGAGTTCCAATGCTTGTTTTCCATCCACATATTTGAGCAATACACCATCTAGGTTTCTCCACCATAGCTCATTGTTAATAATCACATATTTAATGGCATGCAATTTCAATGTCCTCTTGTCATTCTCAACCATAACTGCATGACATTGTAAATTTTGTAAATATTGGACAATCCTTCTATACCATCCACATGTTTGCATGCCACAGATAGGTGCAACATTAATAATCTCTATCTGATTAATCTGGTTAGCCTCCAAATTAGTTTCTGCCATAAATTTAGCTAGGCCCTGCCCTCTTACTAATTTGATAATGTGGACATTAATGTTTAATTCTTGGATCCTATTGATCCATCGACACCTTCTACTTGTAGTTTCTTACTAGGTGAAGATGTCTTTCATAGCAACACTTGGTACAAAATCTATGACAATAGCTCCCACTAGATAAGTTCTAAAATCCTTCATAGCCTTAACTAGAGCATACACTTGCTTTTCAATCATGTCATATTTGAGCTTTGTGATCTGTAAATATTTTCTAAAGAATGCAATGAGCTGTTCAAAGCCCTCCTCATTTTTCTATAATAAAACAATAGCAATAGTATGAAAAGAAGCAAAAGAGAAAATGTGCATTGGCTTAGAAAAATTGAGAGATTCCAATACTAGAGCCTCCTTGATAGCTTGTTTAATTTTTTTGAACGCCTAACTAGGATCCTCACTCCAAAGCACCTTTTCTCCCTTCTTCAGCATCTTGGAAATGCGTCTTGTGATTTTTGCAAAGTTAGTCACAAACCTTCTTAAAAAGTTTATCTATCCAAAGAATGACTAAATGCCTTTGACATTTTTTGGTTGAGGGATCCTATCTATGGCTGCTACCCTTTCAGGATCAATCCTTACTCCTTCTTTGGACACAATGTGCCCCAATAATTTTACCTCAGTGACCCCAAATGCACATTTTTTGGATTCAAAGATATCCCATACTCTAGAGACCTGACAAATACCTTTTCTAAGTGCATACAATGATCTTCCTCTTTCTTGGAGTAGGTAGTCAAGTCATCTTGGTATATAGCCATAAATAAATCAATAAAATCAGAAAAGGCTACATCCATAGCCTTCTAAAAAGTTGCACCTACATTCGTTAAACCAAATGGCATTCTCACATAGACATATGTGCCCCATGGAGTAGTGAATGCAGTCTTGTATTGCTCAGACTCTTTTACCTTCACTTGGTTATAACCTGAAAAACCATCCATCATTGATAGCATCTCACAAATAGTTACCTTTTGTAACATGGCTTCCATGTTTGACAATGGATAATTGTCCTTTAATGAGGATATATTCAGATTCCTAAAATCAACGCACAAATTTATAGCTCCATTCTTTTTCTTACTAGCACCAGATTGGACACCCATGAAGAATGTATGATGGGATTTATGATGCTAGCATCTCTTAACTTTACCAGCTCCTCTTGCATCTTGGGAGCCAAATTGGGATTAATTGGTCTTTGCTTTTTCCTAAAAGGCTTAACATTCTCCTTCAGAGGAATTTCATGCTGAAATAACTCCTCTCTATATGCTTTTAGGTCATCGTATGACCAAACAAAGACATGTCTAAATTTTCTCAGTAAGGTAATTAATATTTCCTTAAAATTAGGCTTCATTTTCCTTCCTACATACACTTTCTTAGGGGCATTTTGATTCCCCAAATTTACTTCCTCTAGGTCCTCTGGATGAGCAATATTTGTCTTAATCTTGCTTTTATCTTAACTATCAAAAACCCTTTCAAGTGCTACAAGGCCTTTAGGAATCTTATTTGTCTTTAACTAGATGACCTCCTTCCCAAATACTATGTCCTTGCCATCTAAATTTTCAAAAAATCCACCAAAAATCAATCTCCTAACCCTCATATTTTTCAACACATTTCAAAAATTGGAGAATATCTTCATCGTCATTGAAAATCTTCTAGTTATGCACATTGTCAAGAATGGAAGGCCTTGATTGTACCTAAACCTTATAGATACCTTTAAAAGTTATGTCATTTTTACTCAATGGAATGCTAGCAAGTAAGTCAACTACTTTATTCTATCCTCTTTCCATCCAGTCAATTCCAAAAGCATCAAATTGCTAAATGGAATCCCAAACAACATTTTTGTACTACTTTAGTTTGTTATTCTTGCACACATATTTAGATCCTACTTGGGATATCACAAGCTCAAAATTACCAATTACCATTAACTTTTTTATTTTTTGCTTCTCATCCAATCTCAATCCTAGTAATAATGTTTCATATTCTACCACATTATTTGTTCAGACAAAAGATAAAGTGAAAGAGAACTTGTAAGTACTGCCACTAGGTGACACTAATAATATCCTTGTACTAGACCCTTCCTTGGAACTTGCACGATAAAATTAAATTTTCCAAAGTCCATCTTTGTCAGATAATCTCAAAACCTCATTTTCTATGGGCATAGGGCACCTATCATCTTCTCTTGGTACTTCTTCCACCTTAAAATCACTGATATCAGTTTCTATGAAAAGAATTGTGTCATCTTCAGAAGCATGCTCCAACATATGTGGTACCTTTGGTTCTCATAGCACTTGAATGTCCTTACCATCAATGGGAAATGTGGCATAGGACATATCACATTGCATACTTCCTCCCATATATGAACTCCATTTCCAAGATAACAACATTCCATAATTAGGTGGGATATCCACTACCACCATACTCATCTTGAATTCTTTGTCTAGATAAGCTGCCAATATGTAAGGAAGTTCATTTATCACACCAATAATAGGGAAATATCTTGAATCCATGGAATAGAACTTACCATGAGTGCTATCAACTTTCAATCCCAATGCCTCCATAATTTTGGATGGAATGATATTATTGGATGCTACAAAACCAATGATACAATTTTTTAGAAAATTTCCCTCAACAATCAGTGTGAGAAAAAATGGATCAATCTTCCCAAGACAAGCAGTCACCAAATTTCCTAGGAAGATATGGGGAATCTCAGTGATGAATCGCTCAATTTCCTTGTCTTTCTTATCCCTTTTACTCACTTTGGGTGGAGTGGGAACCACTAAATCATTACAGGCTATAGTAGCACCATTGATAAGGGCTACTGCCTTTTGCTTATGTTCATATATTCTCATCATTTCAAGAAAAGGAACAAATATTTTTACTTGGCTAAGCAATTGAAACATATCAATAGGAGTATACTTGGGTTATTCAATTTGGAGCATACCTTGTTCATTTTTTCTCTCCTTCTATTGATTTTTTGTTACCTTAGCTCTATGCTTGGCATCCCTCCTTGTAACTTCAAGATTTGGCTTCTATCTCTTTATCTTAGTAGCAGGGGATTTGGATTCTGCATTAGCTTTTGTCTTATCTACTTTCTTAGCCCAAATATTATCTCCCCTAACCTCCTTAGCTTTGAATGCTTATATTTTTTCATCAGGATTGCGTTCTTTACTTTTGGCATTCTTCTCCTTAATAAAAAGACTAGCCAGACTACCTTGTTCACCACCGACTGTTCTATTCCTTAGATGATATGAACTTCTAGCTTGGGCATCCAAGGCCATAGTATATCTTTCAATCTCTTCATCAGAGGGCCTTCTTAGGGACACACCATCTTCAATTGCCTCCAAATTATATACCTTAGTATCACTATCAACATCCTCACTAGAGAGAACTTGCTAATGATATGTACTAGCAATTTTCCTTTGATCATCTATGTCCATTTCATGGGAATCCATATCAGACGAGCATTCATTTTCAGCAAAATTAGAATCACCCATAACCATGAGTACATCAATATCCCCATTTTCTGATCACAATCGTTAGGTATATCTTCTTCCACCTCAAGCATCTATGCAGCTGCACATTGCTGAGGAGAATGTGGCATTTGGAAAACCATGCACCAAGGGGTTTCTTCAACAAAATTTCTTGAATTCTTTTGCAAAGGATCTGCAGAGACCTTATTCTAGGCATTTCTTCGATTATTAGGAACAAGCTCCCCATTATACCAATTGGTATTATATAGGTGATCCTATAATCGAGGAGGTCTTTCATTCCTTTGATAATTTTTTGGCCGAACCCTTTCTTTATTTATAGTTGTTTCATTTATAGTTTTCATAAAATTATCAATCTTATCCTCTAGAGTTCCCCCTTTAGCACCTAAACTTTCATCCTCCTTTTTTGGATTTCTGAAGAGTTTTGCATCATCTCTTCTACCAACTTTACTCATTTCTTTGTTGATATTATCAATATGCTTCACCATCTTCTAAGCTTCCCTAAATGTTTGAGGATTATTATCCAACAGGAGATAACTCATTTTTGTATCAAAACCATTGTAGTAATTTACCAAGCACACATTTTCATTCAATTGTAGACAAGGATGTAACCTCTTCCTAGCCTTTTGGAACCTTGTATTGAACTCAGCCACAAAATCATTAGGACCTTTAGCAATATTATTAAATTGATTAAAAAAAAAACTTGAATCAATCTTGTCACCATATTTCTCTCTAAATATCCTTTTGAATTCCTCCCAAGAGCCAATGCTCTCAATAGGAAAACTCCTATACCACTCTCGAGCATCTTCAATGAGAGACTACATAAATAATTTCATCATGAAATCCTTTTCCTCTACCTCAAAATCATCCATAACATTTGCAATTGGTTTAAGATGGTCTTCATCACTCAAGGAATTATTACCTGAGAATTTGACCAGAGCAGGTCTGAAATCTTTAGGGAAAGGGTTAGGGTAACCGGGTATTTTGGTGAAACACAACTGTTGGTATCTATCTACTTACAATGGTCTTCTAACAATTTTTTCCGTATGAGAATTTCTAGACTCATCATCCTTTTGGTTTTCAAATCAATTACTATCCTTTCTTTTTCCCTCTCCATCATTACCAACACCTTTCCTTTTTCCCTCATCATCTCTAGAATAGGAATTCTTGTTCTTATTATTTCCTCCATCTCCACCACCTTGATCTCCCCCACCACCTCCACTGGGAGTATGTCCTTCAAAATTATTTTTCTATGACTCACTACTATTATGTGTAGAGCTTAAAGCTTCTGGAGTTGGTGTGGACATTTTAAGGAAATAAATCTTCCTAGCTATTTCCGCATTAACAACTTCTATTTCAGCTTTCTTCAAATCCTCTTGCAGTTTATCAATTACCAATTGCAATTTCAAGATCTCGGGATTTGGGGATGCAATGGATTGAGTAGGATCAAATTTGGAATTATTTGTGGGGGTTTTAGTAGATGAAGTATGGGTATTTGTATTGGTGTTGGTATTGGAGGTATTGAAGGTATTTTTCTTTGTCTTATCAATGGGATTCTTCCCATGATCTACAAATGTTGTTTTCTTAGCAGTGACAAAAGGATCTAAAGCTTTGGTAGTTGAAATAGGTGTGGTATAGGTACTAGCAGCAGAGGTCCCCATCTGAACTATCTCTTTAGGAATTTATGAGTAATTTTAACAGTAAAATTAGAGACATTTTCTTCAAAGGCCTTTCGCCTAGCAACATCTTCTCCATCTTTTGTTTTCGAGCATCTCTCTCAAGTTGCTTGGCTCTAATCCTATCTTCTTTCTCTTTCAACCCTTTCAATCTATTCTCTTATTCTTTCTTAAGCCTAAGTTCTTCTTCTTCTAAGGCTCACATGTCTTTATCTATGTCTTCTTCATTTTCTAAAACATCTCCAAGATCACTCGGTGCAGGAGTATAATAAGGATGATTAATAGGATCTTCATCAAGAAAAAGGTGCACTTCTACATTAGGAGACTCATCCCTTGGCTTGAAATTCTTTCCATTTAAAAAAAACCCAACTCTAGGGGTTAAAGGTTCTAAATTTTTTTTATTCTTACTCCAAAACTCCCATCTATCCTCCTCTCTTGAAATGTCAAGTTCATTATTAAACACTTGCTCAATAGGAGAACTTCATTGATCTATGTTAGACACTTCAACTTCATGTGCCTCTTCCTGGACATTTGAACTACTTACTTCAAAATTAAAAGTAGGAGAGGCATTAGTAGGGGAATCAACAAACTTACTTGATTCAGAGTGCTTCTTAACCCAGGTGGGTTGCTTCTCCTTTGCAGGTTCAGATTTTTCCTTTTGCTCAAGATGCTTTTTGTATAACTTCTAGTCTTCCTCATGGTGTCAAATATGTTAGAATCCTTCTTCTTATGTTCCTTTTGAGAGTTTATCTTTGTACTGGTATTAGATACTTCAGAGTCACCACCCAAAATGTTGGGAAATAGAAAGTGATTGCACTTTGACCTTGTACTTGTAACCTTAGAAAAGATTTTAAACATAACCTAACACAATGTGACACAATTAACTAGGACTTGATGCATAAGACTAGATGAGGCTTATGTGCCACAATTTTGAACCAATTATTCTTCAATAGAAAAGAATAATATAATACTCAACTCTAACTGTACTAGATCTGGACTAGAGACTTTGGACTTAACAAATCCCCAGCAGAGTCACCAATCTATTGGTTATTTTTTAAGAACCAAGCTAATCTTCAGAAATACCTATGGAATTTTCCATTTCAAATACTTATTACTCTAAAGGGTTTGGCTAACAAACGAGTAAAAGTTGCAAGACTTCTCCTCCTACACTTTGGGCTCTGTGAAACTCGGGAGGGTGATCCCATAAAGTATGCTCAAGAATTTATATGACTACTATTTCAATACATTGTATAAAATAGATAATCCTCATACAATTACTCAACAACATAGTATATAAAACAATTTGGAAGCTCATTTATTGATAACCTACACTTCGATCATGAGAATAATGAAACTCAACACAAAATAACTATTGTGGTTCTCATTTGAAAGTTTGTGAAATAAAAGTTATTAGTTGATGAATCAACTTGAAAATTGAATTATGAATACTTTGCACAAACCAATTCCTTATCCCAAACATGGACTCAATATCAACCTATGCAACTAGACAACAACTTAACAATAGCAACATACAATCTCAAGAAACATTTCTTTACAATATTCCCCTATCACATTCATGATCATCAGTGCTTACAAATATCCTAGTACCTAATTCTTATGATTTAAAATGAGTACAAAGGAGAGACAATAGCCATGAAATTAGTATCACTCTATATAGTATTTTCTATATTGTTATCAAAATTACATACATAACAATAAAATATGAACTTAAGATAAAAATTAAAACATGCTTGATATTCCTTTTACAATTCATAATGTCAATTGCAAAACAAAAAACCCCTACTCTCTAGCCCTGAATTCCTTCTTATAGAAACGAAGGAGCAAAACCAGCCTTAGGCCAGAGAGTACACATGTCAATAGCCTATTGGACTGCTACAATAAAGATTCATTTTTTAGTTACTCAACATTCTCAAGAGGTGGGAAACATGTGTGAAATAAAATTAGTCTTTATTCATTGTTGGAGATCTGGTCCAATTTCCAAAAAGTATCTTCAAACAGTTACCTCAAAATTTTTACCCATGCACAACAAGTGGAAAGACAGAAAGCATGAAAGAAACAAAGAGAAAGGACAAAGGATAAGTCTACACCTACAACCCTGTCATCAATTCAATTTGAAGAAGATGCACTATATTTTTTATACTTTAGGAAAATCCCAATCTGTACTAAATCTAGGCTATGTAGTGCATTTTCACCTATCCGTTATTCATCATGATTGCAAACTTTAGAATCAAAATTTTCAAAATACCATCCCCATTTCTTATTAATCCACCACCCCCTCCAAGTATCTGCCTCTCCATGCCATGAATTCCTCTTCAGTAGGCCAGTTGAAATTCATGACCTCATTTGCACTTTCTCTATAAGGTGCATACTTGGTGAAAATTTGGTTAGCCTCTTTGTCAAATTCTAGCAAGAGAGTCTTTGCATGATCCAACATATCCATATTTCTCTCTAGTGTTCCCATATCATATTTTTGACAAATTGAAACCTCTTGATCTGAAATAACTTTATTTGTTTCATCTTTCCATTCCTATGGGGTTTTTATACTACCATTATCCCTTAGAATGGATGGAAGGAGGCCACGATGTGATTCATGAAAGGATTTCACCAACTCTCTTATTTTGTTCTCCAAAGGCTCAATATTTCCCCTGTACCCCTCAATCTTACCTACAAGAGTAATAGTGGGCTTAAACTTTTCAGGCGGGTTGACATCATGCCTAGCTCCAATTGACATCAATATCAATTCCCTCATCCTAGGGATCCATGCTTCCATAAGTGGAATATATATTTCTTTGTCATTGTCAATATTATTTATAGAAGCCACCGTGGATGAATAACTATAGTGAATGCTATTCAATCTGTTATTCACTCTTCTATTCAAATGCTCCAATACTGTAGTGAAAATCTCCATGTTGCTATTAAAAACCTCCCTATTGTGATTATCACATTTCTATTTATATTCAGTTAGCTGCTTGAGCAACTCTTCCCTATTGATATCTTCCTCAACCTATGGCATTTTTGATGTACCAGGATCTATTATTGAAATGTGCACACTTCCCATTTTGTATGGCACAATTTCCCATAAGGAACTCACTTCAGTGGTAAATTCGGGGGGTGCAACTTTTGGCAAAGTAGTAGGGGAATCAACATCGGTCTGCTCATTCTTTCCTAGTTGCAAACTTTGCAATTTATCCTCCAATAATGCTACCTTTTTCTACATCTGCATATTGTGTTGTTTAAGCTTCCCATATTTAACTAAAAAATCATTGTATTATGTCTTGAGTTTCTCCTTTTTTGCAGTTATAGATTCTATAGTGGCCCTTGTGAATTGTGCAACATGTACTAAAATTTTTTCTACCTCTAGAGTGGACATTTTTGACACCCTCTTTTTTATCAAGTCTTCGTTGTAGTTAGGTGTAGCCTCAATAATGTTAGGGTTCCTTGTACTCGAGGCTAGAGACTAGATAACTAATGCATCCCATTGCTCACTGAAATCAGACCATTGTAATACAATTGCAACTTCTTCTAAATTGTAGAGAGGTCTATCACATATCTTTATTGTATCAAAGGCTATGGAAGAAGCTAAATCCCATTATGGAAGCAATAAAATACCACTATTTCTTACCAATTCTCAACCCTCTTTTGTAGTCATCTTTTGGAATTTAGCTCTCATTTCATTCAAGACCTTTGTTTGGATGGTGGCATTAGGTAGTTCTAGATGAAGGCTTCGTTCCATAGCTAGGCTGTTGACATATTCATCTCTTTTAGCTTTGTATGAAAATTCCATAAAATCTTGAGACTTTACAAATGAGTCATCATCTAAAAACTTTGTACATGCTTCAACCTGCATCATCTTTTCCATTGAGCCCAGTGAGATCAACTTTACTCAATCTCATACCCAATTTCTATGTCGCCCTCATTACTAGTGTAGTGGGAACTCCTTACATTTCCTACTCTGATACCCAAATGTTGTCATCAGAGTCTTCATCAGCATAGTCCACTAGACTAGTCACTTCAACCTTTTTCTTCTTCAACGGTGGCTCTTTTGGTGGTGATGCACTAAGTGGTGGAAAATCAATATCCACAATTTCAAGCTTTGTTGGCCTTGGAGGAGATGGGGGTTATACTTGTGACATAGGATAAGGAGGCTTGTGCTCCTCTTGTTGAGAGGGAGTAAGAGCTGCATCATCTTTCTTTTCCTTACTCTTTCTCCTTACAAATAACTTTATTCTTGGTTCATTAGAGGCTTGAGATATAGATTTTTATTCCATAGCAGGGACTTCTCTCCCACTATGTTCTTCTACAATGGGGGATTTTCCCTTATCATTGCTTATCACCCCTTTAGTCTCAAGGAAGCCCACTATTGCATTATAATTCTCAAATACATGTTCCACCTTTTTCATTACATCTTCAATCTTTGGAAGAACCTTAAAATTAGGTTCTTCTTTCTTTATCTTTCTTTGCATTTTATTGAAGGAAATCCACCTCACTCTTCTTTTTTCTTGTTCCAAAAGGTTGAACACATTTCTTATCACATCCTCAGGATACTGGAAAATGTGCAAAAATTTGTAACTCTTGTTCCTATCCTTCAACTAGGCCATAAAACCTTTTGGATCATATCTGATCCTCTTAAATGATTTATGCATGCGGTAGGCCTTAGTATATCAAGTATTTTATTCCAACCTCCTTTTGTTATCATAAAATCAGAAAAGCATGTGTACAAAGGAAAGAATGTTCCTTTTCCTTGATTCAACAAATGTTCATTTTCCACACTTCCCAATTGCCACATTACCTCAAGAAAACCAATTCTCTCTGGCATAAATCTTGGTAATAAGTGAGGTACAACCATAGAACCAAACACTCTTAAAACAATGTAATTTGGATATGGGATGGCATCTCCTCAATTGTGATCAAATCCTAGCTTAGGCCTTCTTTCCTTGGGTCTCAAGAAGTCATGCAGGGCTATGGGAATTATAGGTATATTCACAAACAAAATCTCATTAATTCGGAAGAAAACAAGTTTTGAAATGTCACATAATCACATGTCCTATAATTCCTGTCTAAAATAGTAGTACAACATTGCATGGGAAACTCCAAGTTACCCTCTTTCCCATCCAAAGTCAATTTATGCCCAAAGTAAGGTGCACCTTTGAACATAAACATATGCATAAAAAAAGAGTACCAACTAAACCTTACTCCTTTTGCACCTTTCTTCAACCTTATCAAAGCCTCATGAATATTTTTTGCAAGAAAACCTACATAGTCATACACTGTGCAATATTGGGGGTGTTGAAAATGGGCTTCCATATACATCCATGCCATAGGCATTCCTGTGACAAGATCATAACCAATTATTTGGAAAATAGAGTAAAAAGTTTTTTGGAAGTAGGAGATAAGATAATTAATAGGGAAAGGCTCCTTATCATATTTCCCTATTGTAATCTTTTGGCCTGCAATTTTTGCTAGATATCTTGGCAGAATGTGGACTTTGAATGCAATCTTAGTCTTATCATATTCCTCCTTGAGAGCATTTTCATTGATCTTAGGAGTTTCATCACTCCATATAGTGAGTTTGAAAAAAAGAGAAAATTCACCCTTGACAATTTTGACCATTTCCTTCCCATCATATATTCTTATAGTTCTTGTAACTGGGTCATAATTGGTGGCCACTACTTTGAGCAAATCAATGTCCATGTAGAAATTGAGTACAATCAACTTCCTTAGGTCATAGTTCCAAGGGTTACCTACTAGAATACCCATGTTTCTATTCTTGAACCAACTATAGAAAGATTCCCACCCAGTATAAGATAATTTGGCGTCCTTAATAAATTTTTTCTTGTCAATCAAACCCTCTACTACTTGTAGACCTCGAAGAAGCAATAGACCCTTAGGTTTTTCACTTGTCGAGGGTGGTAACTCATCAGTAAGGTCTTTATTCAAAGATATTTGGGGAGCAGAAGCTTCCCGTTTAGATGAAGTTTTTTTGATTGTGGCTTTGGAGCCATGACACAAAAGGTATTATAGGGCATGGTTTCTAGTTTCTTGAACATGGATACCAGCTCAGATAAGGTGTTGACACTAATTATGACAATGTAGGACTAACCAATTATCCTTTATGAACGTCAAAACTTAAAATGTATAACAAAGAAAAAACCCTAACAAGCTCAAAGATTTGGGAAACCACAACTCTATCAATAATTTTTAGGGGAAGGCAGTAATTCACTTGCAGGTTCTTTCATAGGTTGATAACCCTAGCCTTGATGCTAAACAATCCTGAAAACCACAACACGAGCTCTCCAAGTGCGTAGAATATCCTTTTGCTCAATTGTGATTTCAAGATAGGTTTTAATAGCTACGCAACCTTTTTATTTAGTGGCTCGACATACTTTCCATTATTAAGGCTCACTTGTACAAAACCAAAATGACTCACTTGCCCTCAAACTAAGTTTTGAATGCCAGTCGTTGATCATGTGGGCATGTTAACTGATGGATGATCTAGATTTAGTTAGCATGATTTGGAAATCCTGACTGTACACAACCACAATACTTATCAAATTATAGGAAGCCACATGTAACCACTTGTTGGTGATATGTGGGCTCCACCATTCCTTTGTCACTACAACCAGAATCCATGTGTCTTCTTCCCCGTGCCCCTGTAAGTCTTAACTTGTGTGAAAATTTCATCAATAGGGAGATGGGGAAGGGCTGAGATTAGGTCCCATTGCCTCTTCATACTCACATCTTAATCCAAGACCAATTTCTTGTAGACTTATTCTTCTTATACCATCAACAACCTAGATTAAAATATCTCAAACATGTGCATTATATCTTCTTTTAGTAGCACAAAGTTTATTCTCTATGCCTTGTGTTGAAATATTTGATTAATATTTACCTTTGCTCCAATGCTTCCACATCCTCAAGGTTATTCCATATGAAAATCACCTGCCACCCCATTGGGAATCAGTCAGTAAAGGTAGGGCCCACACAGGATAGCGGGGAGCAGTCAGGATCGACCCACATCACCTGTTATCGACCGTTGATTCACTTTAAATATTTTCCTTCTAACTGGTTGGAAATAGTGGGCCCATAGTTAGAATTGCCACGTGATAGTCGCCCGCCATCCCGTTTGAATATCTTAATGAATTAACAGGAATGGGCGTGCAGGGAATGGTCAAAACATAGCCACGTTACTCAACACCCATTGTTGATCTACTTTCAATACTTCCAGCCATCCTCAATATAGGAATTAGTCTCACCAATACATAGGACACATGGCTTATGCCCGCTAGCCCATCAGGATAAAATAGTAAGCAATGAAACAAAATGGGCGCGCAAAGAATCACCAAGATCTGCTTGTGACAATCAGACGGTCATCAAAGATCTTCATATATGCACATGCCAAAACTATTATTCTTAATAGAGGGAACCAACTAGGTCGATGAGACCATAACCCATAGGATTAAAAACCTAAGGGTCAAACGATTTTAGTAAGAAATATTTAGGCTGACTTTGGAAGAATTAAAAAAATGGGCTAAAATATAACAATCGATAAGACAAGATCAAAGGGTCAGTCACTTTATGTATTTTGATGGCATAAGTTGTAACTTTAAAGACCTAGAACTAGTAGCAAGGAGTCAACAAAGAATTAAAACCTTGGAAAGGAAATAAACTCAAGGGTTTTTCAAGTGGGGTCTCAGGTAAACTAAAAACCCTTAAACAATGATAGTAGCCAAAAATTTAAGCCCTCAGATACAAACCTAACCCAAAGTTTAATAGGATTTTGAGATGGAACATGAAAATTTTGTGAGTTCCATCACTACCATGATAACATACCATCTCCTCCTAGGAGTTCACATGCACCAATTCATACATGTTGGTCTCAAGAGAACATATAACATGCTAAACTCTAATCTAGAATCATGAGTGTATCATGACATAATAACAAAGTCACTCTAAACCATGAAACCACATCTCCAATCACATGAAGACAACCATCACCAATGATGCATCCATGCCACTGCCAACAACTCCCACTAAACTGTGATACTGAGCTACACATGGTGTAATGACTACCATCTCCTCCATTAAGATCATCAATGTATACACACACTCAACTCCAATTTCAATAACATACAAGTGAAACCAAGATATCCAAGCCAAGAAGATACATACAACCACCATCAAACCACCATAAACCAATCCAACACTACCAAAACATCACTGTTAAAAGCTCCCATTGAAAGTGTATAACCAACAAATGTACCTATATATCATGAAATTGTGATCAAACCACATGCTACAAGTCCCATGAACTGACTAATCAGGTACGCTAACCATCCATCCTCTCATCCCAAAATAACATACCAAAGCATAAATGACCACAGACAAGGCCAACTAATGAAATATGCAACAATAATGGATCAAACCTGGTGGATATAGACAACCCACATCCAAGTCATCCCATTGCAACTGAATGGGTGATCAATCCATACAACTACATAACTTGTAGATCCAACCACTGAAGCATACAAACTCATCATCACATTAGTAACTTGCAAACTGGGATATCAAAGAAGATAATCCTGTAGACATCAAGACTCAAACACAAAATCAACCATAGATTTGATTTTCCAACCATGTCGGCCACAAATGAGTAACCATAGTCAAGTAACCAAATAAGTATCAAGAAGATAAGAAAAATATCCTAACACCAAACCAAATCACCACCAAAAAACCACATACATGATCATATCATGCCAATGCATCAAATGTGCCTATATACCCATGACACCATAATCATATCCATCGCTATACCTACACTCAAATATCACCCATATGAGACTCTAAGTATCCACTCGTGTTAAACCATGTCCTCAAAACTAAAGAAAACCTATGTACCTATCACCATCAAAGTATAACTTTGAAAACACTTGTAAACCTATACCAAGAAGCACCAAATTGATAATCAACTGTACAATCATAAATATCATATAAAAACATGTACTCCCTCAAGGTTTCACCTCTTGACTCATCCAAATACTCACACAATCACACCCTGAATCTTAGGATCCTACATGTGGTCAAACAAGTACCAAACTCATCCAAGACCACAAACTAATAAATAATTCACATGCTCTCCAATGCCTATTCTAAATCAAAAATCTGATTCTGTATGCAAAAGTTATGCTCAAAACTGTGCAACCAAGAACATATGACTTTCGAGCCCCAAAACCTAATGAAAACAATAAAATCATGGAACCAAACCTATACAACTACGTAGTTCTTAGAACCAACTTTCCAATGAGTATAAGAAGTCAAAACACCGTCATCTTAGGTGAAAGCTATGGAAGTTTTTAAAAAATGTCCAATTTCACTATATGACAACACTTAGGTGGACCCACTCCAAAAGCAAATATAATTTTTTTTTATGAATATGGAAATTTTTATTTTAATACTTAATATTTTAAAAAATTCATAAAAGTGGTGGTAATAATTTTAAAAAGGGGTGATGAAATATTTTAAAGAAAAGAGTTTTTAAATGCTTTATATTAAAAACTTTTCATAAAGGAAAAACTTAGGCCAAAGTTTACTTTTAAAAAAGGCCGACATAATTTATTCTGGAAGTTAAGAACATCATGAGTTGAAATTATGCTGAGATTTTCAATGCAGGGGGATTGGGTCTACAAACCCCGTACCATCCATTTATTTATTTTTGTTTTTGTTTTTCAATAAATTTTAATCTTTTTAAATTTTTTTTCTTGCAAGGTTTTAAATAAACTTTTTAAAGAAAATAAATCATAAGATTTTAATAATTTTATTTTCATGGGTGAATTTTTTTTTAATATTTTATTTTCTTGCAACAGGGTTGTATGGCTGAATAGACCAAGGCATAATTTTTTTTTTGCACTTCAATTTCTCCAAAAGAGGTAAAGTTTTATGTCATTTTTCATGTCTCGGGCCTCCTAGATCCAATGGCGAGGTCAAATTTGTCTCAAGAGGTCATCCATGAAATTTCCTCTACAAAACCCTCATATGAAAACTCAAACCAAGAAACCATCTTTGACCCAGATTTTGAAAAATTCAGATCCGTAATAAACCCAATAAATCTTGACAACCCAAAAGCCCAAATTTGCAAACACCTGCAACATGTGTTTTATATCTTGTAATGCCTCAATATTTCATGCATCGCAATGGCTTCAACTTTGCAAAAAACTCTCAAACTAGGGTTATAATAAAATTCCATCAACCATGAAAGCTTTGATACCACTTGTTAGGAAATATTACATTCAACCCTCAAACTTATTCCATTTCCTACATAACCCCATGAGAGATAAACATACATACAAGTAACCATAATGCATAGATCAAATAGACAAGCCACAAGATGACACAATATATACCCTGGGAAAACCCTCAAGAGGGAAAAACTCAGCCTCCAAAAGCATCCATTCTCCATCATATTATTCATAAATAAAGCAATATAAGAATTACAATGAATGCTTCTAAAACATCAAGCCTCTCAATGCATACTCATGTGCCCAAGCATGGATCCACACATCCAATACCATGCTTCACATATGCACTTCTCAAAAATACTCAATAATGACAACCCACTCATTCATCCAACCTTAACCACTAAACATGTGCTTGCTTTTATAAATTCAAGCTCACACAAAAATAACCAAGTGGTAAGGTAAAACCATGTGCCACAAAACCATGTGAATACAAAAATAGTAATCCCTTATTTAATATTGGGTACTAAGTTTTTAGTTTAATTAATATTTCCCCACTATTAAATTATTATCACATGTCTCCCACACATTAAATAGTAATACAATGTTATAATACAACATAAAGTGGTCCCCAAATAATTACCTAGTGTGATTAACCACACCACCTAGGTGCATCACAACTAAATAATTATTTAATTACAACATTATAATAAATAAAATTATGTAATGGTGTACAACATCATATCCCAACACATTATGTTACACCTACACCAAATATCCAAAACCAAAACCCATTTCCATCATTTAACACACACAATATGAACATCAATCCATCCACTCCAAATGTTGGTTATCAAAGTGCACCTCCATTTACAAAAAATATGGGATACCAATACACTGATGTAGTTACAAACATAATAGATACATCACTATCACCCATGGATACCTTGACACAACAAATGGAAGCATTACAATGACAAATATACAATATGCAAGTGGGTGGGACAAAGAAAACATACTCCATGGAAGAACTATGTCCTTATCCCTTCGACAGAAGCATATACATGCCACCTTTCCCTCAACACTTCAATGTAAAAAACTTCAACAAATATAAGGGAAAGGGAGATCTAGTGGAAAACGTGAGAAAATTTCATATTTCTTACATGGAAATCACTTTTTATCATATGTACTTGATGACATTATTCCCACATAGCCTTTCAGGGAAAGTTCTAGAGTGGTTTGCACATCTATCTCTAGGGATGAGAACATGGAATGCACTAGCTAATAAATTTGTCACACATTTATCCTATAATATTGAAAGTGACATTAATCTTGCTAAAATATGTAAAACCAAAAAAAAAAGGAGAAACATTTACCTCTTTCCTCAAGAGGTAGAGAAGTATGGCTAGCTCATCAATATGTGTGGAAATGCATCTAGTGTCAACAACATGGGGATCTGATTCATGCTCTAGCTCAAGAGTTGCAACCAATGATCACACCATGGCCTTTTTCACAGTGGGGACTTGAACTCATAGGAAAAATCACTCCAACCTCATCCAACGACCATAAGTTTATCATAACCGCTACTGAGTACTTTACTAAGTGGGTTGAAGCCATTCCTATGACCTACATAATGGGGGAGTAGATAGCCAAGTTTATCTTGAATTGCCTAATTTGTCATTATGGTGTACCAAAAACCCTCATCTTAGACAATAGAACACCATTCAAGAATCAAGATGTGAAAGAGCTATGTCAAAAATTCAATATCCAACACCGATTCTCTACCTCGTACTATCCCCAAGGAAATGGCTAAGTAGAAGCAACAAACAAAACTATTCTAAAAATTCTAAAGAAAATAGTTAATGAAGTTGGTCATGACTGGCATCTGCAGCTAAATTCTGATCTTTGGGCTTATCGAACCAATATCTACACGCCTACAAGTGTAACCCCTTTCTCCCTAGTGTATGGATCAAAAGCCATCTTGCTCATTGAGGTTGAGCTTCCATCATTGCAAGTGTCATTGAAGAATCTGATAACTAAGGAAGAATACAGAGTGTCTTGACTGAATGAGCTAGAATTCTCAGATGAACGTCGTCTTGATGCCCTTAATCACTTGCAATTATATCAAAACTGACTAAAATAGAGCTATAACAAGAGAATCAAATGTCAGTCATTCTAGGTAGGTGATTTTTTCTTAAAGAAAAATCAAAAGAATCTTCCAGATCAAGACAACAAAGGAAAGTTTGAGCCTAACTGGTTGAATCCCTTTGTCATCATAGCAAGCTATGGATTAGGAGCATACCAACTGTCAACCCCTGAAGGTGAACCCTTGTAGGATCCAATCAATAGCTTGCATCTCAAAAAGTTTTATGCCTAAACATGAAGGGTGTAAATAAAAAAAAACAAAAAAATCAAAAAAATGATCAAAATCCAAACAATGAGAAAAAGGATTGAAAAAAAGTAAAGATTTTTTTTGTCCTTTAGTGAAAACCACTTCAATGCCTCTTTGGGAAAGTACCTTGGTGAAACCTAGAAAACATGCACCTTGCATAAATAAATCATCTCCATCTATTCTTTGGCTCTTTTGGCCTATCATTCTTTGCATTGCTATTCATCCCTCATCCATGTCTTAGCATGGCTTGTCACTATTAGGTATCATGAACTCTTTAGCACTACTTGGAATATTC
The DNA here is from genome assembly GCA_007258455.2 of Sequoia sempervirens. Lineage (NCBI taxonomy): Eukaryota > Viridiplantae > Streptophyta > Pinopsida > Cupressales > Cupressaceae > Sequoia > Sequoia sempervirens. The sequence continues at coordinate 592,029,525 of VDFB02047230.1, read as the reverse complement.
CCAAGGTCAATCTATCTCGCCTTTAATGAAGTAGGCTAACACATCACACTAGGGGAATTTCATTATGAGTCACAACCAGGTTCTTGTAATCTTGAGGTCATGGGACATCTTATCAGAAAACACAAAAAACATTCATAAAATCTTATCCAAAAAATTGTAAAGGCTAAAATCCAAAACATCCAGAAAACATCAAAATCCCTAAAAAGGTCGAACATCAAAAATCTAAAAAACAATGTCCTCTTGTCAAACTACATCATCTTTGAGCTTGAACGTAGGCAAGGCCATCATTGATGTGCCCCCGAGGCATCCTAGGTTAATCCTTTAGCAGTCCATCATAATAAACTGTCATTTCTCATCTGCTCATAATTTCATCTTGTAGATGGGTCGAGTCAGTTGAACTATGTGGTCTTTGCGTGTATAACGTAGGTAAGGATAATCTATGATCAACCCCCAATGCCCCTAGGATAGGTCTTTAGGTTAGGTTCTTGGTCAAAATTTTGAAAAATCCCTAAACATCCAAATATTCAGAAAATCCAAACACATCAAAACATCTTGATAAACCCTAAACATCCAAATATTCAGAAAATCTAAAAACATCAAAACATCTCAAAAATCCCAAAACATCCAAATATTCAGAAAACACAAAAACATTCAAAAATGGAAAATATAAAAACAATAGAAAATGTCCAAAAGACCTAAAAAGCCTCAAAAACTCAGAAAAACCTAAACAACCTTAGAAAATCTAAAAATCCTAAACATTCATATAAACATTCAAAAAGACCAAAAATAGTCTCAAAACATTTTCAAAATACCAAAAACATTGAAATATTTTGAAAAATCCAAAAACCATCCATCCCATCTCGTTCACCTACAATAAAGTTTTACCCATAATAAAAAAATCATCACCTTCAACCTTTGGAAAAACTAGTAGAAAAAAAACATAACAAGTTGTAAAGTGTGAACTTAAAAGTCAAAATTTAAAGTCTAAATCATAGGTAAATGCGTCAATGAAGTTTATGGAAATGGCTCATCTTAGCATCATTTTCCTAACATTAAACAACCCTCTTTTCAATATGTCCTAATGTATCCTTCCTGTGATGGACATCATTATCAAATATCACCTCGGCTAAACTTGAACTAGGCAAGAGCTATAGATAAAATTGACTATTTGTCTTTAATGTTTTTCTTTTGATTTATCTTAATGAACCATTACGAGGATCTCTCGATGATGTCTAACAAAATTATTTAGAGAGAAAGGAACGGGACATCGATCATTATCTTTTGTTTGTTGTGCTTGTGGATACTCTTGTAAAATAATCTTGGTGCATACTTGCTTAGTTGTGTGTAGGAAGGTTGTTTAGGGTATGTTGTTGACTATTGTGTATGCGCTGGTTCAATATATTCTAAACTTCTAACTTGCATTCCAATGATGTTTTTGTATGTCAAGGTGTGAACAAGAACTATCCTATCTGTTTGTCGAGTCAAAGTGTATTACACTAGATACAACACCGTCTTGGTTATCAATACCTTGATGCATCGTATCTATGTGTTATATCAAACAATAAAGAACAACAAAAAATCCCAATCCTGATGTGTGAGCATCCCATCCTGCATTTTGCATTGTCTCGTCATCATCTCTAATAAATTTAATCATCAAAATCAATAGTCAATTATTCTTTATTCTTCTATCTTCTCTCCACACTAACCTGATGTCATGGAAATCAACAAAAAAATCATCAATGCATCCACCCTACATCCACAAACCATTAGAATACATGCATCTCATAATCATAGCATAATAAAAAAAACACTTCTCATGATCATATCACATCATACATTTTGCATTATCATTTGAGTTGTGATGAATAATATAGATTTGTTATTCTAAGCATCTTAAATCGTTACATATTATAAAAATTTGCATCCATCCATCCATATGAATACATCATCATCAAAACATGGATAGAAAAGATAAAAAAAATGCATCCACATCATTTGCATCCATAACATATGCATATCATAATCATTCATCCATATCATATCATGAAAAGGTAGTGAAAAAGAACATAACATTGCATCCATACATATCATGATCATCACATATCACATAGGAATAAATAAAATGCATCCATACATGATCATATATAAGCATCCATACATAATCCATACATGAAATAAAGTCAACACATCATAGCATGAATCATCTGTATCCATATCATATATGTATCAAAAAATGTGTCATGGTACAAAATCTGGATCAGTGTATGTACATTGATCAAAAAATACAATATCCACAAGGCTATAAAAAAGGAGCCCATGAATGTATATTAGTGATAAAGAATGGGGAAAAATAAAAAAAGTGTCTATACATAAAAAAAAAGCTATCCCTGGTGGTTGCTACCCTCTCCAGTCTGCCTCTCAGGATGATCCTTTGCTCAAGGATGCACATTGCTACGCTGTGAAAAATTTGGCTGATGAAGAGCTGTTGGAACATCCTAGTGATAATGTTGCCTATAGTATGTAGCCTCTATGACAACCTCTCTATATAATTGTGCTGAAACAGTCCACCCATGTGTCGTTGCCACCATAACCTCGATCTGTTGCCACCTCACCACCTCTTGATCCCTCTCTCTAGTGACATGTACCATCTACAGTGCCACATCTCTCTCTACTATCACTATGATCACCTATTGCCATGCCTGGTCTTGCTCAGTAGTAAGAACCAAAATCTATTGGTGGGACTGGTCCCACTCACCAATTAATGCCGACACCTACTGTTGTAGCTATTGAATTTGTGTGTCTTATGCATCTGGTGGTTTTGGTGGTCCTGACTGCGGTTGTGCCTATGGCTGCATCTACGGCTACATCTGTGGCTACACTTGTGGCTGAACTTGTGGCTACTGTATAATCGGAGGAGCCCCTGGAACCTATCCATCATGGCCATCCTAGCCTCCCTATCCCCTGCCCTTGGCACCTATGCCTCACGATATCCCTCCAGGAGGATCACCTTCTAGATTTGTAAGTTGCCTCGGTGGGAAAAACCACACATCATACACCGGAGTGGTTTTTTCTATGTGTTGACCTTGATCATATGCCAAAGGTTGGGAAACCAACTATTGGAAACTCTCAATGGCCTCTGTAGCTGGAATAATCGGTCCCCATGTGGGAGCCTCTTTGGCTGATCTCACAAAAATGGACTGTATGCATCATCGGGCCTATCCTATACATCCTTGAACTGTCTGGCCACCTTTTTAGGGAGATATCTCTCGATCATAGTATGAGCTCGACCTTGCATGTAACGGGTCTATCTGGAAAAGTATAAATTCTGAATGTCATCGAACCATGGTTGCATTTGAAGCCATGGGTGCTAGTGGAAAACTATCATATCATCTATAACCCATCTCCAGTACGAGAGTCCAATCTTTCTAGTGTGCCTAAGAGTGATGGCACCTCAATATCTCCAAATGACAAGATCATCTGGCTCCACGTCTTCCATCTGTACTATCGGCCGAAGCACTACAATGTGCTCCCATGCCCAAATGTGAAGTAGAGTAACTCCTACACTGAGGGCTCTCCCATCACAATAAAAAATCACATTTGATGGTATAAGGCAGCTAGCATCATGGGACCCCATGCAAAAAGAGTCCTCATGTGTAGCATCTGGTGCCACGCCAAGCCCCATCCTGGGCTAAAGAATTTTCCATGTCTGTCTAGAGCCACCAAACCTAAAATGATGGCTACGATGATCAATATAAAGATCGACACATGACCTCTGTATGTCTCTAAATCAATCTAAGATGTGACCAATGTAATCTGGTCCATCTCCATCACCTCAAGGCATGCATTGAACCTAAAATTTATGTCATAAATCATGTGATCACCATGGATAGGAAAACACAATATTCACCACACATCCTCCAAAGTAACTATCACCTCTCCCATTGGAAGGTGGAAGGATGAGGTCTCACTGTCCCATCTCTCGCACAGTGCTTTCATCATTGAAAAATGGGTCCTAATAACAGGTGCATATGCAATGTACCATAATCCAATCTCTCACAGGTGCTCCTAGCGCAACTCTGAAAGATCACCTAATTTCTCCATAACTGTGGACCTGTGCTCCCTCGACATCAATGGTGGGAAGACCTCTTGCACCCACAAAGTGAATGATGTCAGGAAATCATCAAAATTTGAAGTTGTGTGAATTTTACGGCTTAGAAATCACAATAGCATCACTATTTACAATAGTGTCGCTATATTCAAAATTCAAATAGTGATGCCTGACACATTTAAAATTTAAAATTAGAAAGTGCATCTCCAAACAAGTTGGCGTTGTGATTTATCTTTTGGCCCGACCTAACCCTAATTTCTAAATTGGCAAGTGTGTCACCAAATAAGCCCACATCGCCATTTAAAACTAGAAACCCTAATTTTAAATCAAAAGAAGCATCACCATATACATATGCGTCACAATAAACAATTTGGGCATCACTGATTTAAGTTTGGGAGATGCTATATAGAAACACCACTAGAATCTAAATTCTAGTGCCTAATAAATGCATCAAAATTTCAAATTTCAAATCAGGTTTTGAATTACATACCAGTGCTCCTGCACCTAGAAGCCGCTGAAACTCTTGAACTTGATCAGAAATGTGTCTGGGAAGCTCTCGACGCACCATTTTTTCGAAGGGTTAGAGCTCAAATTGCAAGAATTCCTTTAGTGTGAATGCACAAATGAATTGAAAATGACCCCTTAGCCTATTTAATCTAGAAAATTAGGGATTTTTTCCCCAATTTAACCTTAATAATAGGGTTTATTATCATTTTCATCAATTTTTCCAATCTGGACCTAATTTTACATTGGTTTCTATGTTTTTAGCATTATTCTTGCATCTCAGAACCTTTCTAAATCCTTGGGGTGGCTTTTGAACCTTTATCAAGAAATTAACCCAAAATTCAAAATTTCTACCCAATTTCTTGAGGGGGTAGGGAGCTAGTTTTATCCTTCTGTTGGGGAATCTAAAAAAAATAGATTTTTTTTTTTTTTATTTGGGCAGCATTTTTTATCCGAAAAGTTTTTTTCTTTGAACCGAAGTAGCAGGTACCTCGCTTCAAAAAGGGGAAAAATGTAGACACTGAAAAATGTCCTAATCAATGTCATACACTTAAATCAAATTTACTAACATCATTTCCTCTTTAATCCATCCTCTTTTCACTTAATTGATTTAATTAGCCTATCTAATTAATTAATTGCATCATTTTTGTCTATTTGGCCTAATTAATTAAATCGGGTTAATTCATCTCTTTTCACACTAACACTTCATCTAATTAAATTAAATAAATCAAAATATTTAATTTAATCTCCTAAGTCATCTTATTTAATTAAACAACCCTAAGTTATTTAATTAAATATCATTTCACCCCTCCCCTATTTATTAAATAATCTAATTTAATAAATATATCTTAATTCTTCTAATTCTCTAATTGCATAAATTAAACTATTTTTGATTAATGATAAATAGGTTTTGAAGGGTTCCTGAAACCCTGAACAAAAAGATAGTGGCAGCAAAGATAAGACAAATGACTGCCCACCTAGAAACAACACAAAAAGCCAGCTGATTAACAGTCCATCATCACACCATCAGTAGTCCAAAAAAACCAAAAAACAAAAAATAGAAAGACAAGCCACATGACCATTAGATCAATTATTTAAGCATTTTAGCAGTCTCCAAATCCTTGGCCACCAACCTATCATGCATATCCATGATTTCTTCAACATCACATGCAGGGTCCTTCTTACCTTTCTTTGTTTTTCTCCTAGTACGCTCACTCGGCATAGCAACCAAATTAATAGAGTGCATGTACAACCCAACTCCCTCCCCATGAACCAAATTCTCTTAGTCATCAAAGAGTCCCTTCCCGGTCAGCTCCTTCACCTTTTGATTGAGGAAAACCATACCCTCAGCTAAAGCCTCCAACTTCTCTTTGTTGATGTTAATAATATGTCCAAGTACCTACGAAGTTGCTTGTTTTTCCTTTCCAACAATGTCAATTTAAGATCGTAATCATTCTTCAGACCAACAATCTCATCCACCATACAACCGACATTGGCGTTTAAAGATCTAGAAAGCCCCAAAAAGGAATCCTTCTCCTTTAGACTACGAAGAATGGAAATGCTACACTCGACAATGGTATCATGCTTGTTATGGAGGTCCTACAATTCTAGAACGAGCCACATGAGAAAATTAAAAGAGATATCAGCCCCTTCATTAACTAGACCTGACACCTGAGAATAATCCATCTCTCCCCAAAACACACCCCTACCCTAGTGCGACCCAACTGGAGGTTCCTCCTCATGCATCTCCTAAAAAAAAAGCTTGGCCTTCCCCCGATCCTTAGAAGTAGACCCACGAGAAGAGTCTTCAAGATTGACCATCAAACTCCTCTTACCAGCAATAGGGGACCCACCAAAATCAAAATTCTCACCATGAATATTCTCCGCCATCTCTTGAATATTAACATCCACCACCTTAGCATGACCCTTAGGCCTCTTACCAACAGAACCCTCCATGTTACCCTCTAAAACCTTCAACTTGCATTTAGCACATGGAGTAGCTTTGAAGGATGAGGGCTTAACACCACCCATCGAGGGAGTGTAGTCTAGATCAGTGGCATAGCCATCAGATTGGTCCTCTGACTCCTCCTATAACTTTGTACCATTCAACTCCTAGATTTCTTCAATCTTACATTTCACAATTTCCTTCCCCTTCTTCTTAGGAACAGGGGACCAAGGGGTTATAATAATGCAATTAGATTTAATAAAATCAACAATAAGAAACATTAAACCTTCATGAAAAAAGGGATTCCTAGGGTTTTTTCTATAATTTGCAATACCCTCTTCTAGAGACATCAACAGGTAAAAAGGGAAAGACACTAGCTTACCATGGCGGAAATGGTTGAGCAACACAAAGTGATGTCCAGAGAGCATTGTATATCTGCCATCCAGAGTGAAGTAACACATCAATGCCAACACAACCTCCTTCCAAATAGGTTTAATCTTTGTTCTATCATATCCCCCACAATCCAAATGAACCATTTTAGCCCTTTCCCTATCACAGAGGAAATTTTGTTTAATAGACTACGAAATGTTCTTGTCCCTATAGAATTTTCTACCTTCCATAGATATAATCGTGACCTCGACAATAAACTCTTCATTAATGGTAGTATCCCTAACAAACATATTCACCACATGGCCATGCCAGGTGTCAACAAACTCCTTAGAAACCTTTGATTTAAAATCATTCAATCTCTCCATGAAAGGAGTAATGCCACCAGTTTGAAAGATCTCCCAAAATCTTGCATTGGCTCTCATTTCCTCATAAGACAACGACTCCATTTGACACCTATCTCCGCCCATCATCAAATTGCTTGTAGAAAGAAAGCACAACTAGAAAAAACTGAGGGCAATAGAAAAAAAACCACCCAAAAAGCCTATGAGGCTATCAAGGGTAGTACACAAGGAAATAATGTAGAAGATGCTATAATAACTCAGCTGAAGAAGGCCACAATTACCAATGAGAATCAGGTGTATGAGAAGTGTAATCATGCAACAAGATTCATGATACCCACGCAAACTCGAGAATGAAGTGGGAAAAAAGTTAATGAAGTTCATTAAAAATAAGGATTCTTAACTCAATGGGAAGGACGTCATCCTCCCCCCATGATCTAGCTGATGAAACACCATAATTAGCTAGCCAATCATCCACTGTGTTAGCCTCTCTATAGGCATGAGAGATGTAAATTTCATCAAATTCACCACATAAGGAAATGACATCCAAAATAAAATTATTAATAGACCATGAGGGGGGAGAGCTTTTCTTAAGGAAATTCACAATGTTTAATGAGTCACCTTCAATCCAAAGTTTAAAGATCCTCATATTCCTATCCAACTTGATTCTATGATAGGCAGCCACAACTTCAGCAAGGTGGTTTGTCTGGATTCCCAAAGGGAGTGCCACCATTGAAACAAACCTACCATTGTGATCTTTCAACACTCCCCCACAACTAGCAGGACCCGGACTACCTTTAGCTAAACCATCAAAGTTGATTTTGAACCATCCAGGAGGAGGGGGAAACCAAGCCACCCCATCCTTCGCAAGATTAGCCTTCTTCAAAGGTTTGAAAATTCCAAAGGAAAGCTTCCACCTAGTCACCACCTCACCATCATAATATGAAACTGACACTCTACTAGGAATATCAATTTTATCCACCACCAACATCAAATTCTCCTTAATTGAAGAAACAATTTTGAAGAATAGGGAAAGAGGAGAGAGAGAAATATCCCTGAAAATCCTGTTATTCTGCTCCTTCCATAACCCCTAGAGAATATGTTGTAAAGTGAGAGACCAAATAAGCTTCAGAGAAGGATTGGATGAAGGGGCATGCCATTGGAGCCATAAATCCCAAATAGAGGCAGGAAAAATCCACTCCACATGCCATAGATTGAGAAAAAGGGACTAAAATTCCCGAGCATAGCTACACCCCATGAACAAATGTGAACTATCCTCTGCATCCATCATGCAAAGGTAACATCTATTAGGCATGGAGAAACCCTATTTCCATAGATTATTAATATTAAGAATCTTATCCTGCACCAACAGCCACAAAAACATATTTATCTTGGGGATAAGTTGCGGGAACCAAACTAAGCCCCAAGGCGGCCTCGGGCCCGCAATATCATTACAAGACTTAAATGTAGAGGCAATTAAACTAATTTTCTTCTAAGTAGAGGGAATATTCCCTTATCCTCTTTTTTGCACAATTAAAACTTTGTTTTAATTTGTAAATTACCTTTTTCCTCACCGAAAGGAATATTCTCTCTCCTCCAATCAACTCACTTAGCTTCAAATGCAAGTTAACCTTTAACCTTTTGAACAAGTTACCTTTGACCTATGTGAGTAGGTCAAAAGTGTGTTTGTTTAAGGCAAGTGTAAGCCCTTGATTAACTTGCATCATGCATTCTCATCCGTTGATTAGAATCCATGATCCATACCTCTCATCCCCTTCATCTTGAACCATTGATTAAGCTTTTTGATCTCAACCATTCATTCCTCATTTTCTCTCCTATAAATAGGTCACTATTTGGAGACAAATAGATCCATCTTTCAATTGAAAACTTATGTTGTTAAATTTACTCACATACATACTCATCTTTTATTCACTTTTTATCTTGTTTTAGTTCATTTTCATAGCATAATAGCTTACAACATCCATTAATGGCTTCCATGCATCCATCTTAGTGTTGGAAAAACAAGGATAGACAACTGAGAGGGGGGGTGAATCATTTGTCACAAAATATTAAACTTTTCAATCTTTTCTTAACTTAATCTTAGATCTGATGAATGAACAATAAACCATAAACAATCAACACATCAGAGACATAGAGCACCAAGATTTTTTACGTGGAAACCTTGTTAGGGGAAAAAACATAGTGGATGTTAGTCCACAATATTATACCCTATTAAAAGTATAATGAAAATAGTAAGGGGAGTGCACATGCATTCAAGCACACTGCCTAGAGCTCACTGCTCAAATACAATAGGGATCACTACCCAAAAAAAAAGAAAAGGATTAAATCTAAAGGGTATGAACTAAGAAAATAGCTTCTACACAAGCCTGATTACAGTTCCAGTTAAGCACAAAAAAACTCCTTCACTCTTCACTCTCACTTTGCTCTACAATCAAATGAATAGATCAATGTTTTCACACTTGCACTATCTATGGATTTTCTCACACCTCACTCACTAACTTCACTCAACCAATCACTCATATATATCTTCATCATGGAATTACATCAACCACTTAGTCGGTCAGAAAAATAAAGCATATTTATAATGTTAGCCCAAATTAACAATTAAATTTTCAATGTGAATTAAACATAGGTGGCCAATACAATGATGTGACCTGAAACAATATCCACGAGTGCACCAAACATTCAAATTTCAATCTCCAAGGATCCACAACACATTACCACCATCATGTTGGCTAGGAACATGAAAACCCGAATATGCACGAGATAAATCTTTGACCATGAGCACACTGATCAATGCAAACGTACAAAAATGATGGTGAATGATCTAGAAGCATCCAAAAACACCAGGAACTGATGGAGAGGCATCCACAACAATTGAGATACAAAATTCAATCAAGAACACTGATAGAGACCACAAAAAAATTGTCTGAACACAACACGATCAATTCTACACATGGACCTCTGAAACTTCTGGTAGATGAACTAGATACTCTCAACAATAAACGCTTTAGTCCACAAATACTGATCTTCAACATACAAAACAAAACACCTTCATGACCTTTATTTTTCTACTAGAAACCTGCAACTCTTACTTTCACAATTTTCTCAATATCCTCGACATATATAGCCTTCAGTACAATAATGCTAATAGTGTTGACATCAATGAAAACCACATATCAGCAACACAATCACAACATTTGAAAAACTTCCAACACTTAGCTTGTATATGAATTAGGGTTTTCATCTTTTAGCATAATTTTAGCTTAGATTAGCTTAGCAATAGAATAATTAGATCATTTGTATAGCATAAAATCATGGTAACTTAGCTTACATCATGTTCATTTTTAGCATAATCTTGGTTTTCATACATCAATCACTATGGTTTCATCGATTCTCTTCCATAGAATCAATTGAAACAAGCCCACTAATCATGGGATTGGGAAAGGGTTGTCATTCCACATCAACACAACACCAATTCCACAACAAGATAAGTTTTAGATGGATTAGAGTATATGTTTTGAAAGCTTTCATGATTTAGTATGTTAGGTTTTGATGAAATGTTTAGTTTTAATTTTATTTGATTAATCTTGTTGAGATTCGAGTATTGGTGGTTCTGTTATGCTTCAATTCTTCATAGATCAAGCGTAATTCAACCAATATCGATATTTTTGCATCATAGCTTCGTATATCTCTTGAGCACAAATCCATTTTGGAAAAAGCATTACAAGAGACTTTCATCCCCACTGACCTAAATGCTAGTCAATTTCAGGCCATGGTAGGGTACTTGGCTACCATCCATCATGTCACATTTTCCAAACAAGATATCCCTACACAAAGACCAAACCATAACAATCCATCACACCTTGAGGTATACATTAACAAACACAAAATCAAATGATTCTTGGTAGATGATGGGGAAGGTTTGAACATATGTACCCTAAAATTGGTCACAACATTGGGATTATCTAAAGTGTGTATAGAAATATCTAAGAAAATTATCATAAGGGCTTATGATCATGTTGAAAATTTATTCAAAGGTGTAATCACACTTCTCATGAGAGTTGGACCAACCATTCAAGATATGATGTTTCAAGTCCTAGATCTAAAACTACCAGATAATCTTCTCCTCGGTCACCCATGGATTCATGCCACGAAATTCAACCCTTCTACATACCATCAATGCCTCAAGTTTCCCCATAATGACACTAAAATCACCATACTAGGTGATCTTGACCCCTTCCAGTATTGTAATAATCTGAAGGGAACCTCTAAACATCAAGTGACTATCAATTGGGAAGCCTCTCCCTCCACTACATTGCATTACATTGATCCCTCTTCATTATCCACATCTTCCACTCTATCCACTTTTGTTCTGAAAGGGGCGGTCTAGATCCAGGACCAAGGACATGGAGAGTATAATAGTTAGAGTTCATTTTTCCTTGGTTAGTTACCTACATCACCAAGATTTTGCAGAAAATATCATCCTATCCAAAAGGAACCTACGATTATCATACATAATCCTCCCACTACTTTCACTAAGTGGGGTGAGCTAAGTAAAGAGACTATAGGAAAGGATATCTCTAGATGGATCTATAAGGATGATTAAACTAAGCTTGTATAGATACTAGTTGAGAATACGACAAAGGATTTGAGATCCTGAAAAGAAAAGGTTATGATGGGAATAGTGGTCTTGGAGTACACAAAAATGGAATGATAGAGCCTCTACTGCCTCCTAAGTTTCCAAAGAACAAAGGGGTGGGTGTACACCATTAAAAGTGAGTCCTCCTCATACTAAGTTACTGTTGGATAAAATTTTTAATGCTTCTAATGATGTCTAGACATCTAAGGATTACCATACTGAAACAGACTCCAACAAATGGGAATGGGGTTTTGATAAATCCTCCAGTGATTATGACCTAAGTGAAACCTTTCATGAGCCTAAACAATCCTCTTGTCAAACCAAACATACCGATCAATGAGTTTGGATTGAGAACTTTTGGGATCCTGATGATACATTTGTATTTACCGTATCCACCTTATCCTTGAGCTATAATGATACTGATGGTAACTTACCCATAGTTTACCCACAATTGATAGATTGGCATCAACAAGGACCTCTATGCTTAGACATATTTGAGAACAATGAGGCAATAGTTGACTTTATGGGACTTTGAGAAGGAATACCAAGTGGAGATCATAAAGTTGGATTCATCATTGAACTTGACAATGCAACCTACTTTGGGGAGTCTAATGCACCCTCTAGTTGTAAAAGTGAAAAAAAATAAAAATAATATGTCTCTAGGTGAAAATTGAAAGGCCCCCTTAAACCATGAAAAAGTAAAAAGAAAGGACGTATCTGAGGGTGAAAACCTCTATGAGGTACCTAAGGATGGAGGGTTGGATATGCTCCATATAAATAAAGAGAGATCACCATTTCTTGTGGAAAAATTAGAAGAAATTGTTACACCCCAAGCGATATTACCTATTTACTATTACCTTATTTGGTTAAATTGATTGAATAAATGAATGTGTTTTATGGATATCTACGTGAATGTGTTTTATTAATCCTTATATAAATATTTTTAATGAATCTTGAATGGAAATATTATGAATGAGTGATTTATGCACTTTGATAATTTATAATATTTCTAACTATAAAATGTATAATGCATATGATTATGTTGTGTTTGGCTAACTACGGTTATGTTATGCCAAGTTGAGTGTAGCAATAGGTTCAATCCTCTAGAAGAGAGGGGAAGTATCACTTAGGAGAAGAACTTAGTTTGGTAACCCTTAATGAGCCTAACAGAGCAATCACACACTCACGTCCTAATTGGTCATAGAGAGTCAAGTCAATTTTGGGGAAAGGTAAGTAATATTTGTTGTGAATGTCATGATTGATAATTATGATTAAGTCTTGATTTCTTGTATTAGTATTTCCTTATATGCTTATTGTGGTATCGATGAGATATATGCATAATCTATGTATATATGTATATGTGTACATGTCTATGGTAGACTCATACATGTGAGTGAATACGTACATGAGTACAAGTAGGTAGACATACATATGCATGCTCATGGAAAAATCACCCATACGTATGGGGATACTGATTGGAATAAATTGGCATATATATATATGTATATATGTATCCCATATATATATTTTGATCTATGGGATTTTATGTATGAGTATTTATAAATATAATAAAATATGATTACATATATATGTATATGTGATATATATATATTAATATATATATATTTTATATATAATTGTACATATATGTATATGTGTAATACTATTCTTTATTTATACATTATATAAATATGTTTGTTTATGTTTTTGGTAAACCTTATGAAATAAATAAATATATTAATAGATATATTGAAAAGTATATATGTATATAGACTATGGAATGTATATATATACATACATACATATATATATATATATATATAATATGAGAATTAAAGTTATTAGTATAAACCATAAAGCACATATGATAGCGTTGATCATATTATTAGTAATATGCAACAATGAATATAATATACCATGGGGCACATGAAGCTTAAAGTGCAGCTTTAAGTAGCAGTTAATCTAGTGCATAAAGTAAAACATGACAAAGTCAAACATTAAAGCTAAGCACGTATGAATTATTGCAGCTATGTTAAATGCTTAAGAATGGAAGTGAATGTTGTGTGAAGCAAAGAATAAGTCAAAAATCCATGCTTGTGAAGGTGGAACCAAAGCATAGAGGTGGCACAATATTTAGTAGAGGTTGTAATGCAAAAGAAGTATATGAATTTGAATAAGCTTGCAAATAAGTGTTTTGAATCAGTTAAGTGCAAACTTGACATCATTTTGAAATAGAATTTTAATTAGGAAACCTATTCTCAAATTGCTATCCCAAATACTAAGTCGACTCAGCTTTAGAACTATCATGTGTTGCAAACTTGTGAGTGAGTCGTTGCATAAGAAAGAAAGGTGGCATAAATACTTGTTTGTAGCCTTCAGTTACTCACAAATTAGTATAAATAGAGGTTCCCATTATACCAAATGCTACACTTATCTTTTTGAATATCTTTGATGTTGTTTTGCTGTGAGTTGAGAGCTTGTGACTGAGAGTTATTTTTGTATTTTGTATTTATGGTTATTGTGAGATTTTGTGAGAAGTTAGAAGAGGATAGTCCAGTGAAACTTGAAGGAGGTGCAAATTGATTTGAGGATTCATACTAGGAAGGAGTTTAATCAATTGGATCTTATACATACATGCTAGTTTCTATTCCTTTGTCTTTATGTTGGAAAGGATAAATTAGTTATTTATTATGTTGAGAAAATAATGTTTTTGAATATGTTGTGAAGTTTATTTGAGATTGTTTGTTTCATGGTTATGCAATTTTTTGTAGAACCTATCTTGTTGGTTATGTCTTTATGTACCCTATATATAGGAGTTTATTTGAGTGCAACATAGTTATACTATGTGTAGTTATCTTCACTATATGTAGGAAGTTTATTTTAGACATATGTAGCATTATGCAAGATGTTGCTTTAAACACTTTGGTATAGTATAGTAATATTGTTACAAGATGTTATGTGGGGTTATTCCTGGAATTGGTTAGATCCATGAGAAAGGGGGTAACCTAGATATAGATTATAATGGTCATTATAAAAAAAATCAAGCTAGGAATGTGGGTGAATTTGTGACGTCTACTCTAAGTTAATGGTAATGGAAGCTTTGGCCAAAATAGTGTAAGTAGCCACTATTTACATTGCCGGTTTCACTGTAATTTGAGATTACGTACTAGGCATGGAATGCTCATACATATAAGTTGTAACCATTGTATGTCAGTCTAGAAACATATAGGACACAACACAAAGCTCTGAATAGGCTATTGTTATGAGGATACCAAACCAAGCTCTTCGTTGAAGGGTAGGGCCATATTACTAGTTAGGTAGATGTATGGGGGACTACAATAAGTTTGAGGTTGGCAGAAAGCTTGAGTGATGCTTCTCCTCTTTAGTTGGTGGCCAAGATTTGAGGGGGAATTCCTGGACCATTTTACTTTATATTTGTTGTAAGCTTGTTCAAGATATGTATTTTATTTGTATCCAACTCTATTGAAATTAAAAATATGAAATTTCATATGGAAATCATGTATTATCATTATTTGAATCAATGAACGGAATTATTTTGTATGCAATTGGAAATTTTGAAATGTGTTTCAAATATGCATTAATTATTCAAGGAAAATAAATTTTTAATTTCTCTTTAAGATTAGATGAATATACTATTCACTTGTGGGTAAAACATAGGAAAAATTACTATGTAGAATAATGGGCATGTTACACATGGTATCAGAGCTATCAGGTTCAACTCTGGAACCTATGTGCTTACTATGTTTCCAATCCAACATTATGAGAATATAATGTTTGGAAATTCTTGTATCGGGATGGTGCATCTCAGGATGACTATAAGGAAGTTAGTGATAGAAAATGAGTGCTACCTATGGGCCAAGAAGGAAAGAGAAGCCCTTATTCATACCATTGAGGGGAACAACCATGAAAATTCCATTTGGTTGAGTGATACTATGACTATCAATCACACCCTTTCACGTATCGACCAAGAGAAGAGAAGGATGAAATATGATGCCAAATTTTAATCACTTACCTTTTGTCTCTTTGGTGCAGTCAGACTTTATGAATTTCTAGTGACATGCCCTCAGAATGTAGCATTATTCTAGCAATGTTGTTTAGGGACCCTCATGTTATACTTATGTTTGAAATTATTGTAATAGACTCAAGTGGCAAATTAGAGGAATATGTTCCCTAAAATTATGGATCAAAAGATAAATATGAAGGATACTACCCTTTTTGGGATAGAGATGAGAAAAAATATGAGGGTTATACCCCATGTAGCTATGTATCGAAAAATGAATCTAAGGGATACTCTCCCTTAGGCTATCTTAATAGTCACTCTATGTAAACTTAAGGATATTGAAATCCTTCATCAATATGAAATAAAATACATGTTTTTTTTTGAAAATCTTGTGTAAAAGTTCTTTATGATATTATTATATGAATGATTGTTCTTTAATTCCTATAGAATTTTAAGAAAACTTTCTTAGACCTAACTAAATGAAACCTCTAGGTAAATTGTTCTTGGAAAAATGGTTAGAACATGAACTAACATCAGGGGAAGTCAAGAAGTAGGACAAGGTACTGAGAATGTGGAAGCTAAGTTGGACCATATCTTGTCTTTAATCGATGAAAAAAGAGCAAGGATAGGGAACCTTGAACAAGAAGTAAGGGCTAAAGAAAGAGTGGAACAAGAAGTCCCAAAGAATAATGAGGAAGTACCTCATAATGAAGAGGAAGGGGAGAATTCTCATGATCACAATCATTCTAGTGAACACTAGGATGAAGAGTCACATTTAGAGTCAAAAGGAAACAAAAGGAATTGATTAGCCAATGAGTTTTCCCGAGACATGAAGAAAATAAAACCTCCTAAATTTGAGGGTAGTGCTACTAGGGATGTGGCTGAAGCTTGGCTTACAAATATGGAAAAGTACATTGAGATTAGAAATTACTTCGAAATCACTAAAGCTATATGGGAAGCTTTTACAGTTGGTAGGTTAAGCATACAACTAGTGGATGAATAAGAAAATGGAATTAGGACTCAGTTCCTTGAGGTTGACATGGAGTGAGTTTGTGGAGATTTTCTAGAAATGGTGGTTACCACAACTCTTCTATGATTAGAAGCTCATTTATTTCTAGAATATTAAGGAAGGAGATTCTTAAGTGAATGAATGTTGGGAAAGTTCACCCACCTCTTGAGGTACATACCCATGTACCAAAAGGATGAGTGATTCTAGATGAGGAAGTTTATTATGGGTCTTAATTATCAAATAGGTGGTGAAGTAGACATACATAGTCCAACAACCATGGACTTGGTGTATGAAAAAGCGATTAAGTAGGAAAAAAAGATTAAGTCTATTTCAGTCTATCAGGAAAATAATAAAAAGAAGGTTAACTTGGCATAGGCTAATCAAGCTCCAAGAAGACCCAATGAAGGGAAATTGTTTTAGAAGTGTGGGGAAAAGGGACCTCACTAGAGGTGGAATGAAACAAGAAGAGACGAAAGAGGAAGTAATAACAACTATAACACCAATAATAGAGCTGGTGGAAATACTTTTAACTTTGGGAGATCTATGAAAAGGAAGGGTCCGATAAATGGATGTTTTACATGTGGAGGGGATCACTATGATAATTGGCCCCCTAGTAAGCCGAAAGACTATCAACCACATGGGAATCCTATTCCTCCATATCAATTTGCATTTCAATAAAGGATTCATGTTGTAGTAGACAACCCATGGGATAAGTATCAAATCACTCTAATAGAAGTATTAGGTATTTTGTTTGAAATTCCTATCTCAATTTTAATAGATACTGGTGCCACAAAAAAATTCATTTCTCCTAAAATAGAAATTAAAATGTCTAGAAAGGTTGGTTTTATAGAAAAAATTTGGGTTGTGGAGTATACAAACCAGACAAGAGTTGTGGTGAGCCAACGTCTATTTGAAGCAAGGTTAGAAATTCCAAGTTTCTCTATAGAGGTGAACTTGTATGTAGCACCATTAGGTTCTTATGATGTCATCTTAGGAATGAAATGGTTATGGAAGCATAGAGCCAAAGTGTATTGCCATAATAAAACCATAGAATGTTTAAATGAACTAGGTAACCAAGTGTCTTTACAAGGAACACCTAGAGAAGTGAATTTGCGATATATTTCAACTATGTAAATGCACAGGGAAAAAAAGAAAGGTTTTCAACTCTTCACAATAAAGATGGATAAAATTGAGGAATACAAGGAAGTCATCCTACGAGATGATGTCATGTATGATAGACCTCAATATTCTCAAGAAGTTGAAGGAGAATAGTGGAAACAAGGAAAATGAATATGGAGAAATATCCAATTCTATGGAAATTTATGGATGCATTTCTAGATGAACTACCGGATTTCCTCCTAAGAGAGTGTTTGATTTCTCCATTGATATAGTCCTTGGTTCAAAACTTATATCGAAAGTAACATATAGGATGACCACAATAGAATTGATGGAATTGAAGGCACAATTAGAGGAATTATTGTCTAAAGGATTAATAAGACCCAGTGTCTCACCCTGGGGAGTGCCAATAATCTTTATTAAGAAGAAAGATGGTACATTGTGCTTATGTATAGACTATCATTTTCTTAACAAAGAAACAATAAAGAATAAGTATCCATTGCCATGTATTCATGATGTCTTTGATCAGATGCAAGGTGGGGCCATGTTTTCAAAGATTGATCTATGTTATGGATATCACCAACTAAGAATCAAGGACAAAAATATTTTTAATACAAATTTCAGAAATAGGTATGGAAATTATGAGTTCATAGTCTTACCTTTTGGATTGACAAATGTACTAACAAAATTCATGAACCTAATGAAAAATGTATTTAGAGACTTCTTAGATAGGTTTGGGTTGGTATTCTTGGATGACATCTTAATCTACTCCAAGAATGAGGAAGAACATCATAAGCATTTGGAGATGGTGTTAGAACGATTGAAAGAACATAGGTTTTATGGGAAACTCTCAAAGTGTACCTTTTACCAAAAAGAGGTACAATATTTGGGTCATGTAATCTTGACAAATGGAATTATAGTTGATCCTGTGAAGACTAAAGTGGTATTAAAATGATTGGTGCCTAAGAGTGTACCTAGAGTCAATTTTTTTATGGGTTTGGCTGGGTATTACCATAAGTTTGTAGAATTTTTTTCAAGGATAGCATTTCCCATCTCATCTTTGCAAAGGAAGGGTAAGAAGTTTGAGTGGACAGAGAAATGTCAAGAGACATTTGATCTACTCAAAGAAAGGTTAACCACAACTCTGATACTAAAGGCACCAAATCTAGATGGTAACTTTATTGTTATTATGGATATGTCAGGAGAAAGGTTGGGTGGAGTGTTAATGTAGGAGGGGTGAGTCATAGCTTATGAATCAAGGAAGATAAATCCATATGAACAAAATTATGCTTCACATGATTTAGAGTTAGCAACAATTGTTCATGCACTACAAATGTGGAGACACTATCTGTTGGGAAAACCCTTTGAACTCAAGACTGATCACCATGGTCTCAAATATTTTTTTATCCAACCTAATCTTAATGCAAGGAAGAGAAGGTGGTTAGAACTAATATTAGATTATGATTTCAACATTAGCTACATCAAGGGGAAAGAGAATCAGGTTGTTGATGCTTTGATTCATAGGAGGCATATTTCCTTGATGGTATCAATCCAAGCTGACTTTACGAGTCAAGTGTTGCAAGAATCCAAGGATGATGATTTCTATGAATAAGTCAACCAATAACTCTTAAATGATCTTCAAGATCAAAGGTATGAAGGGTATCGCGTTGAACCAAATGAATTATTGATATTTCAAGGGAGAATTTATGTACCTAACTCTGGTGAATTGGGGAATTTGGTATGGAAGGAAGTTCACAATGCACCACATTCAGGACATCTTGGTGTCACCAAAATGTTGGCTGATGTAAAGCCATTATATTTTTGGAAGGGTATGAAAGGGGATGCTGCAAGCTTTGTAGCCAATTTCTTGGAGTGCCAAATAGTGAAGGCAAAGCATCATCACCCTGTAGGTCTTTTGTATCCACATGAAGTTTTGAAAAGTAAGTGGCAAGTCATTAGTATGGAATTTGTGCAAGGATTACCTATGTCAATGAATAAGAATAATGCTATTTTGGTAGTGGTGGACAAGCTCACTAAGGTAGCTCACTTTATACTAGATAATCTAACCGATGGATCTCTTGTAATAGCTCAAAAATTTGTACAAGAGATATTTAGATGACATGGTATTATCGAGAAAATTATATTTGATAGGGATGCCTGTGTGACATCTAGATTTTGGAAAACCCTATTTTCTACACTTGGAATGAAATTAAATATAAGTTTTGCTTATCATCCATAAATGGATAGACAAAATGAAATGATAAATCAAGTGTTGGAGGACCTAATAAGGATGTATTGCGTGGATCAACAATACAAAATAGAATATTTCCTACCATTGGTTGAGTTTGCATATAATAAATTTATCATTCCACGATCAAGATGGCTCCATTCGAAGCATTATATGGAAAGAAGTGCTACACTCCTATAAGTTGGGATAAGCTAGAAGATAGGATAAGCCTTGGGCTAGTGATGCTATCTGAAATGGAGGAGCAAGTTGGAATTATTAAGTAGAGATTGGTAGAAGCCAATGATAGGTAGAAAAGTTATGATGATGCCAAATGGGTACCCAGAATTTTCTCAGTAGGAGAAATTTTTTTGTTATGGGTCAAACCTCATAAGAGTTCTATCAAGTTTGGAAATTCATCCAAACTAGCTTTGCGCTATGCAGGTCCTTTTGAGGTTCTTAAGGAGGTCAACCCTATAGCATATAGGATTGCTTTGCCACCAGCTCTTACCAGGATGCACGATGTTTTTTATGTATCATATCTTAAGAAGTATACCCTAGGAAATAACCATGTTATTGATTGGAATGCTTTATATGTGCGGGATCCAAGGGTGGTAATTATCGAGTCTCTCAAGGTGCTTGAAACACAATCTCCACTTACAGAAAAGAGAGGTTCTATAGTGAAAATTCCAATGGGACCAGTATGCAGAAGATTCTACCACTTGGGAGGATTCTGCTAAGATGAAGCAGAAGTTTCCAAAAGTCTTGCAAGATTTTGAAAACTCTAAACTATAATGTTTTGAAATTTGATGCTTTATCGATGATTAGTGTTTGGTGTTTTATATTTTTGATTAGGGGTAAAATAGGTTTTGAAGGGACCCAAAACCCATTATCGAATGGTTTTGAAGGGAAATGTAACCTTGTCAAATTAAAGCATGCTACATACATGATAAAACACAAACCAACAACAACCCAACAAAAAAAGTAACAAAAATATCAAGACTACACAAGCTGCATCCAAGAAGAAAACAAGGGATCAAGATACCCTTACAACAAAGTTTTGAATGAGACATGAAACCCTTAGGTAAACAAAAACATTGCCTACATCAGCCAAACATTAGCAAACCAACTGCTCAGGGAAGAAACCACTGATCCAAGAGAGACAAATATCTTAATGGTTTAGAACACCATCAAACCCCTAAACAAAAACACTTGCAAATCCAACAACCCCGCCTTAATAGGGGAGTTAGAGAGCACAAAGAAGCATTGAAGCACATCAATCTTCTTGCAGTAGCACCTCACTTGAATCACCAACCCCAACTCCACCTTAATAGGAGGGAGCTCCCCTCATAGGAGAGTAAGATATGAGAGCCCAAACCTCCAAAGCCTTCACTCTTCTTCCCACACATGATCCACCTCAATAGGAATAAGTAGAAGAGAAAAGAACTCTCCACCAAATCTACAAAAACCACCTCCACCTTAATAGAAAAGGGATCTGCCTCAATGGGAGTAGTCTCCACCTACATAGAAGACACCACCTATAGACATAGAGAGAAAAATTCAGAAGGAAGGTCTATCATAACCACCTTTGGCATAGCAAGATACTGGTTCATGAAATAAGAAGAATGCACTTCAACCACCAGAATAAAAAACAAAAACTTCTAAGCCTTCAAAAATAGAATTTGTAACAACTCAACCAATGAGAGGCCCTTGATCACCAAAATAAATAATATGAATCAACAGTCCTATAGAAACAAAACACCACAAAGCTGAAACCAAGGTGAACCTTCAACCAATACAACAAATCAACCTTCAAAAGATAATAAACTCATTTCATAAGAATACTCTTCACCATCTTAGGGAGGGTCATGACCTAATGGTCACACATAACTAGCTTCACATTTGAGATAACAAAAACATAACCAAGGACCCATGAAGCATAACCAACCCCCTTCAACAAGGATAAATTCACAATCTAGGGGGTCCAAGCCACAAAAGAGAGGCTCCCTTCCACATCCATAGTAGAAAATAAAAACTCCACTCTCTTAAAGCATACCAGAACCAAGACCAACAATGAGAGTACCATAGGGAAAGAGAGGCCAAACCAGGTTGAAAGGGAACAAAAGAAATAGAGTCCACATGGGAACTCACCCAGCTCCAAAAAGAGAGATATCATAAAGATAAAACTCCACGAGACAACATCCAACAAAAAGAAACAACAAATAAAGTAGGAATATTGCACCAAACCCAACAAAAATATAATAGACCAAGAGGAACAAGAGAAAATGAAAGGGAGAGACTCAATAATATATCTCACAACAAAGCCCAGCCTCACATCTCTCCTCTAGAATCCCATCACCATAGCCTTAGAGCTTTCTTGGGAAAAGATAAGAGCTCCCAAAAAGTTCAAAGAAACCAACATAGAAGACCTAACAATGAAATGCATTCCTCTAGGACCCAAAGGGTAGAAAAACTCTTGAGAGGGAGCCAAAACCACCAGCACAAGTAGGGAAAAGCTAACACCCCATAAAGAAAAAAATTGGACCAGCCTAGGGAGCACAACTAGCTCAACACCCCCATCTGCATCAGCATCCCCACCATCGTCCTCTCCATCTTCACCATCATCAAACTCAGATTTCAAAAACCTTCCCTTGCACCCTTTCCCACCTTTCATCCTTTGCTTCAATGTCCTCTTATTGCTCTCTTGATTGTAAGTAGGACCGTAGGCACTACTGCTGACAATTCCTTACAAGCCTTAAGGTATATTTGTTCATGTGTTAGATTGGTTGTGATCTCGTTTAAGAGTGTTTGGTGTTTTATGTTATGTCCATGTTGATACTTATTAAATAATTAGGGATGATGATTCACAAGTTGGGGGGGATATGTTACACCCCAAGCGATATTACCTATTTACTATTACTTGTTTTGGTTAAATTGATTGAATAAATGAATGTGTTTTTATTAATCTTTATATGAATATGTTTAATGAATATTGAATGGAAATATGATGAATGAGTGATTGATGTTTTATAATGGTTCTAACTACAAAATCTATAATGCATATGATTATGTTGTGTTCAACTAACTACATATATGATGTGACAAATTGAGTGTAGGAACATATTCAATCCTCCATAAGAGAGGGGAAGTATCACTCAGGAGAAGAACTCTGCCTGGTAACCCTTAACGAGCCTAGTTGAGCAATCACACACTCACGTCCTAATTGGTCATAGAGAGTCAAGTCAATTTTGGGAAAAGGTATGTAATCTTTGTTGTGAATGTTGTGATTGAGAATTATGATTAAGTCTTGATTTCTTGTGTCAATCTTTCCTTGTATGCTTATTGTGGTATCGATGAGATATATGCATAAGATTTATATATTTATGTGTACATGTCTATGGAAGACTCATACATGTGAGTGAATATGTACATGAGTACACACAAGTAGATGTACCTACACATGATCATGGATGGATCACCCATACACATGGGGATATTGATTGGACCAAATTGACATATATATATATATATGTATGCATATATGCATCTCATGTATATATGTCGATCGATGGAATTGTATGTATGAGTATTTATAAAGATAATGAAATAGGATTACATATATATGTATATATGATATGTGTGTGTGTGTGTGTGTGTGTGTGTGTGTGTGTGTGTGTGTGTGTGTGTGTGTGTGTGTGTGTGTGTGTGTGTTTGTATGTGTGTGTATGTAATGTTATAATAACATATATATATTTTAAATATAATCATACATATATGTATGTGTAATACTATTCTTTGTTTATACATTATATAAACATGTTTGTTTATGTATTTGGTAAACCTTATGAAGTAAATATATATATATTAATATATATATATATATGTATGTATATATTATGGAATGTATATATATACATAAATATATATATATATATATATATATATATATATATGAGAATTGAAGTTATTAATATAAACCATAAAGTGCATAAGATAGCATTGATCATATTTATTAGCAATATGTAGCAAGGCATATAATATACCATGGGGCACATGAAGCTTAAAGTGCACTTTAAGTGGTAGTTAATCCAGCGCATAAAGTAAAACATGACCAAGTCAAACATTAAAGCTAAGCATGTATGAAGTATTGCAACTATGTTAAACACTTAAGAAGGGAAGTGAATGTTTTGTGAAACAAAGAATAAGTCAATAGGCCGTGCCTGTGAAGGTGGCACCAAAGCATGGAGGTGGTGCTATATTTAGTAGAGTTTGTAATGAAAAAGAAGTCTATGAATTCAAATAAGCTTGCAAATAAGTGTTTTGAATTAGTCAAGTGTAAACTTGGCATAATTTTGAAATGGAATTCAAATTAGGAAACCATTTTTAAGCTTATTGTCCCAAATACCAAGTCAAATCAGATTTAGAACTATCATGTGTTGCAAACATGTGAGTGAGTTGTTGTATAAGGAAGAAAGGTGGTAGAAATACTTGTATGTAGCCTTCGATTGCTCACAAATTAGTATAAATAGAGGTGCCCATTCTACCAAATGCTACACTTATATTTTAGAACATCTTTGATGCTATTTTTTTTGTGAGTTGAGAGCTTGTAAGTGAGAGTTATTTTGGTATTTTGTATTTGTGGTTATTGTGAGATTTTGTGAGAAGTTAGAAGAGGATAGTCAAGTGGAACTTGGAGGAGGCGCCAATCGATTTGAGGATTCATACTAGGAAGGAGTTTAATCAATTGGAGCTTATACATGATGTATAAGAGCAAATTTTCACCCCATATGAAAATCCATTTTTTTTCCCTTATCCACTTTATAAAACCAAGTTTGAAGGCTTAATTCCACCTAATCCCTTTTCTCGCATCACACTTGGCACATGTTTTGAGCGTTGGTGGAGGAATTTCTTTTTGGGATGCCCGCGTGGCGTGCAGATGTCTATACGGTGCACTTACGTTCCTGATAGATTCTCACATCTAGAGCCTACAGAGGCATTACACTTCCCATTGGGGGTTGATTTGTAATTCCCTCCTTAGCCGACTGACCCGAATATGGCCGTTTTTCCTTCTCATTCCTTCATATTCAGTCCTTGAACTTGAATTTGGAGGTTAGAAGATCTCTTCACCACTTCTGGACTTCATCCACAAGCTTCACATCCTCTTCCAAGAATTCTAGCAAAACATTGTACACTTCACAAAAAAAACATCAACACTCCACCATGTCAGTAGAGCAAGTCTGGAACAAAACACCATTGTAGTAGAGGCTTGAGTTCCTCTCATTTTCTCCCCCATTAGCAATGAGTGCTCTTGGTGGAGGTGGGAAGCTTTCAATCCTCTCCTCTATTACTTGGCTGAGTAGCATAACACTATTTTGTAGTGCTTTAGTACTCTTTGCTTCATTTCTACTTTTCTATCTGGTTGTCCGTGGAGGTGGGAACACCAAAATGAGGTCTGACTGAGGTAGGCCCCTATACAGCCCCAACCATTTCTCTATCCCTCTTGTGTGCAAGTTTTGAAGACATTTTTTTGGTGGAGGCTTCATCATCCGCACGGTTCTAAGTATCTCCCTCCTTTCTTCTCCTTATCTTTGTCCATTCTACTGCTTTATCGTATTATGTCAATTTCACATATTCTGTGAGTTCTTAGCAATCGGGTAGAAGTAGTCACTTAGTTGTTTTCTGAGATAGAATCGCTTTTTGGTCCCTACAAGATGCCATTGCGCCACACTGTCATCTGCTTTTTGTGCTGACGTCCTCTGGCCGAGAGCTTGACAGTTTGTCCAGAGAATCTTTGTGACCTTCTCTTTTAGATTCTAGAACTCTCACCGCTATTCCATTGAGGTGATATAGGGCAGTTCGCCCCATGAGGATCTCTGAACAAAGATAACTCGTGAGTAGCGAACCCCCTATATCACACATGTATGCTTTTTTATGTTCCTTTGTCTTTATGTTGGAAAGGATAAATTAATTATTTATTATGTTGGGAAAAGAGTTTTTTAAAATATGTTATGGAGTTTGTTTGAGATTGTTTGTTTCATGGTTATGCAATTTTTTGTAGAACCTATTAGTTCTCAAAAATGATGTTTGGGAAACCACAAGAGGCTTCCAAGCTCTTGGTACATTTTAGGCTAACATACAAGGCCAAATAATGAATTTGAACCTTCTTCTCTTTAGGCTCTGCTAGACCTAGGTGGGTATACCTAATGTGAGTGAAGCAGACTTAAACTACGTATTTCCTACATGTGTAATCTATCCACAATGGCACTTGGAAGTGGAGAGATGCAAGCCTAATTTGGTATAAATTGTATAAGCAATATCAAGGTGGATTTTATGAACATGTTTAGTTAACAAATGTAATGTTTTGAAACAAATTTGATAAAACTAAATGATGAAATGGGTAAGACCAGTGCCTTGTTGGGTAAATGGAGTCAATGGAGTATTATGATGGATGACTAATATCGGCTACAATTTTGGTTGGTTGGCACTTGTGAATGTTTATAACTTGTATAAACATGCAAATAGGTAACTAGTAGACTCTTCTTATGAATCCCAATGATATCTTTCCAAGTTACTATGATTACTTAAAATAATTTAATCCTTCCTTGAAGGATCCAATCAAATAAATCACACAAGTACAACAAATGTGTTTTGAAAAATTAAGTATATCTTTGATATATTAATTTGAATAACAAAAAAAGACCATTATGGAGACAGTATGACAAATTTATCAACTATAGAGCTCTTCTTATTAATCCCAATGTTACTTCTAGGTTACTGCAATTAATTTAAAGGGGTTTAATTCTTTAAAAGAAACCAATCAATTGATCACACAAGATCAACAAATGTGTCTAGATGAAATTGAGATATCAACTTGGATATGCGGATTCAAATAACAAAGAAATAACACTATGTAGAAAACCCAATAGTTGCTTAATTTCAACAAACAACAGACAACAATATTGAGTCACAAAAATTAATATCTTCCATTGATTTCTCCAAAATTTTATACATGCATCATGGTATTCACTGTATAATCTATGTGATAAACATTTTAAAATTATCTTCTGTATATCTCCTACCTAACTCCTAATTCTAATCCCTTGATAATGATTTCCCATTTTACATATATACATTGCACTTTTAGGGTTATGACCCTTTGCACATCTGTTCTCTACAACTCTTCATTTAATTAATTGTCTTCAACTGATTAAAATATTTTAATTTTAATCTCTTCAATCTTTAAACTTCGTGAAAATAATCTTAATGATTATCAAATCTTTCCTTTGCTAGAAATTTTCACACTTGTATTTATCCATATGTATTTTCACCATTTAGAAAATACTCTTTTGGCAAAGATAATCACCTGCTTATAACTCTCTTGGTGAAAGTATTTCACTTCGTATTTCACCTGTGTGCGTTCATTGAAATAATCACCCATCCCTTTTACAAAATTTATATGTTTACCTTTCAATGCATATCCACTCAAATAATTAACTCGTAATTTTCACATTAGATTTTCTCTTTCTGCGGAAAAATGTTTACCATAATAAGCCACTTTATGATTTCGACATATTTTCCTCATTTAAATATAAACCATTTTATATTTTATCTTATGTGTAAAAAATATTAATGTTTCTTATTTTGTTTCATTCTCATAGCATCCACTGCAAATATTATATTTTTCCACATACATGCTTATAGATTTGAGACCCATTGCGGTAATGCGGGGAATATTAAGAGACCTCTTGCAACACCGCACACAATTTTGACTCCTCCTACAGGGACGTGGGAAGACTCACCACTCACCCACATAGGTGTTAGGGTTTGCTGGAAGGACTATGGGAACCACCGCTCTACCGTGCCTATTTCACTCAACTCTTGTGATGATGCAGGAGATCATCTTTGCATCTCACAAATAGACAATCAAAGCCTCATCCTTCATTGGATTTTTTGTTCATAGAAATGATGATGCTATCCATTGTTTGAATATATGAAGTCTCTGTTTTTTCCTCTGGTATCTAGGAAAGGATGCTTTCTTATAGGCGTCAATCTCTTTGTAATGTGACATGGACCAATATGATCCTCCCTCTATCCAATGAGTCTGGAATAATTATTAGTAGAAGTATTAATATCTTCCTTTGTGTATTCTATAGCCAACCTGTGATAATCATTTTGATTGTTTTCATTAGAGATTGGAGAAACACCAGCAAATAAGTGTTGTTGTGATCAGAAGCAGTTGCGATGGGTGTTTGTGCCTCCATAAAAAAATACCAGAAATGATGACTAAAACAAATACCACCAAAAACCCAATTAAAAGATCGATCACCAAACAACTACCTACTAGATTAGCATTTTGAGGAGCAACGATGTATGATACAGTCCACAATAATTATGGTTTTCTTGTGGATATTAACAACTTTTCGGTTTTCTTTTTCAAAGCTCTAAGTTGTGTCTCGCCAATCCTTTTGAGACGGTCCCCTCCAATTTATTGTCCTGTTGAAATAGCTGACTTAACATTTGAAGCTTCTTTTATCCTGTAAGTTGATTGTTTTGTAGTTGCAGTATTGTAAGATTCTTCAATGAACTGAGGTCCGAAATATCACTGGAAAAAATATTATTTCCTAGCAATAGTTGTTTTAGTGTTGTTAAGTCTCCTATATTTGCAGGGATAGTTCCCTTGAGATGTATGTGTTGGATGTTGTGGTTATGTTTGTGATATGTGGTTGTCATTTATGTCAACACTATTAGCATTATTGTATTGGATGTTGTATATGTCGAGGATATTGAGAAAATTGTTAGAGGAAGAGTTGTAGGTTGCCAGTGGAATAGTGAGGGTCATGATGGTGTCTTGTTCTATACATTGAAGATCAGTTGTTGTGGATTAAAGGGTTTATTGCTGAGAATATCTAGTTCATCTACCAAAAGTTTCAGAGGTCCGCATAAAGATTTGATCATGCTATGAATAGTTCTGGTCTGACAGTGTTTCTGTGGGTTCTGTAAGTGTTCCTGATTGAAGATTATGTGATTCAGATAATTTTTGTTGCTGCAGATGATTCTCTATTAGTTCTAATTGTTTTTGGATGCTTCTAGATAATTCTCTATTCTTGTTGTACGTCCGCGTTGATCAGAGTGCTTGTTGTTGAAGATTTTTCTTGTGCATGTTCAGGTTTTCATGTTCCTAGCCAACATGATGGTGGTAACATGTTGCAGATTCTAGGAGATTGAAATTTGAATGTTTGGCACACTCACGGATATTGTTTTGGGTCACATCATAGTATTGGTTGAAGGTTTTTGATTCACATTGAAAATTTATTTGTAATTTTGGGCTGACATTGTAAATATGTTTTATATTTCTGTCCGATTAAGTTGTTGATGTAATTTCATGTTGTGGATATATAAGTGTGATTGTTTGAGCGAAGCTAGTGTGTGTATGAAGTGAAGAAAATCCAGAGAAGGGAAAGTGTGGGAATATTGATCTATTCATTCAATTGTAGAGAAGAGTGAGAAGAAGGTTGAGTGAAGTGTGAAGAAGGTTTTTTGTGCTTAACTGGAATTGTAATCAGGCTTGTGTAGAAGCTATTTTCTTAGTTCATACCCTGTGGATCTAATCCAAATTATTGTTGGGTAGTGAGCCCTTTTTTATTTGAGTAGTGAGCTCTAGGAAGTGTGCATGAATGCATGTGCATTCCCATTATACTTTTAACAGGGTATAATATTGTGGACTAACATCCATCGTGGTTTTTCCCCTAACAGGGTTTCCATTAAAAAAATCTTG
Organism: Sequoia sempervirens; assembly: GCA_007258455.2. Taxonomy (NCBI): domain Eukaryota; kingdom Viridiplantae; phylum Streptophyta; class Pinopsida; order Cupressales; family Cupressaceae; genus Sequoia; species Sequoia sempervirens. Next base: position 591,999,432 of record VDFB02047230.1, on the reverse strand, counting down.
GTGTTCTTTGTTTTTTTGATGTGTTGATTATTTATGGTTTATTGTTCATTCATCAAATATGAGATTAAGTCAAGTAAAGTGTGAAAAAGTTTAATATTCTATGAAAACTGACTCACCCCCCCCCTCAGTTATCAACCCTTTTTTTCCAGCAATTGGTATCAAAGCAGGTTCCTTTGAAGAAGTTTAAAAGATTGAGGTGATCCGAGATGGCATCATACAAGAAGGACAATCCTAGATTCGATGGAACAAACTAATCATTGTGGAAAGCTAGGATGGAGTGTCATTTGAGGTGTATTGGTGAACCCTTCTGGAAGATTATAAAGAATCCATATGTTATTCCTCAAAATGGTCCTTCCACTACTGATGAGATTAAAGAGGCTGAGAATAATGTCAGGGCTATGTAAGCTTTGTTGAATGCTCTAAAAAATTCAGAAATGAAAAATGTGATAGGTTTGAAGACAACTCATGAGATTTGGATGAAGCTGGAAACTTTATATGAAGGAGATGTACATTTGAAGATGGCTAAGCTACAAAGTTTGAAAGGTAAGTATGAAAATTTGAAGATGGGTGAAGATGAAAATATTTCCTCTTTTATGCAAAGAGTAAATGAAATAGTGATGGGTATTAGATGTTCTAGTGGTACCCTGGATGAGGATGAAATTGTAGCTAAAGTGCTTAGATCATTGCCTCCCTCTTACAAAGAAAAGACTCATGCTATTGAAGAAACCAGATCAATGATGAATATGACAAGAGATACATTGATTGGTAAACTTGCTGCCTTTGAGTTGAGTGAATTTGGTGAATCTGTTCCCAAGAATGAATCTACATTCAAGGCTACTGTATCCAGAAGAAACAAGAAAAGATATGATTCAGGAGAGTTATCCAGAAAGTCATTCAAGTATGAGGAAGAAATGAAACAACTTGAAGATGAAGAAAGAGAGGTAGAAGAATTGGAAGCACTGATTATGAAGAAAGAAGGCAGAGGCAAAGGTAAGTATAAAGGAGTGTTTCCTATTAAATGTTTTTCTTGCAGTAAAATAGGTCATTTTGCATCAAGGTGTCCTGAAAGAGCTCCTAGGTCTAAGTCTAACAAATCTAGATTCCAAAAGAAATGTTACTATGCTGAAGAAGGAGTGACTGATGATGAGTTTGATAAAAATAATGGAAATGAAGATGAATGGGTGTTCCTTGCTATCAAGGAAAATGGTCTGGTGGCTATTGAATTTGCAAAAGTTGAGAAATCTCTTTCAGCCCAAATTGAAGAAAATGATGAGTGGGTTATTGATAGCGGATGCTCACATCATATGACTAGTGATAAAAAAAATAAAATTGTAATTCTTGAGAAGTGTGACAGTGGGGTTGTAAGAATTGGAGATAACAATGCTGGTGTGATTCGTGGCAGAGGATCTATTTGTCTTGGTGGTAAGAATAACACTGATGGAATTCTTTATGTTGAAGGATTGAAGCACAACTTGATAAGTGTTGGAAATATGGTGGACAAGGGTTATGATCTTTAGTTCAAAGATGGAAGATGCAGGATACTTGGAAGATCTGGAAAATTAATTGCTTCAGGTAAAAAGACAAAAGGTAATATTTTTCACCTGAATGATGCTAGTGAAAGTTGGTTATGGAATAGGAGGCTATGTCATGTGAACCTTGATACAATTTTCAAAGTAGGTTCCACTCAAGTAGTAAGAGATCTACCTAAGCTAGTAAATCCTGTTAACACAATTTTCAAGGAATGTCAGATGGGCAAATAGACTAGAGTTTCTTTTCAAAGCAAACAACATAATTAAAATGGATTATTGGAGCTGGTACAAACTGATCTATGTGGTCCCTCCAGAGTCATAATCCTTCATGGATAAAGGTACTTTATGATTCTTATTGATGATTATTCTAGGATGATATGGGTTGCTTTCTTAAGAGAAAAATGTGAAGCATTAGAAAAGTTCAAAAGTTTCAAGGCCATGGAAAAGAATGAGAAAGGCCTAAAAATAAAATACTTAAGGTCAGACAGAGGTGGTGAGTTCACCTCCAGGGAGTTCAATTCCTTTTGTGAAGAGCAAGGAATTAGAAGATAGTTATCTACTCCTTGAACCCCTCAACAAAATGGAGTTGCAAAGAGGAAGAACAAAACAATTCTGGATGCTACTAGAACAATGATGATAGAAGGAAATGTGCCTCACATCTATTGGAGTGAAGTTGTAAGCATTGTTGTGTACACTTTAAATCGGGTAAATGTCAATAGTAATTCTAGTAAGACTCCTTTTGAACTATGGTTTGGTTATAAGACTATTGTTAGATATTTGAAGATCTTTGGAAGCAAATGTTATATCAAGAGAGATGAGGATATAGGCAAGTTTGATGCATGAAGTGATGAAGGAATCTTTCTAGGTTACTCTACTAAAAGCAATGCCTACTCGTGCTATAACAGAAGACTGAGAAAAATGGTTGAGAGTGAAAATCTTAGAGTTGACGAGGAATCTGCTAGATCATCCAAATATTGTGGATATGATTCAGATGACCAAGAAGACAACACAAGGAAGAATGCTCAGACACAAAATCAACTTCAAATTATGCCATATGTTCCAGTAAAACAACTTCCATTTGTTCCTGTAAATCAAGGTAGTCAGGAAGTAGAGACAAGTGCAAGTACAGAAGAAGGAACAAAAGAACCAGAAGTTCAAGAGAATCCTAAAGTTCCAAGGTATGTGAAGCTAAATCATTCTAAAAATCAAATTTTAGGAGACAAGAATAAAGGTGTGCAAACTAGAAGAAAGATTGTAGAAGATTATTGCCTGATTTCCAAGATTGAACCTAAGGATGTCAATGAAGCTTGCAATGATGAACACTCGATGGAAGCTATGAAAGAAGAACTAATGCAGATTGAAAAGAATGATACATGGTTATTTGTTCCCATACCTAAAGACAAAAATGTGATTGGTACTAAATGGGTCTTTCAGAATAAGATGAATGAGCAAGGTGAAGTGGTCTGAAATAAAGAAAGATTGGTATGTAAAGGGTATTAAAAAATGGAAGGTATTGATTTTGAAGAAACCTTTGCCCTATGGCCAGAATTGAAGCTGTTAGATTATTTCTTGCTTATGCTGCATATAAGAACTATAGTCTATCAAATGGATGTAAAGTCAGCTTTTCTGAATGGTGAGCTAGAAGAAGAAGTATACATTGAACAACCGAATGGATTTCAATTGACTGACAAGGAAGACATGGCTTTCTGCTTGAAGAAAGCTCTATATGGACTCAAACAAGCCCCCAAAGTTTGGTATGCTAGACTAGATGAGTACTTACTAAAGCTTGGATTCAATAAAGGTAATGTTGATAGCAACTTGTATTTCAAGTTGGATCATGACAAAGAGTTGATTATTGAGGTCTTTGTTGATGACATTATTTTTGGAAGAAATGATAATCTATGTATGAGGTTTGCTAATGAAATGAAGAATTAATTTGAGATTAGTATGATTGGAGAGATGAAGTTATTTCTAGGATTACAAGCTACTTAGTTAGACCAAGGAATTTTTATATCTCTGTCCAAATATGTGAAAGAACTACTGAAAAAAATTGGCATGGAAGACTCAAAGCCTGTTGGTACTCCCATGGTGACTAGATGTAAGTTAACACAAAATGATGATTCTCCTAAGGAAAATCAAATAATATATAGGTCAATGATTGGTGGATTTCTCTATTTAACTTAGACCAGACCAAAAATTATGAATTTTGTATGTATGGTTGCTAGATTTTAGGGTAATCCAAAAGAATCACATGTGACTGCTGTAAAGATAATCTTTAGATATCTGAAAGGAATAGTTGATTTTGGACTTTGGTATCCTAAGGATGATAATATTACTTTGAGTGCATATACTGATGCAGATTGGGCAGGAGATGTAGATGACAGGAAGAGTACTAGTGGTGGTGCCTTCTTCCTAGGGAAGAAGCCGATGTCTTGGTTGAGAAAAAAGTAGAATTCCATTTCTCTATCTATTGTTGAGGCAGAGTATATTGTTGCTGCAAATAACTATACTCAAGTGATGTGGATGAAACAGATGCTGAAAGATATCAAAGTAGTATATGAAGAACCTATTGCCATATATTGTGACAACTCAAGTGTAATTAAAATATCAAAGAATTCGGTGCTACACTCTAAGACCAAGCATGTATCAATCAAGTTTCACTTCTCGAGGGAGAAAGTGAATGAGAAAGAAGTCAAACTTGAGTATGTGCCTACCAAAGAATAGGTTGTAGAAATTTTCACTAAGTCGATGCTGAAGGATACTTTTGAGTATCTCAGAGGGATGCTAGGGGTGATTACCCCTCATGATAAAAACTAAGCGATACATTTACTTGCATCAATTTGTGTGCTTCATAGATATTTCCTAATCTAGATTGATGTTTTCATGGTTGCTACTCAAGGGGAGTAGTCAGATGTGCAAATATGTGGTTTAGAGCTTGTATGTGGGAAGGTAATGCTTATCTTTGCCATTGATGTCAAAGGGGGAGAAGAGCAATGTAAAAATATTTTTAGGGGGAGAAGAGCAATTGAGGAAAAGAGTCAAAATCTAAGGGGGAGTTAGTGCAGCTATGTTGCTGGTATTTTTCACACCATGTGTTTCCATCAATGCCAAAGGAGGAGATTGTTTGATGCTATGGTTGTCATTGATGTCAACACTATTAGCATTATTTTATTGGAGGTTGTATATGTCGAGGATATTGAGAAAATTGTTAAAGGAAGAGTTGTAGGCTGCCTGTGGAACAATGAAGGTCATGATGGTGTCTTGTTCTTTTTGTTGAAGATCAGTTGTTGTGGATTAAAGGGTTTATTGCTGAGAGTATCTAGTTCATCTACCAGAAGTTTCAGAGGTCCACGTGAAGATTTGATTGTGTTATGAACAGTTGTGGTCTGACAGTGTTTTTGTGGGTTTTGTAAGTGTTCCTAATTGAAGATTATGTGATTCTAATAATTTCTATTGTTTTGGATGATTCTATGTTAGTTTTTATTGTTTTTGGATACTTTTAGATCATTCTCTATTCTTGTTGTATGTCCGTGTTGATCAGAGTGCTCGTGGTCAAAAAAATTTCTTGTGCATGTTCAGGTTTTCATGGCCGACATGATGGTGGTAATGTGTTGCAGATTCTTGGAGATTGAAATTTGAATGTTTGGTGCACTCATGGATATTGTTTTGGGTCGCATCATAGTATTGGCTGATAGTGTTTGATTCACATTGAAAATTTATTTGTAAATTTGGGCCAACATTATAAATATGTTTTATATTTCATGCCGACTAAGTTGTTGATGTAATTTCATGTTGTGGATATATAAGAGTGATTGTTTGAGCGAAGCTAGTGTGTGTATGAAGTGAAGAAAATCCAGAGAAGGGAAAGTGTGGGAATATTGATCTATTCATTCGATTGCAAAGCAGAGTGAGCAGAAGGTTGAGCGAAGTGTGAAGAAGGTTTTTTGTGCTTAACTGGAACTGTAATTAGGCTTGTGTAGAATATATTTTCTCAGTTCGTACCATGTGGATCTAATCCAAATTATTGTTGGGAAATGAGCCCTTTTGTATTTGAGTCGTGAGCTCTAGGCAGTGTGCTTGAATGCATGTGCATTCCCATTATTATTCTCATTATACTTTTAACAGGGTATAATATTGTGGACTAACATCCACTGTGGTTTTTCCCCTAACAGGGTTTCCACGTAAAAAATCTTGGTGTTCTTTGTGTTTTTAATGTGTTGATTGTTTATGGTTTATTGTTCATTCATCAGATCTGAGATTAAGTTAAGTATGAAAAATTTAATATTTCGTGACAACTGATTCACCCCCCCTCTCAGTTGTCTGTCCTTGTTTTTCCAACAGTATACTTGTTAGATTTATGATAATGACTCGTGAAGGATTGTCTTGGCTGCAAGTTATCCCTATTGATGAATATTCAGCTGGTAAACATGGATCTCCTCCTGTCCAATCATCTGGAACATTTATTGTCTCTGCTATTCTTCTGATTGCCACCACATCTCTGGAGTATGTCATAATCAATGGAATAGTAAAATCTCTCCACAGTGTCAGTCATATCCATTCACCGTGATGTATATGTTATGAAGAAAGTTGCTCTCATTGGAATTGATACACCGATATTTTGTAGTGATTCTATAGGAGAATTTTGCTGCTATAAACTGGGGGTAAGTTTCATGCCAGTGAGTTTTGGAGGTTAGGTAAAAAAACTATTATATCCTTTGAACATATTAACTCAACTATGCAACCTTGAGTGCATTCCAATTTCTTCTTATATCATTTTGTCCATCTATAGTGTCATTATCATCTTGTTTCAATGCTTCCATTTAGTTAGTAAAGATTGTGGAATTTAGTTCTCACAACTAATGTTTTAAGCACGTTTAAGGAATTTGGCCCAATCTCCCAACACCAAAATTACCAGCTGTGACCTCAGAAGGGTCTTGTTAACTCCTCCTTGCCTCTTGCTAGCTCAACTGTATTATGAAAACATACCCATGATGTAGACTTTGTGTTTTTATTAAAACCCAAAAATTGGAGTAGGTAATCATTAGAGTTTATTTTTTGATGTTCTGCACTGTGACAAAAATAGATCAAGTTGCCTCCAAAATTTCCCTAGAAAACTAATCAAATGATCTTCAAAAGCCATGAAAATTCACCAGAATATTGAATAGGGGTAGGGGAGTGTGTTTGGAGAATTGGTTTGGCATGAATTTGTCAGAATAAAAAACTGTTAATTCCCAAAGTAGCTCACTTATTCATTTATGAAAAACTGCACTTGTCAAACTCAATTAAAACCCATCCCTTGTCTTTCTAGAAAAATATCACATCTTCAGAGAAGCTGTAAATTTGAGGAATGGATTATTTAGGCTCCATGAGTATGTAGGAAAATGGTTTTTTCTTCAATATTCCTCTTTTGCAAAATATTAAACGCCAAAGATGAACTCTGTGACAATTTTCTAGAAATGCAAATGTCAAACTGGGTAAAATTCATTTAAATTTATTTTTGAAAAAATACCAAATGATGTCCAAAAGCCCTAAAAATTGACATGGAGGTAGATTTTGGTGGAGAGAATCAAGAGAACTAATTGGTTTGTCATGAAATTCTTCCAGTTTCTTAATATTATCCCTCAAAGTGGGTCACTTTAACAGATTTTAATGTGTGCAGACAACAAACCTTTGCAGAACCCTTCAACTTGGCCTTTTGAGATCTTGTTAAAATTGATCATACGAAGTTGAAAATTGGTGGAGATACTCACATTTGGTAGATGAACATCCGTGCAAGGTGGTTTGGAATGAAAATGAACAGATCCAAAATTATGATTTTTTTAAAATGTGCTCCTGGGGCTGATTTTACAACTGAGTTTGTGAGTTGCATTCAAACTTTTCATCATGGCACCTTCAAATTTTTTCCAAAATTTGAAGGTTCAAACAGTGGCTTCGTTTGGGGATGTATGACCCCTGTGGGCATAGTAAGAGTCTAGGTTTCTAGGAGAGCAAACCAAGTGTTTTATCCATTGAGCAATAGACTCAAACTTCTTTCTATCATGTACTACTATGGTTTTTTGGAAGAACCACACCACAACTGATGGCCCAAGGACACCAAAATGAAAAATTACCCTATCTTCCTCTGTCATACACCTTATTCTGATATGAGTTCATCAAATTCCTCTTGAAAACATTCATGCAATCTACCCTGTCACTATCATCAAAAACTTGCAAAATAACTTCACTTTCACTGCTGCTCTCATTTCTTTGTTGATTATGTAGTTCACAAAAGCTCATGCCCCATTCATCACACCAAGAATTTTCATCCTCAATACAATATATTTTACCATTTTTCTTGGTATCATGTATCATAAAATGATCTCTTAGCTAGTATGAAAATCCATCATTTGAATGCCTCTCATGTAAATCCAAAAAATTGTCACACCAACATTTTCCGAAATAATCAAATATGAAGTACTTTTTATTTCTTCTATGTCACTAATTGGTGGTGATACAAACCCATGATTCATACAATCATTATTTTGTACATTCGATCCAACTGATGTTGGGGATGAAATTTCTAAATCATTTTTATGTATGTATTTTTGGTATTCCATTGCTAGTAAGTCTGAAATTTTTTCACTACTGAGTGAACATGTTTCTTTGTCCACTTCACCATTGATGTACTCTTCACCTTTTTCATCATCATAATGAGGATCAAGATCATCATAGAAAAAATTAGATGAATTATCAACACAATCATTTGTTCCACAAGTTGACATATTATCCTGGTTATCTGAAAATGTTTCTTCCTCATCATAAAGTGGATTTGAAAACACATGAAATTCATGCTCTGGCACACCTTGGAAAAATATCATTTGATCTTCTTTTATCTTTTCATCATATAATGGATTTGAAAAAAATTAAAGACCATTTTTAAGTGTACAAACCTCTTCGTCATCCAATGTGTCTTCATGGTATTCAACTGCAGCTGGATGTGTTATTTGTTCACTGCTAAATGAACTTGCTTCTTCCATTGCTTCTTCCTCCCGATCTCCATAAGAACTGCAAGAATCACTTTGTTGTAGATCAAAATCCATAGGTTCGTTTTCACTATCTAAATATTCAATGGATCCCTCACAACATGCACTATCACAATCTGTTATGTAGGAGAGACCCTCTATATCTTCATCCTCCTCATGTAGGTTGTCATAGGAATTATTTTCACTCGCACATGTCTCATCTTCTGGCTGTATTGCTTGATCAATTTCTCCATATTCATCAATGGAATCACCATCCTCATACCTCTTCTTATCTATGATATCAATCCATTCATCTATTTGGTCAAGAGCAACTGGTTTCCATGATTCTGGCCAATAATTTGAATCAGGCTCATATACTTTCATGAACTACTTAATGAACTTAGACCTACTAGGTGGGAAATTAATAGGTATTTTCGTACAAATATTTTCCATTCTGTTGAACAAAGAGCACCCAGATTCTCCTTTATATCTCCTTATGTCAAGAAAGGCATCCAAAAGACTTTTTCTTCTTTCTTGAATACATAAGCATTCATCATTTTTCTTCACAGATTGTTGATTCTGATACATACCTTGCTACAAATTTTTATTTACACTTCCACAGAGGATGACATTGCTTTGAACATTTTGATATGGGGTTTGGTATTGATTTGTATAATGCTTAGGATATGGATTGTATTGATGATCTTGGTAGCTTACTAGTCTTTGTCCAGGAGGGACAGGATAGGCATTCATTTGGTTTGATGATTGTGGTGCATAAATGTCCTATTGTGAATGATATGCATTACCTACTTTGCCAAAATTTTCATTTGCACCATAATGTGTATGGGGCAAGAAAACATTGCTATACATACTTTAGTCTGTGACTTCTATTTTTGATTGACAATGTTGTAGTTTCAACCTATTTTCTGTATTCTTCATCAAATTTTCTTTTTACAAAGTCACCACCTACTTTTTCCAAAAGTAGGAAAATGAAGTGGATTTTGAAGTTGTTCTTGATTTACCCCAGCGGAATCCCCTATGAAATCAGGTGAATGCGAATGTGAATTTTATGACTCTATACCAATAAAGGCTTGCATTCAATGTTGATTCTTCCCTACTAGAGTCGCCAAACTATTAGTTCTCAAAAACGCTGGTTGGGAAACCACAAGAGGTTGCCAAGCTCTTGGTATGTTTTAGGCTAACGTACAAGGCCAAATAATGAATTTAAACCTTCTTCTCTTCAAGCTCTTCTAGAAAAAGGTGGACATACCTAATGCGAGTGAAGCAAACTTAAACTATGTGTTTCCTACTTGTGCAATCTATCCACAATGGCACTTGGAAGTGGAGAGATGCAAGCCTAATTTGGTATAAATTGTATAAGCAATATCAAGGTGGATTTTATTAATATGTTCAGTTAACAGATGTAAGGTTTTAAAACAAATTAGATAAAACTAAATTATGAAATGGGTAAGACTAGTGCCTTGTTGGGTAAATGGAGTCAATGGAGTATTATGATGGATGACTAATATCGGCTACAATTCTAGTTATTTGACACTTGTGAATGTTTATAACTTGTATAAACATGCAAATAGGTAACTGGCAGACTCTTCTTATGAATTCCAATGATATCTTTCCAAGTTACTGTGATTACTTAAAATAATTTAATCCTTCCTTGAAGGATCCAATCAAATAAATCACACAAGTACAACAAATGTGTTTTGACAAATTAAGTATATCTTTGATATATTAGTTTGAATAACAAGAAAAGACCATTATGGAGATAGTATGACAACTTTATCAACTATAGAGATCTTCATATTAATACCAATGTTACTTCTAGGTTACTGCAATCAATTTAAAGGGGTCTAATTGTTTAAAAGAAATCAATCAATTGATCACACAAGAGCAACAAATGTGTCTAGATGAAATTGAGATATCAACTTGGATATGCAAATTCAAATAACAAAGAAATAACACTATGGAGACAACCCAATAGTTGCTTAATTTCAATAAACAATAGACACCACTATTGAGTCATAGAAATTAATATCTTCCATTGATTTCTCCAAAATTTTATACATGCATCATGGTATTCACTGTATAATCTATGTGATAAACATTTTAAAAGTATCTTCTGTATATCTCCTACCTAACTCCTAATTCTAATCCCTTGATAATGATTTCCCATTTTACATATATACATTGCACTTTTAGGGTTATGACCATTTGCACATATGTTCATTGCAGCTCTTCATTTAATTAATTGTCTTCAACTGATTAAAATATTTTTATTTTAATCTCTTCGATCTTCAAACTTTTTGAAAATAATCTTAATGATTATAAAATCTTTCCTTTGCTGGCAATTTTCACACTCGTATTTATCCATATGTATTTTCACCATTTAGAAAATATTCTTTTGGAAAAGATAATCACTTGCTTATAACTCCCTTGGTGAAAGTATTTCACTTCGTATTTCACTTGTGTGCATTCATTTAAATAATCACCCATTCCTTTTACAAAATTTATATTTTTACCTTTCAATGCATATCCACTCAAATAATTGCCTCGCAATTTTCACATTAGATTTTCTCTTTCTGTGGAAAAATATTTACCATAATAAGCCACTTTATGATTTCAGCATATTTTCCTCATTTAAATATAAACCATTTTATATTTTATCTTATGTGTAAAAAATATTAATGTCTCTTATTTTGTTTCACTCTCACCGCATCCACTGCAAATATTATATTTTACCACATCCCTGCTTATAGATTTGAGACCCATTGTGGTAATGCGGGGAATATTAAGAGACCTCCTACAACACCGCACACAATTTTTACTCCTCCTACGGGGACGCGAGAAGACTCATTGCTCACCCACATAGGTGATAGGATTTGTTGGCAGGACTGTGGGAACTACCACTCTACCGTGCCTATTTCATTCAGCTCTTGTGGTGATGCGGCAGATCATCTTTGCATCTCACAAATAGATAGTCGAAGCCTCATCCTTCATTAGATTATTTGTTCATAGAAATGATGATGATGTCCATTGTTTGAATATATGAAGTCTCTGATTTTTCCTCCGGTATCCAGGAAAGGATACTTTCTTATAGGTGTCAATCTCTTTGTAATGTGACGTGGATCCATACGATCCTCCCTCTATGCAATGAGTCTGGAATAATTATTAGTAGAAGTCTTATTATCTTCCTTTGTGTATTCTATAGCCAACTTGTGATAATCATTTTGATTGTTTTCATTAGAGATTGGAGAAAAAACAACAAATATGTGTTGTTGTGATCAAAAGCGGTTGCGATGGGTGTTAGTGCCTCCATAAAAAAAAGCAGAAATGATGACTAAAACAAATACCACCGAACACCCAATTAAAAGCTCCATCACCAAATGACTACCGATTAGAGTAGCACTTTGAGGATCAACATTTTATGGTACAGTTCACAATAATTATGGTCTCCTTGTGGATATTAACAACTTTTTGGTTTTCTTATTCGAAGCTCTAAGTTGTGTCTCGCTAATCCTTTTGAGACGGTCCCCTCCAATTTATTGTCCTGTTGAAATAGTTGACTTAACATTTGAAGCTTCTTCAATGATCTTGGAATTTATCAGGTAAGTTGATTGCTTTGCAGTTGTAGTATTGTAAAATTCTTCAATGAATTGAGGTCCAGAATATCACTGGAAAAATTATTATTTCCTAGCAACAACTATTTTAGTGTTGTTAAGTCCCTTATATTTGTAGGGATAGTGCCCTTGAGATGTATGATTGTTAGATTTATGATAATGACTCATGGAGGATCGTCTTGGCTGCAGGTTATCCCTATTGATGAATATTCAGTTCGTAAACATGGATCTACTCATGTCCAATCATTTGGAACATTTACTGCCTCTATTATTCTTCTGATTGCCACCACATCTCTGGAGTATGTCATAATCAATGGAATAGTAAAATCTCTCCACAGTGTCAGTCATATCCATTCACTGTGATGTATAAGTTATGAAGAAAGTTTCTCTCGTTGGAATTGATACACTGAGATTTTGTAGTGATTCTGTAGGAGAATGTTGCTGCTATAAACTGGGGGTAAGTTTCATGCTAGTGAGTTTTGGAGGTTAGGTCAAAAACTATTATATCCTTTGAACATATTAAATCAACTATGCAACCTCGAGTGCATTCCAATTTCTTCTTATAGCATTTTGTCCATCTATAGTGTCATTATAATCTAGTTTCAATGCTTCCATTTAGTTAGTAAAGATTGTAGAATTTAGTACTCACAACTAATGTTTTAAGCATGTTCAAGGAATCTAGCCCAATCTCCCATCACCAAAATTACCAGCTGTGACCTCAGAAGGGTCTTGTTAACTCCTTCTTGCCTCTTGCTAGTTCAACTGTATTCTGAAAACATACCCATGATGTAGACGTTGTGTTTTTATTAAAACCCAAAAACCAAAGTAGGTAATCATTAGAATTTATTTTTTGATGTTTTGCACTGTGACAAAATAGATCAAGTTGCCTCTAAAATTGCCCTAGAAAACTAATCAAATGATCTTCAAAAGCCATGAAAATTCACTAGAATATTGAATAGGGGTAGGGGAGTGTGTTTGCAGAATGGTTTGGCATGAATTTTCCATAATAAAAAATTGTCAATGCCCAAAGTAGCTCACTTATTCATTTATGAAAAGCTACACTTGTCAAACTCAATTAAAACCCATCCCTTGTCTTTCTAGAAAAATATCACATCATCTTCGAAGAAGCTGTAACTTTGAGGACTGGCATATTTAGGCTCCATGAGTATGTAGGAAAATGGGTTTTTCTTCAATCTTCCTCTTTTGCAAAATATTAAACGCCAAAGATGATCTCTGTGATAATTTTCTGGAAATGCAGATGTCAAACTGGGTAAAATTCAATTGAATTTATTTTTGAAAAAATACCAAATGATGTCCAAAAGCCTTGAAAATTGACATGGAGGTAGATTTTGGTGGAGAGAATCAAGAGCACTAATTGGTTTGTCATGAAATTCTTCCAGTTGCTTAATATTATCCTTCAAATTGGGCCACTTTAACAGATTTTACTGTGTGCAGACAACAAACCTTTGCAAAACCCTTCAACTTGGCCTTTTGAGTTCTTGTCAAAACTGATCGTACGAAGTTGAAAATTGGCAGAGATACTCACATATGGTAGATGAACATCCATGCAAGGTGGTTTGGCATGAAAATGAATAGATCCAAAATTATGTTTTTGTTTAAAATGTGCTCCTGGGGCTGATTTTACAACTGAGTTTTTGAGTGCTGCAATCAAACTTTTCATCATGGCATCTTCAAAATTTTCCAAAATTTGAAGGTTCCAACAAAACCTATCTTGGTGGTTATGTCTTTATGTACCTTATATAGGGGATTTTATTTTAGTGCAACGTAGTTATACTATGTGTAGTTATCTTCGCTATATGTAGGAAGTCTATTTTAGACATATGTAGCATTATGCAAGATGTTGCTTTAAACACTTAGGTAGTATAGTAATATTGTTATGGGATGTTATGTGGGGTTATTCTTGGGGTTGGTCAGATCTATGGGAAAGGGGGTAACCTAGATATAGATTATAATGGTCATTATAAACCAAATAAAGCTAGGAAGGTGGGTGAACATGTGGTGTCTACTCTAAGTTAAGGGTAATGAAAACTTTGGCTAAAGTAGTGTAATTAGCCACTGCTTACACTATTGGTTTCACTATGATTTGGGATGATGTACTAGGCATGGAATATTCATAAATGTGAGTTATAAATATTGTATATCAGTCTAGAAATGTATAGGACACAACACCAAGCTTTGAATAGGCTATTTTTATGAGGTTACCAAACTAAGCTCTTTGTCGAAGGGTAAGGCCATCTTACCAGTTAGGTAGATGTGCGGGGGACCACAATAAGTCTAAGGTTGGCAGAAAATTGCTTGAGTGATGCTTCTCCTCTTTAGTTGGTTGCGAAGATTTGAGAGGGAATTCCTGGACCATTGTACTTTATACTTGTTGTAAGCTTGTTGAAGCTATGTATGCTATTTGTATCCAATTGTATTGAAATTGAAAATATGAAATGTCATATGGAAATCATGTATTATAAATATTTGAATCAAAGAAAGGAATTCTTTTGTATGTAATGGGAAAGTTTGAAATGTGTTTCAAATGTGCTTAATTATTCAAGGAAAATAATTTATTTTTGCTCTTTAAGATTAGATGCATATATTATTCACTTGTGGGTAAAAAATAGGAAAAAATACTGTGTATAAAAATGGGTATGTTACAAAAATCAATCTTGGTACTGAAGAAAACCCTAGAATCATTCACTTTGAAGCATTTTTGACAATCACACAAAAAACAAAATTTATTAGTTTCTTTTCAGAAAGACAAATCAATTTTTCTTGGTCATATGCTGATATGCCTTGGTTAGATCTTGGGTTGGTTTTACATAATTTTCCATTGTTTC
This sequence comes from Sequoia sempervirens, assembly GCA_007258455.2. NCBI lineage: Eukaryota > Viridiplantae > Streptophyta > Pinopsida > Cupressales > Cupressaceae > Sequoia > Sequoia sempervirens. The sequence continues at coordinate 591,984,424 of VDFB02047230.1, read as the reverse complement.
CTAATGTAAAACCTATCAAGAAAAAATTAAGAAAGATGAATCTCAAGATTGTACTCTTAGTGAAAACATAGTTGAATAAGTTGCTAGATGTTGGTTTTAGTCGACCTATAGATTATGTAGAGTGAATTTCATATATTGTTCCCATAATGAAACCAATTGGTGGAATCAGAGTATGCATAGATTTCAAAGATCTAAATAAAGCTTGTCCTAAAGATGACTTCCTATTTCCCATCATTGATATCATTGTAGACCTCATAGTGAGATATGAAAGGATTTCACTCATGGACGATTTCTCAAGGTATACTCAAATCAAAATTTCCCTCAAAGGTCAACATAAAATAAATTTCACTTGTCCTTGTGGTACATATTTTTGGAATGCCATGCCTTTTGGTCTTAAGAATGTTGGAGTAACATATCAAGGGGCTATCACTACAATATTCCATAATTACATGCATACACCCATGGAAGACTAGATCGATGACTTGCTAGCCAAATCATTATCAAATGATAGTCACTTAGTAGTATTAGATAAGATTTTAAAAAGGTTGGAAGAGTACAAGGTCAGATTAAATCCATAAAAGTGTGTCTTTGGAGTACAATATGATAACTTACCAGGATACATTGTCTCTCATAGAGGTCTTGAAGTTGACCCCATAAAAGTGAAAGCTATCATGGATATTCCTCCAACAAAAAATATAAATCATCTATGTAGTCTACAAGGAAAGTTTTAGTCTATTCAAAGGTTCATATCTTAGTTGGCTGATAAATTTCAACCATTCCAACGCATGCTTCGTAAGGGAGTCCCATTTTTATGGATTGATTGTTGTTAGGAAGCCTTTCAAAAGATAAAATATTATCTGATAACTCCTCTAGTTCTTATGCCACCAGTTGATGGAAGACATCTAATACTATACATATCAACAACCTCATCAGTATTGGGAGTCTTTTTAGCACATAATGATGAAGAAGGAAAAGAATGAGCCATCTACTATATCATTAATATACTTGTGGGGTATGAGCTTAATTACAGTCCTATTGGACATGCATGCATTGTAGTTGTCTTTTCCACTCAAAACCTTTGACACTACATGCTAAATCACCACAAAAATTGGTAGCAAAGATAGATCCCTTGAAATACCTACTAAGCAAAGAAGCTCTAATAGGTCGACTAGCAAAGTGGTAATGATCCTAAGTGAATTTGATATAGAGTATGTTAATCAAACATCAATGGAAGGACAAGTGATAGCTGACCAACTTGTAAACACTCCAATAAAAGTGGATCATCCTTTAGTCTTTGATTTCCCTGATGAATCCATCTTCACGATAGATACCTCCACCACATGGAAACTATAATTTAATGGGTCTTTCACAAATCATGGTTCTAGAGCTAGCATTCTCTTTGTCACACCTCAAGGGGATTCAATAGCCAAATCATAAAAAATATCATTCCCTTGTACCAATAACATGGCTAAATATGAAGCATTACTCACGGGACTTTGAAAGGCTATCAAATAGAAAATTAAGAAGCTTTAGGTCTATGGTGACTCACAATTGGTTATCCATCAGGTCAACGATGATTATGATACAAAGGATGAAAATATCATACCCTACAAGAGAATGGTTGATACTTTCAAGCATTATTTTGATGTCATCATCTTTGAACAAATTCCAAGAATTCAAACTAAAGCAGTCGATGCAATGAATACCATATGATCTCTCTTGGATATACCTAACAATGTGCTGCAGTATGAGTTCTTGGTGGAACAACTATTGATCCCTACGTTCGATGTCCCTGAATCTAAGCTTGTGTGTGAAATTTTTGGTCCTGATTCTCCTTGGTATAAAGACTTTTATAACTACCTGCATGACCAAATTATTTTTCCTAACTTGTCCTTTAACCAATGTAATGCCTTTATCTGACAAGCTTCTCAATATGTCATCATCGATGAAACCCTTTACCAATGTATCCTTGATAAAACCATCCTTAGATGTATCAATTTAGATGAAGCACAAATGGCCTTACACAAGGTACACAATGGTATACATGGATATCACTCTAGTGGTTCTACCTTAGCCAATAATCTCATGTGAATGAGATATTATTGGCCTACTATGGAATGTGAGACTTATCACTTTGTTAAGAAATATCGAAAATGCAAGATATATGGAGATCTTGTGCATGCACTTGTTGATTATTTTTTAGAGCCAAACTTAATCTCACCCTTTACCTATGAATTTTACAGAATCCAATGATAAGTAAAGGAAAGGATTGGCCAACAAATAGGTACTAGCTTGCTAGGCTATACCTCTACTCTTCAGGCTTTGTGAAACCTAGGAGGGCAATCTTGACAATGTCTATATGATAATCTCATGCCATTTTATCACAAAAATTAAAAAAAATAGATACATCCCTACCAGATGCAAATAGAAAAAAATTCCCCAAGGATTTGGAAAACCCTTTAATGCATTGTACCTACAACTAGGAATGAGTAGTACTTCATAATACTATACTACAAATATAGGTGTGTCAGAAATTGTTGTAAATATTTGTGTTCTTTGTTAGGTACATGAGGCTCACTAACATCAAAGGTGACCAAAAAATGGACTAGTTCCTTATATGAGGGCAACGTATTCACATATGCAATAAACCATAATACATTTAGCAAATGAAAACAAGCATTTATAGACTATTGTATATTACTTTGTAACACACAACTTGATGTCTAGAATTAGAAACTTCTTAATCAATCCTCAAATTTTACTTACAAATCTATGATCCCATCTAAGCACTTATTTAGCTCTTTGAACTAAAGCAAAAGATGAAGTCACACATTCAATCAGAGTGATTGAAGACAAATAAATGAACCTTGATTCCTTTATTCATAATTTAAAAGCCAAAATTATAGAGGAGAGAAACTAATCTAGGAACTTGCAATTATCATTCGTATATCTTTGTTATTTGTAGAACAATTAAGCCTATTACAGATCTAAATACATTCCTAAGACTTAACACTAATCTATTTCTTTGTGCTTGACAAAAAAAATACAAGGAAAAACATGGGGGTTGGGATTGGAAGACAAACAATAACTTGAACTTTGGAAAGTAACAAGTATGAGTGTCAGTTCAAAACCCGAACCTGAAAAACAAGGGAAAACTAGGACTTAGGAGAAAAAGAAACAACTCCTAAGACTTGAACAAGAATACCAAGGACAAAAGAAACAAAAGGGGGGGCATTTTAACAAAAAAAAAATGGGGTGGTTATGCAAGGAATAACAATTGACAACTCGACTAGGAAAATGATTTTCCCATTTTCAAGATACTAAAGAATTTAGTCATCCAGAACCTTTGGTTTATGAACCTTTTAACTCAAGTATGATTAGTTACAACAAACACAGTTGAGCTAGAATCTTGAACGTAAATCAGCAATAACAACTTCGAATCTAAGTGTGTATGTACGATGCATCTCTTTCCCTAAAGACTCCACCTATCCTTGAACAACTATATTAAGATTCAAGCTACTTGAGTTGAGTCGTTTTAATTGTCATGCAATGATATCCTGGGAATTTCTCTACTGTCAGCTAGGCATCTATAGCCCCGATGGAGATACCTCTAGTTCTCTCAAAGCATTTCTCTACTACCAACCAGTCATCCATAGCCCCAATAGAGATACTTGAATTACCCCTATAATATTGAGTTTTCCATCATTTATGCTTCTCTTTTCTTTTCTTTTGCATGGGCTTTACTTGGAATAATTCTTTTCTTATATTTTCTCAATACTCAAATGTATTAATTTGATAGTCAGGTTGAGAACTACAGTGGACCTCATGACAACATTAGGACTCATATTTTTTACCTGAATCATGAATACAATCACCCTAAGACAAATAGGCCCTTATGAAAATAGATGATTCTGTCAAGCTCTTTCATTTTATGACATCAAACCTAAATCATAAAATGAAAGAGCTTGACAGACATACCTAAAAATACCTAAACCAATTTATCTGTCATAGTACCTTTAGTATACTTTGAATAACTATTCCTCCACTCGAAAATGGGGAAAATGAAGGTCCCCAAAAAAGAAAAGAAAAGAGGAAAATAAAATAAAAAAACAAAGGGTGGAACAAAAAGAAACAAAGGAAACACAAACAAACAAACAAACCAAAAACAAGAAAACAAATAACTACATATATAAAATTAGACAGACGATCAAACCTTCATGGGCCAAAATAATGTTTGAGAAACTATCCATTGACAGGCAATGTGACAGGTTCTCTTGTTAAGGTGCTTAATCAAAGGAATTCTCACCAAGGATTTCAACGATCTGATATGGACCAAACCAAAGTCAGTCAAATTTTTGATGATCACCCTTCCTCTCTTTGAATTTGTCCCATAGAAACACAAGGTTTGATATTCTGAAGGATTTAATTTTCGCTCTTTTGTCAAACTAGCATTTGATGACAACCTGATGTTTGGAAAACTACTATAGAGCAACATCTCTCTGTTCTTCTAGATTGAGAAAACTAGTTAGTTAGACCTATATCCTATCATCATTAGAATAAAATTCTTGCATAAATTAGAGAATGATTATCTATATATGAATAGGGAAGACTGGGTCTTGTCCATATACTAACTTAAATGATGAGTTTCCTAAGGCAACTTTGATTCTAGTCCTATCTACCCATAAGGCAACTCTTAGCTATGTGTTCCAGTCCCTAGGGTTACTTTCTAGCAATTTCTTAATTACCTCCAACAAATTTTTATTAGTGGACTCCTCTACCCCATTTCCCTGTGGATAGTAATTATAAGAATAATTCAAAACAATTTTATGTTCATATGCCCACTGAATAAATTGAGCAGAAAAAAGGCAGGACCGTTATCACATACTAGAGCAAACGGTACTCCAAACTTGGTATGACATATTCATTGAGGAATCTGATAATGAAATCAATGGTACTATTCTTACAAGGTTGTGCTTTGGTCCAGCATGTGCAATAATCCGTTGTTGTCAAAATAAACTTGTGACCTGTAGAATAATTTAGATTAATTACCCCGACAAAGTCTAATGCCCATTGGGAAAACGGTCTTACCTTGTGTACTAGTTGTAGGGGAATCACTGGATTACGTTCTCTAGATGCCAATTTTTGACATGTATGACATGTCCTAACATGTTGATGAGCATCCCAAAAAATATGGGGCCAATAATAACCTGATCTCAAAATTTGACGTGCCATGTCGTCGGCTGAATCGTGTCTAGTACCATGTCTGCCATGAAACTTAGCAATAGCTTGTTTTGCTTGTTGTTGATACAGGAAATGCAAATAGACACCTTAAAAGTTCCTCCTGTACAAGGCTCCTCCCTTGAGCATATAATGGGAACTCTTTAGTCTCAATTCTCTTCTCTAATTGGTATTCATTCCATTAGGACATTTGTAGTTCAACAGCAAGAAAATTAGACTTGCATACTAAGGATCACCTATGAATGATCATATGGTATACTGTTGGCAATTAATCTTGGTGTCAACATTGTCCATAGCTTTAGATAAGCCTTGTCCTCAGACCAACTTCATTGGGTGAATTTCAAGGTCGAACTCTTGCAAAATTTCCACCCATTTCCCCCTTCTTTCTTCTAGCTCAATCTACATTAGACGGGACTTCACTACAGGGTTGGGAACTATGGTGGTGATATAAATATAGAGAATGTAGTGTTGAAACTTCTTAACCACTCGTATCAGTGCGAAGGCTTGCTTCTCCAAGGGTGGATATCTAATCTCAACATTCTTGAATGGAGAAATCATAAAAGTTATCGGCCTTTTGTCCCCTTCACCTTTCCACTGTGTTAAAACAACAACACATGAATGATTAGATGTGAAAGAATAAATATAAATAGGCATTAAATAGTCAGGACTGGTTAAAATAGGTGCCTCTAAAATAGACTGTTTGATTTTTGAGAAGGAAGACTTAGCCTCATTTCTCCATTCAATCTTCGCATCCTTCTTCATCATCTCATTGAAGGTTTTGACAATCTCTACAAACCTAGTTATGAACTTCCTCACAATGTTTATCTCCCTGAAGAAAGATCTCATCTCCTTTTTGCTGCTAGGCATGGTCAATTTTAGAATGGACTCCACTCTATCAGGGTCAATTGAAATTCCTCTCTCTGATATTGTATGCCCCAAGAGTTTTCCTTCTAAGACCCTGAATACACATTTCTTCGGGTTGAGAGATACACCATAGCTTATACATTTTCCAAGGACTTTTGAAAAATCTGCAACATGGTCTTCCTTGTTCTCAGAAAATACAGTTAGATCATCCATGTAAATGATAATACATTTACCTACTAGATCCTTAAATGCAACATCCATTGTGCACTAAAAGGTGACTCCAACATTAATGAGATCAAATGGCATCCTTTGGTAGGTAAATTTCCCCCACTTGGTATTGAAGGCGGTCTTCATTCTATCTTCATAGTTAACTGAAACTTGATTGTATCCTGAATAGCCATCCAGGAATGACATCATCTGCGAGCCGCTAACTATCTGCAACACCTCATTAAGAGAAGGAAGCTGGTAGTTATCCTTTTCTGAAGCCTTATTGAGGTTTCTGAATTTGACACACAATCTGATTTCCCTATTCTTTTTATGAGTAGGAACTAGATTTGCAACCTAGGTTGAATTCCTTAATGGAAAAATTATTCTTGCTGACAGTAGCTTCTATACTTCTTTAAGAATTAGAGATTCAATCAAGGCATTCATTGGGTGCTGCTTTTGATGGAAGGGATTCGCTTTAGGTTTCAAAGGGATAGTGCATATTATTACCAATGTATCAAAGGTTTTTAGATCTTCATACCTCCAAGAAATTGTTGTAATATCTGCTTTCAATACTCTCAATATTTTTCCCCTAATTTCCTTAGGACAAGTCTTGCCCATGAATATGTTTCTTTCTAGGCCCTAATCTTCCAAGTTGAATGAATCATACTTTCCTCCATTAGTATCGGTAGGAAATTTCTCATAGGCTTGAGGGTCAGAATCAAAGATCCTTTCTAGTTCTACCATTCCCTTAGGAATGTTATTGGTTTTTAGATTCATTTTACCTTATGCATCACAATTTTTTGGATCCCAATCTCCCTGATCTCTATCAGATTCATCAATGATTTTCCCTCCGAAGATATCTAAACTTGCCAAGAAGGTAAGTATGATTGTCATCAAAAACCTAGAAATTCTAGACATTTTTTGGGATGGCTGGGATCGACACTAATTTTGTTGAGAACCTCTTTAACTTGGAATACTACATAGGTTCCAAGGTACTAGCCGCAACAACAAGTGCATCTACAATCGTATTGTCTTCTTTGGGAATTAATTTGATTTCAAAAGCATTGAAGTCCTCTATTAGATTCCATATCATGTTCTTGTATGCAACCAAAATTTTGTTATGGCATGTGTATTGGATGCAAACTTGCTTAACAATTACCTCAGAATCCCCCATTACTTTCAAAGTTGTCACTTTCTTCTGATGCGCAAACATCAGTCCTCTAGCAAGTGCCTCATACTTTGCAATGTTGTTAGTACAACCAAACTACAACCTGTAAGAAGAAAAGTAGGTTTTACCTTTCGGGTTTGTTAGTTCTATTCTAGCTCCACTCCCTATTTTAGACTTGGAACCATCAAATTTGAGGATCCACAGTTGATCTTGGGTTGGGGTTTCTTTCTTCAGGTCAGCTACGAGTGATTGTTTAAGATAAATAGGTGGTGGCTTAGACTAGTTCAAGATACCAAGATCAAGAGGCTACTGTAAATGATGATCATCAAGTAATTCACTAAGATTTAAAACATGTGAGAGACTATTTCCTACACCTCATCTTGAACAACAATTTTGTAGTTCATTCTCTTTTTGAGCAACTCCTTGGGAATTGCAAGGTTAGTAGGGGTGGGTGTGTTAGACAATTTTTGAAGTTGTTCAGCCTTATTTCATGATTCAGAATATAGGATCTGAGTTTGACCAGCTAGGGATGGGACTTCCTCTTGAGTACTATTCTTCCTTGTCAAAACAATCACTTCCTTCACTTCAAATAGAAATGGGTTTGGAGGTGTTTTGGGACAGTATCTACAAGTCTCTCCTAACTAACAAAAAATACTCAAAATGTCCAAATAGGGCTGACACGTCAGCTCAGAATGGTTCTACTAATGGACCCGACACTAGTTCAGGAGTAACAAGCTCCATAGGTCAACATCTTCTCTAAGGACCAACTTATCTTGTTGTAGTTTCTGAATTAAAAATTGTTGGTTGACTATGGTCATAGCGTCATTGTGCTCTAAAGGCTATGAGAAATCGAGATTAAAAATTGAAAAGGTCATAATTTCTTCCCTCCTATAAACTCCTATTTTAGTTTCAAATTAGGCTACTTCATTAGGGTGGTCACATTCTATGATCATATGTTTCAGATGGGGTTTTCTTTCAATCCTAATCTGGGTTGCTACCCCTTTCCATGGCAACCACATGTGTGAGAAGTCTAGGGAGAGGTAACCTCTAATAGCCTTCATTAGGTCCCATCTTAATAACATGCCATACATTTCAGGGATATCAACAACCTGAATATCCATATAGTTCTAGATTTGTGGGTCTGATCCAATCTGCACATGCACATTTTTTAATTCCCCAACAACATTAACCTCAGTTTTATCTAACTGAATAGATTTCTTATGAGTTTGAACTGGGGTTAAGCCCAACTTTTTATAGATAGAGAAAGGAATAATGTTACTTGATGCTTTGGAATCCAAAAGACAATTATGTAGATTCTTCTCAAAAATTCTCAGAATCAAAAGGAATGGGGGTGTCTCCGTTGTTGAAAGGTGTAGAACAACTAAGAGGGGGTTGAATCAGTTGTCACCAATCCAATCACAAAACTCAAAAAATTATAACTCCACATCCAATTTATTCTATTTTTAAGTATGAACATGAAATGTAAATAATAGAAAGAAAAATCAACACAAGAAACACCAGATTTACATGGAAAACCCAATAAGGGAAAAACCACGGTGAGGATTAACTCACAATATAAAGTAATTACAAAACATATTACAAGAGGCTCACTTCCAAAGGGCTCACTACCCAAGATACACGGATCACTGCCTATAGATAGGAATCACTATCCAAAAGGGAGGCTCACTGCCTATAGATACAAAAGATAACAAAAAATCCACCACAACAAATTACACACATCTGCAACCTTGATCAGAAAATTACAGACACCATCAGCTCATTGCTTTCAGGAGTCTAACACATTGAAGTACTACTGCCTCAAATGAGAACAAATGAACTTTGAAGTATATGCTTTTGCAATAATAAGATAACATGTAGACCACATAACATGCTTCACCATAGACTGAAACACATCTTCGATACCTTTAGATTCATCTGCAGTAAATGCAACAACCTTCATACACATAACACTTTCCATTAGTCCATTTAGACCATACAGTCACATACAAAAACTCTGAAACCACTCTTCCAAAGCACCAAACCATGAACGCCTTTGAAAAAACATAGATAAAACCATTACAAGACATATTCAAGATCTGCAAGACCTGAAACAAACTAGTGGAGGACTTCAAAGAAAAAACATTTCTCCTAGTCATAGACAAGATACTTTGTCAAACCAGTTCACACACTGGTGAACACAACTTTCAGTCTTTAGCAAACTAGAAGATAAAAACTAGGATATATCACCAATAGATTCGCATAAACAATACTTCAGATCCACACAAGCATAGGATCAACATAGAAGAAATGCAAAGAACATGTCAGAGCATGTTCTAAACAAATACTCAACTCTAACTTCACTATTTATTAATTTTCTCAAAAGAACTTAGCAAATCATCATATCAGCACACCTACAACACCATGAAGATAGATCCATGTACTCAAAACATCTCATTAGTATCTCAACTATACATGCACAACCTACAATCACTTGATTCCTTTCTCTGCAACATCCTATACTGTATTGACATTAGTGACAATATCAATGACAACGCCACCATACTCACTCATACTTGCAAAAATATCCCCCTTTGTCATTGATGGCAACAAAAAAATCTCTCTCCCCCTTTTACATCAATGGAAAGGACCATAATTTTGATCACTTCCCCTTAGGAGTGCACCTACAAAACTTATACTACAATAATTATAATTCCTACTCCCCCTGAGGAGTAGACCTTAGTCATCAGTCCAGATAAATGAAGAATCTGTAGATCCACTAGATTGATGCACCTCCATGTGCACCTAGTTTGAGGAAGGAGGGGCAGTAACCCCAAAATTTTCCCTAAGATACTCAAAAGTATCCTTTGGAAGAGCCTTGGTAAATATATTTGCAATCTGATCCTTTGTAGGCACATACTCCAGTCTGAATTCATTTTCCAATACCTTCTCTCTCAAGAAATGATATCTGATAGATATATGCTTTGTCCTTGAATGCATTACTAGATTCTTTTAAATGTTTATAACACTTGTATTATCACAAAATATAGGGATAGGCTCATCACACATCACTCAGGTATGTCCTTTAATGTTTGCTTCATCCATAATACCTGTGTGTAGCAAGATGTTGCTGCAATATACTTAGCTTTTGTAGTGGATAAGGAAACTGAATCCTATTTCTTGCTTAGCCATGAAACCAATCTTCCTCCAAGAAATAATGCACCACCACTTGTACTCTTCTAGTCATCTACACAAACATCCCAATCTGCACCAATAAAAGCACTCAAAGCCAAATCAATATCCTTAGGATACCACAAGCTGTAATCTAGAATGCCTTTTAGATATCTGAATATCTTCTTCATAGTTGTAACTTGTGCTTCTTTAGGTTCTCATTGAAATATGGAAACCAAGAATACTACATGCATGATATCTGATCTAGTAGTAGTAAGATATAACCGTCCACTAATCATAGATCTATACATGCTCTGATAAACTTTAGGAGAATCATCATCCTTACTTAGCTTGCATCCAATCACCATAGGGGAACAAACTAGTTTGGAGTCATCCATTCCAAACTTCTTCAACAAATCTTTGACATATTTTGATTGTGAAGTGAATATTCCCTTATCGGTTTGATTCAATTGAAGTCCGAGAAAGAAATTCAACTCACCAATCATAGAAATTTCAAACTCTTTTTGCATCTCCTCTGCAAATCTCTTACACATACACTCATTTCCTCCAAAGATAATATCATCAACATACACAACTACTATCAACATTTTGTTTCCTTCAACCTTGAAGTAAATATTACTATCTGTGGAGCCTTTGTTGAACCTTTGTCTTGTTAAATATTTGTCCAACCTTACATACCATGCTTTGGGAGCCTATTTAAGTCCATATAGTGCTTTTTTCAACTTACAGAATATGTCCGGTTTATCTAATAACTGAAATCCCTTTGGTTGTTCCATGTACACTTATTCTTCCAATTCTCCATTTAGAAATGCAGACTTGACATCCATCTAATATACCTTGAAGTCTTTGTGTGCAGAAAATGCCAAGAACATCTAAATAGAAAATGTATCGTCAAAGTCTATTCCTTCAACTTGTGAATAACCTTTGCATACAAGCCTTGCTTTGTTTCTTACAACTTCACCATTCTCATTCAACTTATTCCTGAACACCCACTTTGTACTAATTATGTTCTTGTTTACAGGTCTAGGAATCAATTCCCATTTCTAATTCTTCTTCTCAACAACTCCATTTTTTTGAGGAGTTCTAGGAGTAGAAAAATGTCTCTTTATGCCATTCTCTTCACAAAATGTATTAAACTCATTGGAAGTGAATTCTCCACTTCTATTAGACCTTAAACATTTGATTCTCAGGTTCAGTTTATTCTCTACCACAGCCTTGAATACTTTGAATCTATCCAGAGCTTGAGCTTTCTCCCTAAGAAAAGTAACCCATGTCATTCTAGAATAAACATCAATCAAAAGCATGAAATATCTATCACATTCAGACTTCCTATTCTTGTGGGACCATAGAGGTTTGTATGAACCAATTCCAACATTCCGGTACTTGATTTTTCCTTTCCTTTAAAGTTGAATCTTGTTTGTTTTCCCAACTAAAAACTTATGCAAATAGTATTGGTAGGCTTTGTGATTTTAGGTAGATCCCAGACAACCTCTCTTGAACTAATCCTAATCAAACTGTCAAAGTTTACATGTTCCATCCTTCGGTGCCATAGCCAACTTTCATTAACTTGAGATATAAGGCATTGACCATCAACACCCTTAAGCTGATAAATGTTTCCATATGTTCTTCTTCCTAAAAAAACCATAGTTCCGGACCCCTTTTTGATCTCATAGGTATTATCTTGAAACACAAGATTGAATCTTTTGCTACACATTTGTCCAACTGATCTATAATTAAAGGGTTACAAATAATTTACACTTTACTCCTAATTACAGATTTATCCCTGATCGTAAATAAAATTGTGTGGTTATGTATTTAACCTTTGAAACTATAGAAATTGAGCTCACTTAATCCTTTGCATAGCTTAATGACTTTCACTAATTATGTAAATTTCATAATTAGAACTCAAAAGGAATCAAATACTAAAAGGAATGAAAGAGAATTATAAGACAAAAAGGAGAGATCACGAGCTTGATAATGGAGTCCGCTTAATATGAGCTACGTCTCTAGATCTATTTCTCAATGTTGGACCTCTTTATTAATGATTTCAAGCTTTAACATGATTTTTACATCATCCAACCTTCAAAATCTACATTACAAAGTCTCTCACAATCTCCTGCCAACACCTTCAAAATTCCTTCCCAATATGCCTAATTTCTCCACCATGAAAATTGCCTTTCCCAAAAGAAAATTGCTTGTCCCCCAAAATCCAAAAACACCCCCTTTTTATACATAATTTTTTTCCCATTATGGTTAAAAACCATAAGATTTACAAAATAAACCATATCCCCTTTTACATATTTGCTTGTTTAATTTTGGGCTTTACAAGATAATTCTTTTAAATAATCCCTTACAAATATTTAGCAATTTTTTGTTCAAATAATGGCTCTTATGTCTCCAAGCCATTACAAATAATTTCATTTCCCTTTGAAGGATTTAAAAGTACCTTAAATATTTTTTAATAAATCATTTAAAATATTATCTAATCCCTTTAATTATATTATGTAAACGGGCTTTAATATTCTAAAAGATTAGGCCCTTATTTATAGGGGTTAGTATTTTAATTTTGGATTTTCTACTTTTATTTGGGGGTTAAATTCTTTAAACTTAAGGGATTCAAGATTATTCATTATTGTTTTAAAGAGTTCAATTTTTTAGTTTGTAAGAGATTTGGTTTCAATCCGTTGACTTTAAATCCCACAAAATCTGCTTGGAATCCTGTAAAATGGATTTTGTGAAATAAAATAAACCTCCACCACTTTATTTCGCATGGTGTAGTGGTGGTACATGAATTTAGTGAGGGGGGTTCATATTTTTGCCACATCACATGCACTTTCCATGTCAGCATCTAGTCAACTACCATGTTAGCATCCAGTCAACCTTCAAATTTGATTGGCCATATCTTCATTGTACGAGCTCTATTTTTGATGAAATGAGTGGTGTTGGAACCGTGGTGATGAGCTCTTCAATGTGATGCCATCTTTGACCATTTTTAGAATGATCATTTTTTTTTCTTTTTTGATTGGCCTCTGTACCCAATTTGACCCCAACTTTGATTGACCATAACTTTGGCGTACGAGCTCCTTTTTTTCTCATTCAAGTTGCGTTGGGTCCAGTTTTCTAAGCACTTCAACATGACAATGGTTCTGTCAGATTCTGAGACTGTGAATTTTCGAGGTCTTCTAGATCCTCCCAGATCACCAACACTCAGAATATTATGCCTTAAGCCCTTAACATAATAGACATCATTAGCATTGTGTTTTCTATCAAAACTAATTGTTCATTTTCCAACAATCTTTGCACCAAAATCATCTCCAAACATGACTAATCCACCATCGTAATTTTCAAGTTTAGTAAACTTACTTTTTTCTTCGATCATGTGATTTGAGCAACCACTGTCAATCACCCAATAGTCTTCATCTTGTCTAGCATGAAAGGCAGTAACTAGAATACCTTCCATCTCTTCCTTCTTGTTCTCCAAAACACTTTCCCTTGCACATCTTCCAAAGTTAGTAGATACTAATTTATTCTCTAAGGCTAGAAACAAACATTCATCATTATCATCCTAAAAATTAGATCCATCATCAGAAATTATAGTATTTTCTCTACCATAGTACAATTTCATGAACTTTTTATCCTTTTTGACTTTATTGTCTTTGCTCTTCTTGTTTACAACTCTATTTGGACATCTTGAAGCATAGTGACGAATATTTCTACAACTGAAACAGTTAAAAGGTACCATACCTTTGTACTTATAGGTACCTTTCTTCAACTTCCTTGTAAAATTTGCTTCCAACTCCTATGAACCTTCACTATTCAGATAATCTTCTGTCTTAGTAGCTTTAAAGGTTGATTTTGTCTTGTCCTTTTCTTTTCCAAACTTCCTCATTTCAAATGTAGTCAAGGTGCCAAATAGTTGTTCTTTAGTGAACTTCTTAAGATCATAGACTTCTTCAATAGCTAAAACCTGATCACTGTAACTCTCCAGTAGAGTCATCAAAATATTCTCCATTACATCTTCATCTGTCAGAGTACCACCTTTATTTTTGACTTCATTTACTACAATATCAACCCTAAAAAAATAGCTTACAATATCTTCGCCTTCTTCCATTTTCAAGTTCTCATATCTGCGCTTAGTTGTTAGCTTCTTTGACAATTTGACTCTATCATTTTGAGAGATATCTTCCCACTTTTTCTAAACTTCATAAGCAGTGCCCAAAGAAATAACTTTTGTTCGCTCATTCTTAGATAAAGCACTATAGATTGCTTACCTTGCCTTTTCATTTTCCTCATAGGCAGAAATCTCATCTGTAGAAGAAGGATGAATTTCTAGTGCAACATATTTTGTCTCAATAGCTTTCCAAATCTTGTAACCAAGAGAGATAAAGTAACCTCTCATCTACACTTTCCAGTCATTGTAGTCAGATTCATCAAACACAAGGAATTACAATTTGTGAGCCATTGGATCTACCTCAAGTGATTAAGCTCTTCTCCGAGGAACCAAAGATCTAATACCAATTGTTCAAAGGCACAGGAAAACTGAGAGGGGGGGTGAATCAGTTGTCACCAATCCAATAAAAAAACTCAAACAATTATTAAATCCACATCCACTTTATTCTGTTATTAATTATGAACATGAAATGCAAATAATAGAAAGAAAAATCAACACAAGAAACACCATATTTACGTGGAAAACCCAATAAGGGAAAAACCATGGTGAGGATTAACTCACAATATAAAGTAATTCCAAAACTGATTACAAGAGGCTCACTACCTACAAATAGGACTCATTTTCCAAAAGGGAGGCTCACTACGTATAGATACAAAAGACAATAGAAAATCCACCATAGAAAATGACACACATCTGCAGCCTTGATTAGATAATTGTAGACACCATCAACTCATTGCTTTCAGGAGTCTAACACATTAAAGTACTGCTACCTCAATTCACTTTCACACACTCTTGCTTCTCACACTTGTGGGATATCTGATACATCAATCCATAACATCTTGACTTGTATTTATACCATCTTCAACCTTATAAACTTTCTCCAAGGTCGGCTACACACACTTCATTTTACAAATTCAAGTTAGGTGGGCAACTCAACATTCCCGCAGTGGAAGAGGTGGGAGTGGACCAAACTAACACTTACCAAGACCGAAAACAACATCTCGGATCAATCACATGCTTCCTCAATTGATACTTATCCTTTGCATGACATGTAGACACCAGGTCGGCCAAATCTAATGAAAACACAAATGAACTTTGAAGTACATGCTTTTGCAACAAGAAGATAACATACAGATCACATAACATGCTTCACCACACACTGGAACACATCTTGGATACCTTTAGATTCATCCACATCAAATGCAACAACCTTCATACACATAACACTTTCCATTAGTCCATCCAGACTGTACAATCACATACAAGAAATCTGAAACCAGTCTTCCGGAGCACTAAACCACGAATGCCTTTGACAGATCATAGATAACATCATTACAAGACATATTCGAGATCTACACGACCTGAAGCAAACCAATGGAGGACTGCGTAGCAAAACCATTTCTCCCAATCATAGACAAGCAACTCTGTCAAACCATTTCACACACCGATGAACACAACTTTCACTATTCATCAAACTAGAAGCTAAAAACTAGTATATATGACCAAAAAATTCCCATAAACAACACTTAAGATCTAGACATGCATAGGATCAACACATCAGAAATGTAGAGCACATACCGGAGCACATTCTAAACACACACTCAACTCTGACTTTACTATTTATTATTTTTCTCAAAAGTACTTGGCAACTCATCATATCAACACACCTGCAACACCATGAAGATAGCTCCATGTACTCCCAACATCTCAACAATATCTCAACTATACATGCACAACTTGCAATCACTTGATTCCTTTCTTTGCAACATCCTATAATGTGTTGACATCAATGACAACATCAATGAAAAAACCACCATACTTACTCATACTTGCAACACATGTATTACCTTTGTACAAGGTTGTGTTCATGTTAGTAGCTGAAGTTTCCTTAGTCTTTCCTTTCAATCGATCTACCTCTTCCAATTCCTTTAACATGATTTCACGTTGGGAGGAGCACCACTTCAGGATGTCAAAGAATGACATAGAGGTCTTTTGTTTCCACATTTCTAAAATGAAATTGAATTCCATGTTATTATTGATCTAGTGTTTAGGAATGAAAGAAGAATTACATTTGTTTAGAAACTCAAGTGGGCCTTTTGGTGGAGGCAAACTGTTGTCAGCATTTTGATTAGGGGGGACCATATTGTTGGGAGGGGCAGATGTGGTAAATGGCCCCTTGTTTTTATTTCTTAGAAAATGGCCTCCCTTAGCTTGAAATGCCTGAGCATCATAAGTATATGTTTCTGGTTCATTTTCTCCTTGCATGGGAAACCGATATTCCTCATCGCATATTTCAAAAGACATCATAGTATCAACTAATCCACCACCTTTGTTAGGTTTCCTTGTGGTGGTTGGGAATCAACTTGTGCCATCTTGACCATTTTTTCCATCTTTGGGTTATTAACTTGAGAATGTGTGGCAGTGTCATGCAACTTGCACCAAGTAGTCATGAAGTTCAAATCTGCAATGTTTTCAATGTGTGGTTTATCTTCATTGGCTTGATAGTTATGGGAAAATCCCCCATTGTTTGGTCCAGTATTCCACTACCTATTGTTATTGGGTCTCTAGTTGTATCCCCTATTCTAGATTTGATAGTTTTGGTTGGGGAAGTTTTGATTCTAAAAATTCCTTTGATTTTGGTTGGTATTTTGGTTGGAATACCCTCCCTGATTCTGGTAATTTTGATTATGATTTTGGTTTTAAGGGGGGTTTAGCTTGAATTGAGCCATATCATTGGTTACTTGAGATAAAGTTTTCTTCAGAACTTTGTGGTCAAATGAGCAGTTCACTCACTTTTTGTAGTCATCACATCAGATGGGTGAGTAGTGGTGTTAGATCCTCCAACATGATTATGAGAATTATGATGTTGTTGGGAGGAATCTAAAGTGCCACCATTGACCCATGGTAATGTGGGTGGAGGTTGTAACTCAGCCAAAGGGCCATAGGTAGAGTGGGATTGTATTGAACAAAGGAGTTGAGTTAGGCATCGTAGGATATTTAAGGGGAGGGAAGACCCATCCCAAGCCACCTGATTGTGAACTTATCTGCTTTTGTAGTTTGATGGGCAGGTGACATACTATAGACAACAAATCAATGCCTAGCGCAAGGTAGGTTCTTTGAAAAAATAAGCCAATCAATGGGTCTATGGCCTTTAGATATGCTTGGATGGCAATATTCTCAGCCACCAGGTATGGTTCTTGTAACTGTCTGTACATCCTCTGGAATCATGTGTTAAACAGAGGCAATGGTTCATGCGGCTCCTTCCTAATTGTGGAAAATTAGTGGTATAAGATAGTTGGGTCAACATAAACCAATAATTGGTTAATGAAAGAATCTTCTAAATTTTTCCAACTAAGGATGGATCTGGTAGGGAAGTTTAGGTACCAATTGTAGGCCATATCTCTAAGTGAATAGGGGAATAGTCTATGGGCAATGTCATGATGGACTATTTGAGCCCAAGCACAAACACTTTGAATGCCTAGATATGCTCTTTAGAACTTTGTGACTCTCCATGGGAATACTTGAGACAAAAATTCTTTGGATTCTTATGCATCTCATGTATGCCACCAGGTATGGTTCCCAATGGAAAAGGATTATTCTTGAAGAATGCCATTGGTTGTAGTGGATTGGGTTGTGCCAGCTATGGTATTGGTGGAAATCTAGGTGGAGTGGGTGGTGGTGTTAGAGTCCTACGGGTTATGGGTCTAGTAGGAGATCAGAGTTCAAGTAATGACTCTATATTTGTAGTAGATCTCAGACCTCTTTCAAACCTTTTTGGTGAAAAGGACCCAATTCACTCCAATTTGTTCCTTTGGGCCCTCCTTCTAGCACCAGTTCTGTTAATGGTAAAAATTAAGAAAACAATGTTAAACAAAATATTTCTACTCTATTTCTCTTGGAAAAGAAAAATGATCTAAAACCACCTATCTTCCAAGGTCTCTATAGTTGGTTCTCAACTATGCTATTATAATTTAGTGGTCCATGCGACCATAATATTCAAGGGGCATGCTGGTAAACGAGTACAAACTGGATAGTATAAAGAAATTTAACATTAGGGGTTTTAAATAAAGAGAAAAAGATTGATCAAGGCTTAAGACAACAAAACATGGACATAGATTCCTTTCAATTCAAACATGCAATTTTCTTATAATGAGCACTTTTCCTAATTAGCTAAAATTGTAGAACAATACAATTTATGAAACAATTCATACCTTCACATTCATTCTCAGTGCAGATTTAAAACATACAACCATTCATCATCACTTTTTTTAAGAACTAATTTTCAATCATAAAATATCATAAGCTCATTAACAGAATTAATAGATCAATAAAAATTAAGAAACATCTGTGTGCCTTTAGCACACATGCCCTGTTTGGAACAGGGACCCTCTCTTTTCACTTTGCCGAGTCACTTTTTCCTTTGCCTCATTTTGCATGCTCCTTATTTTGGGTCCTAAGTGGTCACAGAGTCCTAGAGTTAGCATCTTGAGTTGACCGAGTTTCACCACCCTCAAAATTTCTAAGTCTTTGGCCTTCATGGGGTTTTGTTAGCAGTTTTCCCTCAAACTTTAAAACTGCCATCCTTCATGCAATGCGGGTCCACTAATGCAGGCCGCCTTATGCGGAAATCCATTCCCCTTTCATTGTCCTTGTGGTGGTTGAGCTAGCACGTCTGCCCACTCTGCAGGTCCTGCAACCTTCGTCATCATTCCTTTTTCTGACTTTCCAGACAACCAACCCTTGACTGTTGCTCGCCTTGCGAACCTTGTTGTTCCCGCCACTGCTGCTTTTGAATTGCATGCCAACCAACCTTGGCTACCTTCGTACCCACATTAATGACAAGAATTTAATGCACTAAAGTATATAAATAGACATTTCTGGCAAGTCATTTTCACCTACATACTTTTAGAAACTTGTCAGAGCTTGTTACCGTCGCCGCCTCTGTGCTCGTAGAATCCCACTACCATTTGAAGCTTCATCATCTACACTGTCTATGTTGATTTCATCGAGTTTTTTAGGTTGGTCTTCCACCACTAGTTATGCTACAAGTTTTCTTTTATTTTCACAAAACTTGCTAAAATCCGAAGAAGGAAACTTAAAAAACCAATTAGAAAACATTAAGATGAACAAAACCCATATTTTAGAATTGAAAAATCCTTTGGAAATTGCCCACAAGGTGCGTGTGGAACTTGGGGTCTCCACAACCATTCTTGAACAAGCGCCATCGAACCATTGCAGCCCACAAAGCACCCACCAACATTGTCTTGTTCCTTAAACAATAAACTTCAAAACGATGGTCATCCTCCTAGGGCCTGCATTTGTAGGAAGATGCTCACACCTTGTTGTCACTGTTCAAGAGTTAAATGAAAAATATGAGTTAAAACAAGAGCTTTCACCCCGTCGGGTACGCAAATGCGGGATTCCACACTCGGGTCACCCCTCATGTCGAGTCGTTTCAAAACTACCAATCGGTCTCGTGCTCCCACGTTGCGGGTCCCGCTGCATGTGCGTTCGCTGACTGGGCCCATAACTTAACTTCTCTGGCAGACCATTGAATACGGATCTCTGCCAATCCCTCACTGCCAATCCACACTGCTAATTTCAAATGGTGAAGTCTTAGGATCCTATCACTAGGTGGGCCTTGCGTCGATAACTTTTGATCAATCCACCGAGCCAAAAATGCCTAAATCTGGGCTTGTGGCGGGTTGCCCGTTGTGGACCTCCGACTGCGGACTTCTGTCATGAGTCTTCTATTCTGAATGGCCCTGACTTACTATTCGTCCCCATTGTGGACCCCCTGCTCATTGCCTCCGTTTGGGGCCTGAAGCGAAATTACTAAGTGTGAAACACTAGATAAGCTACTCCATGCAGATGGCTGCTTATAGACAACCATCCCACTATCGTTGTGTCGAAACTACCAACGACCTTTGTCGGCCCGCTACACGGAGCCTGACCTAGTGTCTCCCTCTGGCCATTTACAAGCAAATGAGTAATGCCTAAACCTCTTGCAGACCCAACTATGTGGGCCACCCATGCCAGAACTCCGTCCCATTTCCACCCTTCAAAAAAGCCAACCTCCAATGCCTTTCCACATCTCCTTTCCCACACCCATCCAAACCGTTTGGAATTCAAAGATAAAATGATGCCATCCTCCCTGACCATGGGCCCCACACTATGGGATGTCGTCTATAGGATCCCTTCCTACTAGTAATGTTTCAAACAACAAAACCTGAAACAACCAAGGTACCCCATGCACCCGCATTCCTTAGACCCGCACGCCTGAATGACTAAGCTAGCAATCTTAAAACCTAAAAGATGATTTAACCCATGTGCTAAAATGGCATAACATTCTTAGTGGGCCCCACCTCATGAAAAAATCCCAATGCAGGTAGAACCATGTAGGCCACCATGCCCTGTCTACCATCCTTCCACAATTGCCTTCAAAATGGCTGCCAGCCCAGGGAGGTCTGCACCCCTGGGCCTGCATTGTCATAACTCCTTTAAATGAAATGCTAATGATGATCTAAAAGAAATGTTAGGACCCTTGAATGATGAATTACTTGATCTAACTTTATTTTTGGAGGATTCTGCTAATGTTTCTCATATTTTACACTTGAATATTCTTACTGCTCCTTTACTTGCAGGATATATGGAACCAGTTGCGGGACCTTCAGAAATGTCTATGGAGAAAGAAAAGGGCAAGAAATCTGCCAAAGCACCAAGAGTGAAGGAGGAAAAGGATCAAATGAAGTACAAGTTTCAAGGAGAGGACCTCAAGTCAAAGGTCACCATAGATTGGGACAAGGTCTCAGATACCAACTTTGAGCATATCGACATTGATGAATTCAAGTAAAGGGTCATCATCAATCCTACCACAGAGAATGCCAAAAATATTAGAAAGAGTGGGTTGGCCAAGGCTGCTAGTTTTCCACCTGCCCTCATGGCTCCCAAATTAGTAATGGCCTGTAGAGAGGCATATCAATAAAACACTAAAAGAATTGTGGATAGGGATGGCAACATATTGGCTAGCTTTTCCTCCAAGTCCATTGGGAAAACTTTTCATATCCCCACCTTCGATGCAATGGAGGAGACATCCAAGAAGTATGATGAGAGCATGTGGAAGGTTGAACCCCTCAAGTGTAAGAAACTAATCAATCAATACTAGTTAAAGGAGAAGAGGGGTAGTGCAAACAAAGGGGTGAAATCACAATACTGTGTCTCACTTTTTTCCCAAGATGGACATTTACATCAATATTTTTAATTGAATCTTCATCTTCTCAGACCTATAGAAGCTAAACCATAAAGAATTTGAAGATGATGTGAACTAGTGATTTGTGGAAATTTGTGTGTAGATTATATTTTTTTTTTTTCAAAATTTCCAAAATAAATCATGAATCTTTCAACATATCCTTTAATAACTAGTTTTAGAGAGAAAACAACATTTTTAGAAAGTAACGTTTGTGTCGTACAACATACATTTTTTTCTATAAAGGATTAAATTATAATTTTTGGAATATAGATTTTCAGCATCAATATCTAGGGAAAAGATACTTTTCTCATAATTTTTTGTTGCATATTTTTTTTTAAATTAATTTTTGAAGTCACTGTAATTATAATTTGGGCATACATGTGTATCGTACAACCTAACTTTTTGTGTATATATCAAAATCCAATTTTTCTTTTTTGGATGAAACAAGGAAATAAATATCTAGGGAATAGGTATTTTTTGAATTTTTTAACAATGGTTTACTATTTTTCCACTTCTACACAACAAAGAGCTTGATGTTTAGAGAGAAACCTATGTTTAGTAAAAATTGAAAATTAAATACATGATAAAATGAAAATATATCAAACCTATACTTGTTGGAAAGCTAGTTTCAAGGGCTACAATGTTGAAAAATATAATTTTTAAATGATGTTATATAGTCCCTCAAAAGGTAAAGAAAAAGTGGTTTTTTGCCAGAATTTTGATAGTTGTGAAAGAGACTCCATTGTGGGTATGATTTAATACTATAGGGGTTCTATCCAAGGGGGTTTGATCTAAGGGGGTCTTATCTATCCATATTCAATTAGAACCCTTTAGATGGAGCCTCTCAAGACTTAAATCATTAGTTTTTTTCTAAAAACAGTGATTTCATGCAAAAATTAACATATCCCAAAAGTGAGACATAGTATTGTGGTAGCACCCAAAGTGCCTCAAGAGCTCTTCAGAAGTGATTTATATGGGGACTACCATGACTTGGTAACCCTGTTAAGTAGGGTCATGGGCCTCTTGACCACTACTTTCTTCTAGGAATGGATGTTGTACTTCATAGAAGAAATCATCAGAGGAGAAACTAAATTTCACTGGGCAGGAATGATTAGCAATTGCCTACATGAGTAGTTTGTAGCTGTAAAGAAGACCTCACAATTCTATATGACCTCATACTTGGTCTATCTACTAGCGAATCATGCTCAATATAGAGGACTGTTTGTGGCACCAAGCTAGACTCCAGGGAGGGAATTGAAGGTCTATGACAGATACCCTCAACTCCAATACAGGAATTTCAAGAAGGATTACTGCAGAGTCAATGATGCCTTCATCGGGTATATCATTAGATTACTTGGAGTTGACTTTGAAAGGAGATTCACACATAGTTCTAACACCTTCATCCGTCAGTTTGAAATTCTATTTATTTAGTTTCCTAAATTTACTTATATTTGAACTGAGGGTTTCTCAGAGAGATCATATAAGCTACCCTGGTACTTGAATGACCGGTTGGTATTGCTTGATCTCTCCTGACAATTACAGCATGCTCATACGTTGTTGAGTGACAAACATAGTCCAGGCATTCCATATCCTCTAACATTTGGCTAGGGCATGTATGCAATCCCCACATCCCAATGTGCATAAAATTTTGAGGAGATAAATGAATATAACTTGGAGCTCCACACGGCTAGGCCACAAATGGATTTGTATGGAAAACTTAAGAAAATGGTTCAAAAGGAGTACGCCCACCTACATAACATTGAAGAATTTTGGGAAAATTGTAGAGATGATAAAGAAGTGCATATGAGGCACTACATGTGCATGACGATGTATTTTATCAAGATGGTCAACTTGTTTCCAGTGTCTGATCAAGTTGTTGAAGATGAGAACACGATGATTGATCCTAGTTATGATGTCGTTGCCAATCTACTGCTGCCCCTAATTGAATGGAACGAGGAAGAGGTCAGTGACCTCAATATTTTGATGAAGCCCATAGAGGAAAGAACAAAACAATGGATTGATGAATAGGTAGATCAACTGAGACGCCAAGGTGTAACTCTGACCTATGGTGACCTCAAGGATGAACCTGAGAGTGAGACCGACAGTGCCACTATTGTTGCCCCATCTGAAGAGACTTCAAAGTCTCCTCCCACTACTCGATCAAAGAAGAGAAAAGAGGTGGCTGAATTCCAGCCTAAGCATAAGATCTATTCAAGAAAAGCATCTGAGGGCGAGTCCTCTAAGAAGGCCATGAAATCAGGTGGTTTCACTGAGATGACCACCATTCAAGAGGAACCACTCTGTGAGGGAGAGGAAGAAGAGGCTAAGTAGCCAAAGTCCCCACATGTTGCCTCTGCTCTCGCTGCCACAACTATTGTTGTTTCCATTTCCCTTACTCCTCTGCTTGCGTCTCAAGCAATGCTTGGTTCTTCTCCACCCATGGTGGAAATTTTAGTTCACCTTGCTTCCACCTCACCTACTGCACCCATCTTGGTGGTAGACTCTTCCTTTGCTACCACTTCTCTACTCTCTTCCGCCTCCATGTCTCCATCAACAACCCTTCCATTGGCCACTGCAACAATGAAAATTCCTACCCTCTTGCTCCCAGAAGCCTTTTCTTGACAAATGCAAAACATTCCAATAGAGCTATCGAGAGTATTAATGAATCCTGTACTATAGGATGCACTAGTGCAAGTTGTTTCTGGCCTCCCTGTTCCTACTCCTCTGACTGAACCACCAAAAATGGAGGAAACAATACATATTTGTAAGGAGTTGGAGAGACAAGAGAGGGAGGCAGTGAAAGAAATGGATGAAGAAGCTAATGATTATCATGAGCATCCCGAGCATTAGCACCTTGTTATTGATGAAGTGGTACATGAAGAGGAGGGAACACAATCCTCCGAGGAAGACATTGAAGACCCTGGTTCAAAATACATTGTAGAAAATTCTAGTCAGGAGCTCGAGGAAGAGTTGGCACAAAAACTCAAGGATGTTGGAGAGGAAGTTGAGAAGAAACCCTTTGAAGAGAAGGACACAGATGAAGAAATGGAGGTAACCACAAAACCTCCAACCAGGGAACAAGAAAAAATCCCTAAACATCGTGAAGAAATGCCTCCTTTAGAAGAAGAAGAAGAAAAGGAAGAGGAAAAGAAAGAATAATATAAGCTTGAAGCAAAGAAAATCCTAGAAACTAAGCATCATGAAGAGAATGAGCAGGAAGAAGAAGAAGAGAAGAGGTCTGAAGGGGAAGATGGCCCCAAGAAAAATATAGCCACCACTGAATCTCTAGAGAAGGAAGCTATGTTTATTCAAGATTTAGATGAAGAAGAGGAAGAAAAAATAGAACAAAAAGCTTCGGGTAGCAAAGAAATAGAAATTCAGTATACTCAAGAAGAGGAAGGCGATTGTGAATCACCAAAAGAGGGGTCCCAAATGCCTGAATGGATAGAAAAAAAACTACAGAAGAAGGCCCCTATCCTCATGGATCTGAAAGCTAGATTGGAAGCCATCTTGGCTTGGGAACAGATAAGCACAAGGGAGGAGAAGAAACCAAAGATAAAATCCCATAAAACAATGGATGTCTCAGGATCAAGGACTGTGCAGATAGCTACTCCAGTGGTGGACGGAGGTGTTAGCTATAATATCTCTAGCATTGATCTGGTAACAGCCATGAGAGAACAAAAAATTGATCTTCAAGGATCAATAACTACTATTGTGCATCAAATGAACAAAGGCCAATCCACTAAGGAGGAGATAAAAGCACAAGTGGAAAATTTAAGGGCCTACATACAACAATGGTCCTCAGTTGAGGAGTTACCCTCAACATCATCAACTACTCCTCTACTACTCTTGAAAGATCATATCAACAAACTAGAAAGGAGAAAGAACTGGATGAAGGCCACTGAGGATTGATTTTGATGGGTGATTTACAAGTGTAAAGCTAGTCTGGACATGAATTGAATGTTGCACTTAAATTATATCCTTTATTCATGTTTTATGGTGAATGAATGATTGAAATTTTGTAGAACTTAGAAGATTGCAATAGTTAAGTGGGACTTAGTTTTAGGAAGGTTTTCCACTGTAGCATCCTCCATTGTCACTATTCATCAGTAGTTTTAGGTCTAGGAAATTCTTCCTTTCCTTTCCCTTTTGAATTTTCTTTTGAATAATAACTTAAGACAATTCATTGCACATGTTAAAGCCAAATCTGAAGATCAAAGTGGAGTCTTAGATTGCTATTCTGAACTTGCAGGAACTGCACATCAATCCCAACACCTTAAGAACTCCATTCAAAGGACCAATTCCCCTTCAACTTAACTTATGTAAGGTTGTCCTGTGATTACCAACAAGATCACATTGAACCCACTGAATTATTCCAAGCATGTCATGACCTAACACCCGAGAGACCTTGGGGTAATTTTCTGCAATTTGTTTGTAGGAAGTTGCCTTTCAAGAGAGGTAGTGCACTTGTGCATTGCCTGTGTTGAGAAGTGAAAAACACCCATCAAAAAAAATGGTGCTAGAAGGAGGGACCCTTTGAGCTAAGCTGGATCAAATTGGTTTGTTCTCCCTTGAAATTTTTCATAGAATTCTAAGATCTACTCCAAACAAAGGGGAGTTCCAAGAGTTGTAGCCCACTACAAGGGCTAAGAAGACTCAAGGAGGAGACACAACTTCATCCTCCTCATCCGACCCATCCACTTCGCTTCCATATTCACCTCCCTCCTCCTTCCATTTGCCTCACATTCATCGCCCCTTTTCCATTTCCACTTCCTCCACTTAGCCATCCCAAACTGCCTTCCAACCTCTTGCTTCCCACAACTAGGGTGCTATCCCTACCCTAGCCTTCCAAGTCCAAAGCGCAGTCCCAACTGCTACTTCCCCTAGGCAGTCCCAAGTTCCTATTCAACAAAAAATTCAACCCCCACTTCCCCTCATGGCTTGGCTGGGTAACAACCCTTCTTCATTGTCCTTCAACGATTACCATGACATGCGAAAGAATTCAGAAACCTTTTGCATGAAGTTTCATCCATGAGATCCTTAGAGGACAAAAAAAGAACACATAAATATATTCCAAATAGCATTGAAGGATATGCATTGATCATAGGGACGTAGCATACAAAATTTTCCCTTATTCATTGGGAGAGGAAAATTTCTACTGGTACATCAACTTGTCGACGAGATCCATCACCACTTGGGAATTGTTAAAGAATGCCTCCTTGAGGAAATACAAGGTTTTGATCAACCCTTTAGAATTGTATCAACAATTCATGTATGTTCGTAGAGAGGTTAACAAACCAATTAGCTCCTTCAACGATCGGTTTCACTGGGAATACATTAGATTGCAAGCTCCTTATGTGCTTAATGATGTTGTTGTCTTTCCTGTCTACTATACTACCCGAGACAACCTCACTGCCGCATTTGTGAAAAAAATGAACCCACCGCCCGCCAAGTTGGTGGATGCCTATGCTGAGACAATTATAGCCAGTACTGATTTGGGACAAAATATTTTAGGTCCACTACCCTCCTTGGGATAGGCTGCTCATCCCATGCAGATTCAAGGGCTTACCCAAGCTCTACAACACCAAACGCCTCTTATGAATCAAGTTTTGTAGCTGCCCATAGTTCCTCATCCAGAACAACCATTGAACCAGGCACCTCCTGTACCTCACTACTTGTAGCCACAACAACCACAGGTCTATCCACAACAACCTCAAATATATTCATACCTTCAAGGTTTCGAATTTCCTCAAGCACAACAGAACCAACTAGTGGTGCAGCCGGTCTTCCTTCAAAACCAAGCATTGCAACCAAGTAATACAAAGAAGGATCAGTTGGATGAACTAACAAAAATGATCATAAAAATGTCCACATAAATGACATGCTTGCGAAATCAAAATAATCAGTTGCAGACTTCCCAACGCAGCATTCAGGCCAACCTTAATCGAGAGAATAGAGATAACCATGATGTAGGTACCTCATCCGGGAAGAATTATGAAAGAGGGCAGAAATCCAATCAAAATTTGAAAAGGAGACCTTCACAAAGGAAGAACCAGACGTGGAATAATAGGCCTAACAATGGAGGTGTTCCCACACCTCTTGATCAACCCGCTAATATGAAGAAGACAAGTAGTGGAGTATATCTCACTTAGGCAGCATTGTCCGGATGGTGCCAAATTCACCAAAAAAATAGGCACTTTGAATTGGATTGCCCGGAGTTCCTCACAACCGTAGAAATCTTCTAGGTGGAGGTCCAGAATGTCATTGATAATGCTGGTTTCCAGTCCCATCCGAACCATATGAATCTTTTGTGCTTGTTGTTAAGCAAGCCACATTCCCGCGAAGTGAGAGCAATGAACCTAAAAATGAGACTGCCTCCCCAAAGAACAAAGAAGTGAAAGAGGTAATTAACAAATATTCCTTATCCCAACTCTATACTCTAGTGGATAATGGTCTAGTAGATGAGGAAGAGTTTTGTGAAGATGAGGTTCAAATGTGTCACCAAAGAGAATCCCCATATAATTTAAGGAATAGGAAAGAAGGAGGACCTTTCAGAACTTCTACTCTGCCTAATAACTTTAGCACCCTGCCTGAACCTAATGCTAGCAATAATCCTGGCTACCCCTATGTTTCCACCCAATACTTCAGCAAAAACAAACAACCAAATCAAATGCAAAACTAGGCAGCTGGCTCTTCCCAAGGAAAAACCTTCAAGGCTGAAGTTGACCAGTTAGGCGAATATGTTTCCAATGAATTTAAAAGGGTTAAGATAAGCTTATCTACCTTTGAGTTGCTCAAAGTCCCTGCAGTCTTGAATGCCTTGTTTAGAATGATCCATGGGACTGCTTCTTCTAAATCAACACAAGAGATACCCACCAAGAGAGTCTCTTTCGAAGAGCCTCCACATGAGCTCGTAATTCAAGAGATCATAGGTAAGAAGAAAGGCATTCCTTCCAATCAACAAACTAGAAAACAACCCACTAAAGAGTAGAATCAAATGCAAACCAAGGAAAATACCAATGAGAAGGATACGAATCAAGTGGCTCAGGATGATATGTCCATGGGATTATTTCAGGGAAAGTTAGAAATGCCACCCTTCCTCACAACCATTAGAATATTTGGAAAAAACCTACACAACTGCTTGCTTGATTCAAGAGCATTAGCCAATGTCATGCCTCTCGTCATTTGCAAGGCACTAGGAATAGTCCCCACACCTTCCAGAAGAAAGGTGACCCAATTGGACAAAACGAAAGTGAATATAGTCAGAGAAATCAATCGAATCCCCATGTAGATTGCTTCAAACCCTAGGGTGCAACAAGTTATTGCTATTCAAATTGCAAATATACCAGATATGTATTATATAATATTGGGATGAGACTTCACCTGAGCATTGAATGGATATGTTGCAACTAATTTCTCTCATTTATGGATGCCATGGAAGGGACCATCGAATCAGATTCGTATAGATTGAGAACCCTGTATGAAGTTCATGATCATGGAATACAACAACACCAATGAAGTGTTGCTTGCTGAAATAGAGCTGGGTAATTATTCTCCTATGGCATACCAGGAGGAATTGGAGCCTCAAGAAGAAGAGATGACTAAATAAGTCTTCTTGGTATTATGCAGCCCTCCTGCCAACTTAGCCTATGCACCTCAAAGCACATAAATGTTGGTAGAATCAGATGATGATGAGCCCTACAGTGATGATAACTTGGGGTTGTTAGATGGATTCCAAGATTTTATGGAAAAGTGCATACAAGATTAGCTCAATCTAGGGGCAAGAATAGATTTCCAAGAGCTTTTGTTGCCTAGTTGGTGTAGCATGCATAACTCTACCCACTCAAAATTTGAGTGCTACTTATTTCAGACAGTAGTAGAACACATTAATGGACAAGTCACACCTCAAAAGGAGCTGCTGATAGAACAACCTGCTACCAATCATGCTGAGCCAGATTCCATTCCAGAAGTGGCAGATGTAGATGTGCAACCAAGAAGGAATGCATGCATGATTGGCCCTAGAGTTAAGGAACCATCCAATTTCTGGACACTGTTCTTCAATAGCTCCAAGTCTAAGTAGGGAGCTAGAGCTAGATTTGAACTCATCAACCCCACTGGTAAGACCTACTTCACTGCCCATAGGCTCCAATTTTATTGTACCAATAATGTAGCAGAATACAAAGCACTTGTTCATGGTCTTCTAATGGCCTTAAGAAAGAAAGTTAAAATATTGCAAGTCTTTGGCGACTCAGAGCTGGTAGTGAAACAAGTTAGGAAATTATATTCCTGCCATGATATAAGAGTTTCAAACTATAGGCATAGGGTTTGGGACCTATTAGAAAGCCTCAACACCTTTAATATTTAGCTAATCCCACGATCCCAAATCCATATTGCTGATGCTTTGGCTCAAGCAGCCAATACCCTCCAACCTTTGTCACTGTCGGGTCATAAAAGGTTCACCATTGAGCTTACTTCCACCCCATCTGTACCAAATAACGTAACCCATTTCTAGGTGTTTAATGACAACAAGCATATCTTGGAGTTCATCACTAGTTCCAATGTGTTTGTAACTCAGATAATTGATGAGACTGAGCCCAAAGAGGCTGAATTAGATATAGATGGAGTTATCAATCTTAAGATGAACACAATTCCTAGGGGTATCGTCCACCTTGAGTGGATATATGACCTAGATTAGATTCAAGATCAGGATCAACATGATAAGAAATACTCCATTAACAATTAGTGTGACACTCACAACCTCAGAACAATCGAGGAGATTAAGAATGTATTCATTGGAAAAGTGTGCACACCAAAAGAAAAGAAAGGGATCATTGATGCTTTGTGGAAGTATCATGACGTAGTTGTGTGGATTTATGAAGATTTGAAGACATATGACACCTCAATCATCACACACTATTCCTCTTAAGTCGTATGTAAGACCATTTTGACAACGATAATGTCCCCTTAATGCATTGTTGGAGCCCATTATTTATAAGGAAGTACAAAATTTATTGTTAGCCAAAATCATATTTCCAGTCAGGCATTCCACGTGGGTGGCCAACTTGGTCCCGGTTAGGAAAAAGAATAGAGAAATCAGATTATGCATGGATTTTTGCAATATGAAGAGAGCTTTAGAAAAGGACAACTATCTCATGCCCTCATTGGATGAGGTGTTGTAGATCATTAATGGTTCTCATATGATGTCCTTCCTAGATGGGTAATCCGGATATAATCAGGGCATGGTGCAATATGAAGGTAGGCATAAGACAACATTCACCACCAAGTGGGGAACTTTGGCATACAAGAGGATTTCATTCGGACTCATCAACGTTGGTGTGAATTTCCAGCTTGCAATGGAAATAGCCTTCAAGGATCTGATCGGGAAGTACATTATCATCTACATGGATGATCTTACAGTGTTTTCAAAGAAGCGAGGTGATCACATTTTTGATCTATGCAAAGTCTTTCAGAAGTGCAGAGAATTTGAGATTTCTCTTAATCCGAAGAAGTGCATCTTCAGAGTTACAAAGGAAAAGCTGCTCGGACACGTTATTTCAAAGCAAGGAATCTCAATAGACCTCGAGTGTATTCAATCCCTTTTGAAGATTCAGCTGCCAGGCAGCAAGAAAGAACTAAAATCTTTCTTTGGAAAGATAAATTTCATCAAAAAATTCATTACAGGCTTTGCTAAAATTGTTAAGCCACTCAATGCCATGTTGAAACAAGATGTTAAAGTTGAGTGGACTCCAGAGGCAAAGCAGGCCTTCAGAGAAATTAAGAAGGCAATTGTTGATGCACTTATGCTAGTCAGCCCTAATTACTTGAAGCCATTCTACATCTACTCATTTACTTCAGGTCATTCATGTGCTAGCATTTTGACCCAAAAAGATGATGAAGGGAGTGAGAACCCAATTGCCTTGATGAGTGCTCCATTAAAGGATGTTGAGTTGAGATATCACAACCTAGAGAAGCAATCCTATTCTCTGGTAAGAGGAGTAGAGAAATTTAGACACTACATTCTGTGGAACAAGGTGTTCGCCATTGTATCTAATCTGGTAGTAAAGATGTTGTTAATGCAAAATGAGTTAGGAGAAAGAAGGGAAAAGTGGGTCACCCTGCTACAAGAATATGACATGGAGATTCAACCAATGAAATTAGTAAGAGGACAAGCCCTCACTCAAATGATAGCTGAAACAACAGTTGAAGCAGGATCCTAGCTTACAGTTCAGCAGTACCAGCTTGAGGACGTATCTCCTAGAGAGTGGTATGATGACATTGTCTACTACCTGTTGAACAACAAGTGCCCACCTCATCTATAGGGAATTCATAAGTGTGCCCTCTAGTTGAAGAGTAGCAACTATATGCTATGAGGGTCCATACTTTACAAGAAGAATCATGAAGAAATTTACCTCAGATGCCTCAGAAAAGAGGAAGCAGCACGATTGTTGAAAGAATTTCATGATAAATTTGGCACTGGTCACGGATCCGGTCCTTCCACAACTCATTAGATCCTATGAGTGGGATAATATTGGACAACAATATTTAAGGATACACATAGCTATGTACAAACATGCCATGTTTGTCAGACCACCGCAACTAGGGAGAGAAATGTTGATGTCCCGCTACAACCAGTTCTAGAGGTAAGATCGTTCGCGCAATGGGGTCTCAACTTCATCGGTCTAGTAAGCCCACCATCTTCTGAGGGTCACAGGTACATTCTAACTGCCTCTGATTATTGTACTAGATGGACATAAGCAATTGCATGTAGGCAATGCACTACAGAGGTAGTTACTAATTTTCTTGAAAGTTTCATTTTAAATTGTTTTGGTTGCCCATATGCTTTAGTCTGTGATACTAGCCCCACTTTCTCCTCACTCAAATTCACTAGTTGGGCCTTTGATTATGGAATTTCCCTTAAGTTCTCATCCAATTATTATCCCCAAGGAAATGGCATAGTTGAATCCACAAACAAGAACCTGGTCACTGTAATTAAAAAACTGCTTGATAGGAATCCCAAGGACTGGCACACCTAGCTTCTTTTTTCCCTTTGGGAAAATCATACATGCCATAAGGTTTCTTTAGGTGATTCCCCATTCCACCTAGTTTACAGCTTGGAGCTTGTGTTTCCTGTCCACCTCAAGATCCCCACCCTCCAATTCATCAATACCTTCTACAAAGAAAGGGATCGATGAGAGGCCCACTTAGTTGAGTTACTCCACCTAGAAGAAGTGTGTGACCATGCCATTAAATTTTTTAACAAACACCAGGGTGTGGTCAAGAAATGGTTCGATCGACAAGCCAAAGTCAAGGCCTTTAGAATTGCTGATCTGGTCCTATGTTGGGGCAAGGCCCATGAATAGAAAGGGGGACATGACAAATTTGACAAGCTCTAGTTTAGCCCCTTTTAGATTTTTGAAATCTTAGGAGATAACTGTTGTGCACTTTTTGCACACATGCCCCACCAAATGCAGGGACCCTCTTTTTTCTTGCTTCATTTGATCTCTTCTCCTTTAGGGTTTGGTTTCCTGCAATTTTGGCTTTGCTTCACCTTGAAATTTAGTGTCTTGTCTGCACTTGAGGTGTCTTTTGCAACATCATGATCATAGTCGGGCTCTTAGAAGTTTGCCTCAACTTAGAGTTTCACCCAAGGGCTAAATTTGACTAAGTTAGGGAGAGGTCCGAAAAATACGAGCTCCCTTAGATTTCTTGAGGTTCAGTTCGCTTGAAGATTCCAGCCTACCTTGGATTTTCCAACTTGAACTCATTTCAGAGAATCCAAGCTACCTCAGATTCCCTAAAAACCAAATTTGAGGTGAATTTTCAGCATCATTTGTAAATCTTTTTACACCCGTGGATAGAGGACAAAAATCTAGGCTGGGTTGCTTTTTGAACTTTTCAAAAATTCCTTCTAGAAAAAAAGCTATGAAGTTTAGGAGATTTTGACCTGGCTTGGATTTTGGAAAATCCAAGCTACCTTAGATTTTTACAAAAATTTCCATTTTTGGAAAATTTGAGCCCCCTCACAAATCTTGAAATTTTCCAAAAATGGATTTTTTTCCCCAAAATGGAAATTTTTCTCGAAATGTAAAATTGTTTTCAAAAATGAAAAATTTTCAAAAATGATTTTTTTTGAAATTTCGGGAAATCCAAGCTACCTCAGAATTTCCATGAGGATTAAGCATCGGAAAATCCAAGCTACCTCAGATTTTCCGAAATTTCCATTTTCGAAAAATCCAAGATCCCCTCAAAATCCCAAAATTTTCGAAAAATGGAATTTTTTTTGAAAATTTAAAAAATGTTCCTGAAAATGAAATTCTTGAAATGGAATTTTTTGAAAATATAAAATTCCAAATTTTTTCCAAATATAGAAAATTTATAAAAATGGAAAGTTTCCAAAAATGGAAATTTTTCTTAAAAGGCCAAAATTTTATTTTGGATATTTTATGGGTGGGATTTTTTTTAACATGTGAGCTACTAATGATTGTATTTATTTTTTAGGATTTAATAAATTAAGAGGGGACTTGCATATGGATTCGTGTCGGGAGGAAAATCTAGAAAAGATTACAAATGAATATTAAATATGTACCTGCCTATGAATTTATGCCACCAACGATATACAAATTGGAGAGGTGCCTTTAACAAGGAAAGACATGTGAAGCTGTATTTATTCTCCAATGAGAATTTTCTCAAAATTGATGTCATTGGGCCATAATGTAACTGAATGCAATTGATTGGATGATGATGTACCATGAGCTCCTAAATTAAATGTAGCAACTTGATGCTTCTAAGAGTGCAATTGCAGCCATTGGATGAATCAAATCTTGGCCATTGATTCAAAATGTAATTTTCTATAAAAGGCTAGTGCCTTTTTATTTGTAAGGGGTTATAATGTTTTTTTAGAAGCTGTAGAAAGCTAGAATTGGCTTAGTTAGGAGTTAGATTCTGCAAGTCAGTAGTTGTAGGAGAGGAGAGAGACTGGAAATTGTTATGTACTACTAGAGAAGTTAATCCAATTGGATTGTTAATTTGGGAAGCTTTGTGTTACACTTTGACAGTTCATGGTTTCTTGTTCTTGATTCTCAAATGCTGGATGTTAGTTTTCAGTTCTTTCATGATAATGGTGAAATGTTAATGATGTTGATCGATCTCTAGTCCATACTTTTAGCAATTTGTTGATTGTAGATTGTTGTGTAAAGTTTTTTGTTTTTTGATCAAAAGTGGTAGGCCACTTATAATTTTATTTATAATATTTTTTATTTACATATTGCTGGTTCAAGCAGACATACTGGCGGGAAAGAGCCAACAACTTAACCCCCAGTCGTAGTCCGAGTAACAGTTTTTATAATTCAACATATAGACCAAAATGGTCATTTAGAAATTTACAATACATTAACCTTCCTGATACAACTAAACTAGATAAATGAATGTGACAATACATTCGACCATTCCCCTTTGATGCCCAAAATACCTTATCAGAACATACAAACTATGTATATATCACTATCCCTTAATACAAAATTCAGCCCATTACACATATAATGCTTCAACATAAACTCTGCTAAAAATATGCAAATTTGCTTCCAGCTCTTTGAAAGCCATTAACCAAACTTTCTTCAGTATCCACATTCTTTCCTTTATGGTGTTGATCATAAGATGGAACTATTTTGTTAATGTCAGGTACATAACGGTAACATAACTTCCTTTTAGTAGCTTGTGAAGTGGCTAGCAGTTGCAAATCATGGATACAAACATGGCTTCTCAAAAAAGAAATTGCATGAATTTTTCTTTTGAAATCATCAATCTCCTCCATAAAAATAGCCGACCTATATTTTTTGAGAACTTGATATAGATGCACAAAAGTATCATGCATTGTGGATATTAACATGCCTTGAAAAATCTCTGCATACCTCTTCTTATGGAACAAGAGGTGCCATTGAAATAAACCACCTATCAAACCATCTCCCAACGTGAAATCATACCGTTGAACACTATTTAGTAGGGCATCATTTTCCAAATATGCACTAACAACAAACTTGTTAGCAACAACCCTCAAAACATCAAAATTTTGGACGAGGTCCAGAATATTTGATAAGAAAATGGAGAGAAAATTAGCAGGAAAAATTAACGTTTTCCGCTCCGTGTGTAAAATATCCTCCCCAATGATAACCTTGATGCAATTTAAAATAGATTTTCACTTAACTTTGAATACCTTTTGCAGATCCTCCTTGTCAATGGTAGTTGAGAAGGGTTCCTCCCAATATTTTACCTTAACACGAACTCTGTAGTTGCAAATTTTTTAAACTCTGCTAATTCCATACTCTCCAATCTTCCAAAATGATAAGAACTAAAAAAAATAATTGTATGAAGCAAATGAACAAAGTAAATAGTTTATAGCCAATTTTTTTGTTCGCACGATGTAAGCATTGGAAAATTACACCCAGTAAGGATAGCATAGGTGAAGGATATCCGAGGATACATTACAACTTTCAGCTTTCCATATTATAATGCCAACATTGTACCATCAATGCCGCCAATAAAATGGCTTTAAATCATTCAATAGTGAAGTACCATTGTAAACAACCAAATATTACTGGTAGAAAATTTGAACAATGCTTCAAACCGCGATATCCTTACTGGATGTCCAATGCTCCACCACATTTGTACATTCTGGCTTAGTTTGCATAATTCTTTAGAAATCCACGATAGTTGAGGCCACACATGCCATCATATGGCTTGAATAATTGAATCTACACAAAATCCTACAAGCTTATCACAACAATCATCAAAAGTACCAATATGAAAATATATGTACAAGTGCCTTAGAAAGCCATGATAGCTGAGGCCACTCATGCCATCGTATGGCTTAAATAAATGAATCAACACAAAATCCTGCAAGCTTATCACATAAATCATCAGAATAACCAATTTGACAAAAAAATTCATAGAAATTCGACATAGATGCCCTGCCCAAATGCAAAATTTCTTGTCAAATATGTATATAAAAACAACAATTTCCTTAGAATTCCATGGCATCTGATACTACACATGCCATCGTATAAAAATCCTGCAAGCTTAGTACCGAGAACATCAAAATGATGATGCAATAACATGACCAAAATAATGAAAGCTGGTCAAAAGAAACATTTCATTAAACCCAAGCTTGCTGTAATTTTAGATGCCTTTCTTATCTTGATTAATTAGTTCAATCAAATTTGGGAATACCTTTATGTCTATGGGAACACTTGAGTCCTTGAAAGAGTTTTGTTCACTCCCCATCACTGCTAAATAATCAACAACTTTATTACCTTCATGATATGTATGTGTAATTATTGACCTTTCTAATTTATCAATTAAGCACCATACTTTGTTAAGCACATATTGAAGATTCCAGTTTTGAATTCTCCTCACCCTTTGTGCATTAATTATAATCAGAGAATCCCCTTCTATATGCAGATTTGAGAAGCCCCCCTAAATTGCCAATTCCATACCATGTAGTAATGTGTGTGCTTCAGTGTAATTATTTGTGGCACTTCCCCTACCTCATTTCTAAAACATACTCCCTCACCTGAAAGACCTAGATTACCTTTAGAGGCTCCATCAAAATTCAATTTCATGAAACCCTTTTGTGGAGGGAACCAAGAAACTAAGGCTCTATTAATTTTTGAGATATTCTTTTTGAAAAGACTACCATCAAATGGTAATTTAATGATTTTCCAATTTTTCAATATTAAGGTGTCCCAATTTGGAAATGAAGAATTTATAAACTTATCCCTTTGGACACAAGAGTTAACTCCCTCTGAAATAGCTTTCTCAATTTTTAACAATAGCACTTCAATCGGTGATTTGATTTTCCTGAAGCCCCTCATATTTTGTTCCCACCAAATATTCTAGATCATGAGAGCAGGAATGATGATCCATATGCATGCAAAAAAAGAGGATTTGAATAAAACCGACCATGCTTGGAAAAGGTCCCATAATGTGTTTGGAAAAGGGAAAGAAATTTGGAGTCTATTTTGGATAGGGCCCTATTTTGTGCTTAGTTCAATTGTGAATGTTTGTTCATGTTGTGCTAGTAATTGGGTATGTGGATGAATGTTTATAGTATGAAAATCTTCAGTTTCCTTAGAAGATTGCACCATTTTTGTAGAGTTGTGGGCTCGTCCTTGATCAAGTAGAGATTGATTTTATTGGGGATCTGTCTATTTGCAACATTCATAATTGTTGTGATTGATCTTAGGATTTAGTCTTAGAATCTCTCTCAAACCATCTATCTTTTGCCATTTCTTTTAAAATTTATGTTAGTTTTAGGAATCAAGCATCACCATATTACTACATCTGATGAAAACATACTTCTAGTATTGTTCACTTGTAAGGACCCTTGTGATTACCAACATTTTCACATGTTATCTGAGCTATTTTTGCATTGTCAAGACTTGACATTAGAGACCTTGGGGTTATCTCTTGAGGCTTGTTGATAGAGATTTACCTTTCAAGAGAGATAAAATATCATATTCTGTTTGAGTTGTTGTTGTGCAGAAAACACCATCAACAATAATGCTTTCCACCTCAAAACCTTAACTGGTGAAGATGTCATGTTTCCTGTCAATGGGAAACACCTTAAGCATTATTTCCTTACCTGAGCTCTTCTAAGCTAGGTCCTTATAGATGCCTATAAATAGGTTATTTTAGGCTTTGTTTGTTTTGTTGCTTCGTTGTTGTTTTTTCTCGTCTCTTGGCTATCTTATTTTGCTAAGGGTGTTTTTTGTCTCTATTGCAGTGGTCATGCTTGGTTCGACGAATGGTTCACTTTTCTACTTGCTTTTAGTGTTCTCTGGATAAATATTCACACTCAACTATTAGTCTTTGATTGCTGCTATGGAATGGTCTCCTTACCTAAACTATTGACTTGACCTAGAACATGACCCTTAGTTGAATCTTTTCACATCTTGTCTTAGATCCCACACAAAACATACACTAATAGTTTCTGAAGAGCTGTGCAGTGGTCATTATGATGGCCTATCAAGTGGAAATCTTAAGTCTGCTTCAATGACCACTATGATTCCCAAACCCACTGTAAGCTTTGATGCTTACACGGTTGAGCAAAAGAAAGAATACTAAAAGAGATATCAAAAGAAAAGAAAATAAAGAAAGGTTAAAAAATCAAGCAACTGTGTGGGTGTACAGACAACTCTACCGGGACTATGGACACCTAGCTAGTAGTAGAGAAATGTTCATGGGGTATCAGTGAAAACTTCATTAGGGCTATGGACACCTGACTGGTAGCAGGGCAATGTCTAGGTTACTTTTGGAGTTAGAGGGTTTGTATAGCTTTCCTGGTCTGATTAATGATCACTTATCGTAGCTTCTAAGGAAAGGGAATAAATTCACCATACACACACACTTCTGAGATGTTTTCTGATTTGATTCAGTTAAGGATCTCATTCTCCTTTGAGTCTCAGAGTTCACTTTTGGAAACCAACCCCTGGTCAGTGAAACCAAAGATTCTAGGTTCTGAATGAGCATTTATTCTTAGAACGCTTAGGAGTGTTCCCTAGTAGAGTTGCCATTTGTTGTGCCTTTAGCGCACATGCCCCGTTCAGAACA
Organism: Sequoia sempervirens; assembly: GCA_007258455.2. Taxonomy (NCBI): domain Eukaryota; kingdom Viridiplantae; phylum Streptophyta; class Pinopsida; order Cupressales; family Cupressaceae; genus Sequoia; species Sequoia sempervirens. The sequence goes on along the minus strand of VDFB02047230.1, from coordinate 591,944,734 downwards.
GGGACCCTCTCTTTTCGCTTTGTTTGGTCACTTTTTCCTTCACCTCATTTTGCATGCCCCTATTTTGGGTCCTAAGTGGTCAAAGAGTCCTAGAGTTAGCATCTTGAGTTGATCAAGTTTCACTGCCCTCAAAATTTCTAAGTCTTTGGCCTTCACGGGGTTTCATTAGTAGTTTTCCCTCAAACTTTAAAACTACCATCCTTCATGCAATGCAGATCCACCAATGTGGGCCACCTTATCTTGAACTTCCTTCCCCTTTTTCCATCCTTGTGGTGGCCGAGCTGGCACATCTATCCACTCTGCGAGTCCCACAACCTCAGTCGCCATTCCTTTTGCTGACTCGCCAGATGACCAACCCTTGACTGTTGCCCCCTTATAGACCCCGTTGTTCCCGCTATCGCCGCTTTTGAACTACATGCTGACCAACCTTGGCTACTTTTGTACCTACATTAATGATAGGAATTTAATGCACTAAAGTCTATAAATAGACATTTCTGACAAGTCATTTTCACTTGCATACTTTGAGAAACTTGTCAGAGCTTGATGCCACCGCTGCCTTCGCGCTCGCATAATCCCACCACCATTCGAAGCTTCATCGTCTGCACTGTCTTTGTGGATTTCATTAGGTTTTTTAGGTTGGTCTTTCATTTCCTGTGTTTTCTTTAATTTTCACAAAACTTTCTAAACTCTTGTTGACGGTGCTTTTGACACAGCAACATGCAAACAGAATATTGCTACCCTGTTTCTCCTGAAACAGAAAGATGATCACATGGATATCTTAGCTCCCAAGGTCTATGTAGTTGGTTCTCAACTATGCTGATGTCCCTAAATGGTCAATGTGAAAGTAATGTTCAAGGGGCCTGCTGGTGTGAGCTTCTGGATTGTTCTAAGATCAAGCATGAAATAAAACCTAATTTAACTAGGGTTTTTAAAGAAACAGAAAAAGATAGGTCAGGGCTTTGGAACAGAAAAAAATAATAATTCATCCAACATTAACCAGACTTATTAACTTCAAGGAACTATAAACTAAAACCGAAGAACAAGATTAACTTGTGATTAACACACAGTTGTATTCATTCCCAATGCTGATTTGATAGCAGATTTCAATTCACCTATTTAAACAAAACATAAAATAACATTTCGTTCCTTGAAGACTTCGCAAATCAAATGATTAACTCAAGACAAACACCATTTTGAAACACAACATGAAATGGATTTTAATCTGGTTGCTTCTATTGTTGGTGAAATAGATAAGCAACATTTACAAACTTGGCACAATCACCAGTGTTCCTCTATTAGGGTTTTACAAAAAATATCTGCTTCCAGGAGAGTCAACTCTTAGATCTTTCTAAGGAGGGTCAAAGCTGCATTCAATGAGAAGCCCTGTTGTCTAGGGCAGTGATGGCTTGACCTCAGGAGAAGCCTTTAGATCTTTTTGTAACTACAGCATTTACTCTTCTATCTTCGTGTCCACCTTCGAATTCTGTTGGGGTCGCCTTGAATGCTCAGAATATATCTAGGGCACTTTACCATTAATACTGGTCAATCTCCCTTGGTGGTTACCATAGCTGTCCCTGTGAGTCACAAATTCTTCCTTCCTTCAGCTTCCTTCATGTTCCAGACTCCTGGTGTAGGTTGACCATCCTTCGGAACATCATTGGGCCTCCTCTTCGATTTGAACATTACATCTGACCCGATCCATAGCCTCCCTAAACTCAAAATGAATCAATCCTGCCTACATTCTGTTAGTCTTTTCCACAGGGGCGGTCAATCAGTCAACGGCCCATCTTAGCTCCTTCTGATTGGACGATCATATACCATGCCAGATTCCCGAGCAGTCAAGAGTGGTCTTCCTTAAATTGCATGTTAGTGAGACACTTATCATGTCTCCCTGATGCGATTTTGTCTTCTAACAGTTATCGGCACAGCGCGGACCAGTTGATGAGACCCCTCGATGAGCTAGAGAAGTCATACCAAGCTCAGAAAACCTATCGGCAAGACTTTATGCTCCCGACAATACCACATGGTGCATATCTTTCTTCTCGGCGAGCACATTCTCATGTCGGGGAGACACCGTTGGGTCGGTAAGACATCATACTAAACCCGTTCCATCCGCTTAGAGTCTCCCCGAGTTCTTTTTATTCCCCCAAGCTCGACCCCTTTTGCTTCGGTGTGGCCATCACAAGTCAGTGAGAGATTACCCCAAGGCCTAGATCCTCCGGCGATTTTGTTTCATTTTAGCTAGACCCTGTTGAATCGGCAAGAGGTTACACCGATAGTATGTCGTGTCATCGAGAGCCTATTGTTTGGCTGAGACTTTCCACCAAAGCCACATTTCTTTATGTCAGCGAGACTAAGTCCCCTCGCCAAGACATCTTGGCGAGCCTTCCTTTCTCTAGCGAGCACACCCTATTGGGGAGACTTTCTTTCTTCGCCAAGATCTTATGGTGAACCCCTGAATCCTTCGCCGAGCTGCATATGTTTTAGTGGGACACCCACCGTTCGGCGAGAACTCTTGGCGAATTCAAAATACTTCACTGAGGGGACAATCCCTTCGGCAAGACCGACGACCATTGGTGAGACATCTCACCGAATCCCCTTAGACTCTGGCGAGCTCTTCCTTATAGCATCTCTCGTCGCTGAGACACTATTGGGTCGACAAGACATCTTATGAAATCCAATCCATCCACTCAGAGTCTCCCCGGTGCCCAGATCCTTCGGTGATTTTACTTCATGTCGGCAGGACTCCTTGTGGTCAGGGAGACCTTTCCCCGAATTCTCTTTATTCTCCCCGGGCTCATTTTATTTCGGCAATACATCTTTGAGTCACCTAGACACCACGCCGAATGCATCCAATCTCTCTGAAGGCCTATCTTATCGGGGGGAAACTCCTCCAGTCGGCAAGACTTTCCCACGTCGGTAAGAAATATTACCGAACATAATCCATTCTCCCCGATGACAACCTTCTTTGGCGTGACCTCCTTTTGGCCAGACACCATGCCAAAACCACAACTTTCTGCTGACCTTTTCATTTCGGGAGGCCTCCTTTTGGTTGCCAAGACATATTGATTCTCTCACCCAAGATTTACCGATAGAATCCCCTTGTAGCATGTCGGTGTGACCGGAGCCACTCGGTGAGACGTTACCCTGATGCAGTTGAGTCTTGCTGAAGGGTTACTTTGTTGGCGATCGGTAAGACATCGTGGGTTCACTACGACTTTATACTGACGAACAAATCTCTCTACGATGGGAAATTTTCACCGTTAGTCAGCAATACCTAAAGATTTTTCCAAGACCATATACCAAAGAAGATGACTCCTGCCAAAGTGTTTGCTTGTTGTGCGACACTCGGTGAGACTTCATGAATTCGTTGAGACTTCTTAGCGAAGAGAAAACCTCATGCTGGTATGCATTCTCTCTGCTATTGATCGGTGAAACCTTTAGGTCTCGCCGAGACCTTTCTCCGAATGAGAATTTCATGCTGAAGGGAAGCTCCTAGTCATCATGACCTCAATTGATGTCTTGCTGATAGTTGACTACACATGAATTTCTCTCGCTGTGACATCTCTGGGGTCTTGCTGACTTTTTCCTTAACTAATTTTTAGGACCAATTGGATTGAGGCATGCCTTTCAACTGAGCTCTCCTAGAAAATATCATCATGGGTAGGATTTAATCCTGCAAATAGGAAGGTTTTCATTAGTCCTCATAAGAAAATAAGACATATTATAATAAATCCACCATTGCTTATAATTATTTTATTGAATTCCTAGCAAGAAGAAAACCAACCTAGGTAGAGACAGAACCAAAATTAAATCAGATAGATCAAAAGTCAAAATTAGGAGGAAAACAAAAGAATTTCAAAGAGGAAAGCAAGTAACCCAAAAGCAAGAAGAAACTAGAAAGAGAAAGGGGGACCCATTTTGTTCCAACTCAAAATGGGGGTGGTTATGCAAGGCATAACAAATGGTGACTCGGCTGGGAAAATGGCTTAACCATTTTCAAGAAGCTGAAGGCTTCAGCTACCTAGAACTCCTGGTACATGACCGTCACAACGCCAGTTGGGTCAGTTTTAACAAGCAAGGTTGAGCTAGAATCTCAAATGTAAGCCAATAGTAACTAGCCTTGAATCTATGTGTGTGCTTGATAGTGCATCATCTTTTCATAAAGTTTTCCCTATCTTTCGAACCACAATGTGCAAGATTTGAGCTACATGAGTTGATTCCTTTTAGCTGTCATGCAATGATATCCTAGGAATTGCTCCACTACCAGTCAGGCGTCTATAGCCCTGACGGAGATACCTTTAGTTTCCTCATAGCATTGCTCTACTGCCAGTCAGGCGTCCATAGTCCCGATAGAGATATTGGAATCACCCATTCACATTGAATCCTCTTCTCTTTAGGTAATTTTTCTTTTTCTTTTTGTTTTCTCATAGAGTTTCAGATATTCCATTTAGTTCTTTTTCAATATGTCAGATGTTTAACATCTGATCTGGGTTGAAAACTACCATGGACCTCAAGACAACACTTGGGAATCAGATTTTTCACTCAAATCTTGCAACACCATAGTCCTAGGACATATATACCCTTACAAGAGGAGATGTTCTCAATGATTTGTGAAAGATTCAGAGGAGCTAATGAAGGTTACTTACTTTACACCTTGTCTTCAAAACTCTCACAACTATTATTGACAACAAGCATGAAACAAAGAATTCAGGACAAAATCATCCAATCAGAAAGCCCGAAAATATTTAAACCACTTCTCTCCTTGTGACCATAGTATGCTTCAAATAATCAACCATCATTTAAAGAAGGAAAAAAACAGAGAAACCCCAAAGAACAAAACAAAACAAAAACCATAGAACAAGGGAAACAAAAATGTAGAAAGGAAAGACAAACAAACAACAAACTATTTACAAACAATAAGCAAATTATTTACACAAAGAGCAGCAAATTATTCACATAAAGAACAGAGCTATTTACAAGCAGAAATTATTTATACAAATGCATCACCCAACAAAATGCAAACTTCATGATTCAAAGTAGTGTTTAAGAAACTATCCATTAATAGGCAATGGGACAGGTTCTCTAGTTAGAGTACTCAATCTGAAAGCGTTTTCTCCTAGGATCTCAGCAACCTGATAAGGACCTAGCCAGAGTTTATCAAATTTCTAGTGACTACCCTTCTTTTCGCTAGCCTTGTCCCAAAGCAACACAAGGTATGATATCCTAAAATATTTAATTTTAGCCCTTTTGTCAAAACAACGTTTGACAACAGCCCGGTGCTTAGAGAATTACTGCAAGGTAGCATCTCTCTGTTCTTCTAATTTTAACAAAGCAGCTAGTCTCACCTCTATCCTATTGTCACTAGAGTAGAATTTCTACATGAACTCAAGGATAGGTATTTGTAGATGGATAGGAAAGATAGGCTCTTGGCCATATACCAGCTTGAAGGGTGAGGTGTTTAAAGCAACTTTAATCCTAGTCCTATCCGCCCATAATGTGAATCTCAGTTGGGTATGCTAGTCTCTAGGGTTATGCTCTAATAGTTTCTTAATTACCCCTAAGAGATTCTTGTTGGTTGACTTTGCTACTCCATTGCCTTGTGGGTAATAATTTGAAGAATATTTCAAAACAATCTTGTGATCATATGCCCAGGAAATAAACTCAGTAGAAGAAAAAGTAGAGCCATTGTCACATACCAGAGCGAAGGGTACCCCAAACCTTGTAGTGATGCACTCAGTAAGGAACTTGATCACTATCTCTGTGGTGTTGTTCTTGCAGGGTATAACCTCTATCCATATTTTGCAATAATCAGTAGCAGTCAAGATAAATTTGTGTCCTGCAGAAGAATTCGGGTTAATCACCCCAATAAAATCTAATGCCCATTGGGAAAATGGCCTTACCTCATAGAGAGGCTGTAGAGGCATGGCTGAATGGCATTCCATTATTGCAGAAATCTGACAGATATGGCATGTTCTCACATGGTGATGGGTGCCTTTGAATACCCATGGCCAGTAATAACCAAACCTGAGGATCTGATGTGCCAATGAATCTGCAGAGCCATGACCCGTGTCATGTTTCCCATGAAACTCAGAGATCACATGTTTAGCCTCTTGATGATCAAGGCATCTCAGGTATACTCCTTCGAAATTCCTCCTGTATAGCAACCCTCCTTTGATCATATAATGAGAGCTCTTCATTCTTAGCGCTCTCCTTTGGGTTGCATTCATCCCTTCTGGACATCGATTGTTGAGCATATAGTAAACTATATCAGCATACCATGGGTCATTAGAGAAAGTCTGGGTCGTGTATTGCTGATAGATGATGTTGTCGCCAGCGTTCACCATGGACTTGGATAAACTTGTGCCCCTGACTAGATTCATAGGGTGTATCTCCAAGTTGAATTCTTGCAGGATGGCCATCCATTTGCCTCTCCTTTCTCCCAGCTCGCTCTGCTTGAGTAGGGACTTCACAACCGTGTTAGAAACTACAGCGATGACTTGGATTCAAAGGATGTAATGCCATAACTTCTTGATAGCCCGAACCAGTGCGAAAGCTTGCTTCTCCAGAGGTGGATATTTAATTTCCACGTTTTTGAATGGAGAGCTCATGAATGCAATCATCCTCTCCTCTGCCTCTCCTTTTCATTGGGTTAAAACAGCCACGCATGAATGCTCAGAGGCAAAAGAGTAGATGTAAAATGGTCTAAGATAGTCAGGGCTGGTGAGCACGGTTGCTTCTGAGATGGATCGCTTGACTTGTGAGAACGCGACCTTTGCTTCCTCAGTCCACTCTATCTTGGCATCTTTCTTCATCATCTCATTCAATGGTTTCACGACTTCAGCAAAGCACATGATGAACTTTCTCACAAAGTTGATTTTCCCAAAGAAAGATCTTAGATCTTTCTTGCTCCCTGGCCTGGCAATCTTCAGAATGGATTTGACTTGATCTGGGTCGATTGAAATCCCTCTTTAATAAATTATGTGCTCCAACAGCTTCCCTTTAGAAACTTCGAACATGCATTTGTTGGGATTTAGGGAGACACCATATTGGATGCATCTCTCGAGAACTTTGGCTAAGTCCACAGCATGATTTAGTCGGTCTTTGGAGAACACTGTCAGGTCGTCCATGTAAGCAATAATGCACTTACCAATTAGGTCCTTGAATGCTATGTCCATGGCGCGTTGAAAAGTCGCTCTGGCATTTATCAAACCGAATGGCATCCTTCTGTATGCAAAAGTTTCCCATTTGGTAGTGAAGGTTGTCTTCATTTTGTCTTCATAGTCGACCATTACCTGATTATATCTAGAGTAACCATCTAGGAATGATATCATTTGAGATCCATTGACAGTCTACAGAACTTCATTTAGAGAAGAAAGTGGATAATTATCCTTTTCTGAGGCTCTATTCAAATTTCTGAAGTCGACACATAGCCTGATCTCCTCGTTTTTCTTACGAACTAGGACTAAGTTAGCCACCCAGGTTGAATGGCGTACAGGGAAAATTATACTTGCTGAGAGTAATTTCTGAACTTCTTTATAGATCAATGGTTCAATCAGGGCATTGACAGGGCACTGCTTTTGTCGGAAGGGTTTAGCTTCGGGCTTCAAGGGAATAGTGTGAGTCATAACAGAGGCCTCAAATGTCTTTAAGTCTTCATATCCCCAAGCAATTGCAGAAATATCTTTCTTAAGTGCCTTCAATATGTCTTTCCTAATTGCTTCAGGGTAGGCCTTCCCTATGTAGACATTCCTTTCAGGGCCAGAATCGACAAGGTTAACTGTCTCATATTTGCCTCCCTTTTCTTCAGCTGATATCTTCTCTCGAGCCCTTGGGTTTGAATTAAAGATCCTTTCCAAGGCCACCATTCCCTTGGGAATGTTATTATTCTTTAAGTTAATAACTCCTTCTGTATCACATTCCTCAGGGTTCCAATCTCCTTGATCTCTGTTGAACTCATCAATAATTTTCCCCTCAAAAACATCTGAGCTTGCTAAGAAAGCAAGAATATGTTGATCATCATCAAAGACTTGGAAGTTCGTGATATTATCAGAAACTGCAGGGGTGGAAATTAATTCCACTGAGAATTTCTTGAGCTTGGAACCTTGCATAGGTTCCAGGGTGCTTGCAGCAACAGCCAATGAATCGGCTACATGATTTTCTTCTCTAGGGATTAAGCTAATCCCAAAGGCACCAAAGTCCTCAATCAGGTTTCATACCCAATTTCTGTAAGCCACCAGTCTTCTGTTGTGACATGTATATTGACTGCATACTTGCTTGATAACAATTTCTAAATCTCCCTTGACCATCAAGGCTGTAACTTTCTTCTTGTGTGCAAACATCAGTCCCCATGCCAGAGCTTCATACTCTGCTATGTTGTTAGTACACCCGAATTGCAACCTATAAGAAGCAAAGAAAGTTTTTCCTTTGAGGCTGTTTAGTACAATTCCAAAACCACTGCCTGTCTTAGATTTGCATCCATCAAACGTGAGGGTCCAGAGTTGATCAGGGGTTGGAGTTGATTCTTTTGAAGTTGTTATGGGTGTTTGATCTAGATGAGTCACAATTGGGGCTGCTTGATCTTTTGCATCAAGTATGGGGAAAGGATGCTCTGTAAATTCTTTAGATACACTCTCCAATTCCTGCTTAGTTATATCATCTGACCTGTGGCTATCCTTCTGATAGTCACTTGTTTCTTTGGCTGACCCCTTGGTTTTTGGTACACTCATGAACACAGGAATGTCGGGCAAGCCTTGGGGTTGTTCCACATGAGTATGTTGGCTAAGACATGTGACTGAGGCCAGTTCAATTTGGGAAGGAATTTATTTTGTAGGTGTCCTATCCCTGGTTAGCATTGTTGCTTCCTTGGCTTCAAATGAGAAGCAGTCTACAATGGTCTTAGTGTGGCTTGTGCTAGATTCCCTAGCTTTGGAAACATGATTTAAAATGCCAATGCATGGTTGGAAAGTCAGTTCATAATGACTTTGGTAGTGTACCTTGCACCAATTAGGGAGTAGGAGACTTTGTAGATCTACACCTTCTCCCAAGACCAGCTGATTTTGTTGCAGTTTTCTGACTAATGCCTACTAATTTTCATCAATCATAAGATCAGGGGACTTTTGTATGGGCAGTTCTTTGGGATCAAGAACAACAAAGGTTAAAATTTCTTCTCTTTTATAAACACCTATCCCAGTTTTGAAATAGGCTACCATATTGGGGCAATCATATTCTGTGATGATATGCTTGAGGTGGGGCTCACTTTCAATCCTAATCTGAGTTGGGATCCCTCTCCATGGTAGCCACATATGTGAAAAGTCAAGGGAAAGATATCCCCTAGACTTTTCATCAAATCTCTGCTCAGTAACATACCATAAGTCTCTGGGATGTCTGCCACTTGGACATCTATATTGGTTTGAATCCTAGGGTCTGATTCTACTTGGACATGTACATTTTTCAACTCTCCAACTACGTTAACTTCTATTTTTTAAAGTTGGATTACCTTCTTGTTAGTTTGGGCAGGGTCCAATCCCAATTTCTTACATATAGAATATGGCATGACATTGCCTGACGCCCCTAAATCCAACAAACAGTTATGTAGATTCTTCCCACAAATTCTTAAACTCAGGAGAAATGGTGGGGTACCTACCTTATTTCTCTACAAGGCTGCATTCATGTCTGTAGCAGGTGCAACCTTGCCTTTTCCTTTTGATTTATTAGCTAGTTCTAAAGCTTTCAGCACTATCTCCCTTTGAGCAGGGCACCACTTTAAGATGTCGAAGAATGACGAAGAAGTTTTTTGTCTCTGCATCTCAGAAACAACATCAAATTCCATATTATAACTTGGATTACTTTTGGAAATGGTAGATGAATTACCCTTATTACAGAAGTTAGGCGGGCCTTTTGGTGGAGGAGGATTATTATCAACACCTTGATCTGGAGGCACCATGTGATTAGGGGATGTTGATGTAGTGAACGGACCTTTATTCTGATTTTGCAAGAAGTGTCCTCCTTTGGCCTAAAAAGCTTGGCATCATATGAATCTTCCTCTGGTTCATTCTCCTCTTGCCTTGGGAATGATGGTTCCTCCTCAAAGAGGTCATAAGCCATTGCAGTATCCACTGAATCACCTCCTTTGTTTGAATTCCCCTAGAATGTGTGGGCATCTTTGTGTGCCATCTTGACAAATTTCTCCATCTGAGGGCAGTTTACCTTAAAATGGGTTGTAGTATCATGCAACCTGCACCAATTGGTCATGAAGTTGAGGTCAACCACGTTTGCAGTATGTGTTCTCTCCTCATTTTCCTGATAGTTATGAGAAACTCCCCCATTATTGGGCCCTGTGTTCCATTGTCTGTTGTTGTTTGGCCTTTGATTATACCCTCTATTCTGATTCTGGTAGCCCTGGTTAGAGGAATTTTGGCCCTGATAACCCCTTTGGTTGTAATTGTTGTTATTCTGATAAGTACCCTGATTGTTGCTGTTTTGATTGGGATAATTACCTTGGCTTTGAACAGGGTTCAATTGAAGCCGAGCCATGTCATTTGTAACCTGAGATAGTGTTTTCTTCAAGGTTTCTACCTCATTTGTAAGCTGGACTGTCTTCTCACTTTCCACATTCTTAGTAGCAGGTGGCTAACCACTATGATTTGGTGTTCCAATTTGGTTTTGATGACCATGGGAACTTTGAGGAAGCTGTGATTGTTGAAAAAGATCAAAAGTTCTAGTAGCAAAGAATGGGACATGAGGCTGAGTTTGCAATTCAGATATAGGCCCATAGTGGGAAGGAGACATTCCTGGGATAGTATTGAATAGAGGAGTTGGGCTATGCATCTGATATCCTATTGAAGGGAAACCTCCTCCTACGCCTCCTTGTTGAGAACTGATTTGTTGTTGCAGCTTGATAGCTAGATGATAGACTTTGGATAGAGAATCAATATCAGTTGGTTGATAAGTCCTTTGAAAGAACAAGCCAAGCAAGGGGTCTATAAATCTAAAGTAAGCTTGGATGGCACTATTCTCGGTGACTAGATAGGGATCCTTCAATCTCCTATACATTCGTTGGAACCTGGTATTGAATAAAGACAAGGGTTCACTTGGTTCCTTTCTAATGGTAGCAAATTGGTGATATAAAAGAGCTGGATCCACATAGATTCTGAATTGATTAATGAAAGCATTTTCCAGGTGTGTCCAGGTCAGAATAGAACCTTGAGGGAGATTAAGGTACCAATTGTAGGCCATATCCCCTAAGGAATAAGGAAACAACTTACAAACTACATCATGGTGGGCTATTTGAGCTCTAGCACAAGCATCCTTAAAGGCTTGTATGTTCTCTTCAACACTCCTTGATTCACCATGAATGTACTTAGGACATAATTTCTCAAGGTTCTTAGGTAGGTCATGAAAACCTCTAGGGATAGTCCCCAATGGAGAGGGATTATTTTGAAAAAATGCCATTGGTGGTGGTGGTGGTGGTTGAGCCAGCTGTTGTATGGGTTGAACCAGCTATGATGGCAATTGAGATGGATTAGATGGTGGATTAATAGGTACCCATTGAGGTATTGGTGAAAAGCCTAGTGGAGTGAGTGGAGCTGATAAGGGTGGTATGATAATTACCCCAGTTCTGTGAATCTTGTGTCTTGTCGGGGTCTTAAGTTCTATCAAGGGTGGTGGATTTTTAGCTGATCGAAGAACTCTACAGGACCTTTCTGGTGAGAAGAACCCAATATTATCTAGCTTGCCCTTCTAGGCCCTCCTTCTAGTGTCAGTTCCTGTTGACAGTGCTTTTGACACAACAACATGCAAACAAAATATTGCTACCCTATTTCTCCTGAAACAGAAAGATGATCACATGGATATCTTAGCTCCCAAGGTCTACGTAGTTGGTTCTCAACTATGCTGATGTCCCTCAGTGGTCAATGTGACAGTAATGTTCAAGGGGCCTGCTGGTGTGAGCTTCTGGATTGTTCTAAGATCAAGCATGAAATAAAACCTAATTTAACTGGGGTTTTTAAAGAAATAGAAAAAGATAGATCAGGGCTTTGGAACAAAAAAGAACAATAATTCATCCAATGTTAACCAGACTTATTAACTTCAAGGAATTGTAAACTAAAACTGAAGAACAAGATTAACTTGTGATTAACACACAGTTGTATTCATTCCCAGTGTTGATTTGATAGCAGATTGCAATTCACCTATTTAAACAAAACATAAAATAACATTTCATTCCTTGAAGACTTCACAAATCAAATGATTAACTCAAGACAAACACCATTCTAAAACACAACATGAAATAGATTTTAATCTGGTTGCTTCTATGTTGGTGAAACAGATAAGCAACATTTACAAACCTAGCACAATCACCAGTGTATAGATAATCTGTGATTTCAAATTGTTTCCATTTACACTAAGGAAACTGAAACGTACATTACTCTATTCTAAATTTGAATCTAAATCCTAACCAAGAAGACAGAAGAAAACTCCTATTACAAAGAATCAGGAGGCAACTCTACTCCTTCTGTTAACTAACTAATTCTTGGATTTTCTTCTAACTGTCTGTTCTAACACTAACTATCTAACCTTAGAAATTCTCTAAAAGTTCTAACTTTGAATTTCTAACCCTTACAAAGAGGCGAGAATGCCATTATATATAGAATGTACTGAAAGAATGTGTTGTTCCCATATTAGGGTTTTACAAAAAATATCTGCTTCCAGGAGAGTCGACTCTTAGATCTTTCTAAGGAGGGTCAAAGCTGCAATCAATGAGAAGCCCTGCTATCCAGGTCGGTGATGGCTTGACCTCAGGAGAAGCCTTTAGATATTTTTGTAACTGTAGCATTTACTCTTCTATCTTCGTGTCCACCTTCGAACTCTGTTGGGGTCGCCTTGAATGCTTAGAATATCTCCAGGGAACTTTACCATTAATACTGGTCAATCTCCGCCAGTGGTTACCATAGCTGTCCCTGTGAGTCACAAATTCTTCCTTCCTTCGTCTTCCTTCATGCTCCAAACTCCTGTTGCAGGTTGACCGTCCTTCGGAACATCATCGGGCCTCTCTTTGATTTGAACATTACATCTGAGCTGATCCATAGCCTCCATGATCTCAGAATGAATCCATCCTAGCTACATTATGTTAGTCTTTTCCATAGGAGTGGTCAATCGGTGAATAGCCCATCCCAGCTCCTTCTGATTGGACGATCATATACCACGCTAGATTCTCGAGCAGTCAAGAGTGATCTTCCTTAAATCGCATGTCGGTGAGACACTTATCGTGTCTCCCCGATGTGATTTTGTCTTCGAACAGTTATCAGCACAATGCAGACCAGTCAATGAGAGCCCTCGATGAGCTAGAGAAGTCATACCGAGCTCGCAAAACCTATCGGCAAGACTGTATGCTCCCGATAAGACCACATGGCACGTATCTTTCTTCTCGGCGGCACATTCTCATGTCAGGGAGACACCGTCGGGTCGGTAAGGCATCATACCAAACCTGTTCCATCCGCTCAAAGTATCCCCGAGTTCCTTTTATTCCTCCAAGCTCAGCCCCTTTTGCTTTGGTATGACCATCACAAGTCAGTGAGAGATTACCCCGAGGCCTAGATCCTCTGGCGATTTTGTTTCATTTCGGCTAGACCCTATTGAATTTGCAAGAGGTTACGCCAATAGTATGTCGTGTCGCCGAGAGCCTATTGTTTTGATGAGACCTTCCACCGAAGCCACGTTGCTTTATGTTGGCAAGACTAAGTCCCCTCGCCAAGACATCTTGGTGAGCCTTCCTTTCTCTAGCGAGCACACCCTGTCGGGGAGACTTTCTTTCTTCACCAAGATCTTATGGTGAACCCTTGAATCGTTCGTTGAGCTACATATGTTTCGGTGGGACACCCACCGTTCAGTGAGAACTCCTGGTGAATTCAAAATACTTCACCGAGGGGACAATCCCTTCAGCAAGACTGATGGCCATCGGTGAGACATCTCTCTGAATCCCCTTAGCCTCTGGTGAGCTCCTCCTTATAGCATCTCCCATCGCTGAGACACTATCGGGTCGAAAAGAGATCTTACCAAACCTGATCCATCCGCTCAGAGTGTCCCCGGTGCCCAGATCCTTTGGTGATTTTACTTCATGTCCGCAGGACTCCTTTTGGTAGGGGAGACCTTTCCCTGAATTCTCTTTATTCTCGCCGGGCTAATTTTATTTCGGCAAGACATCTTTGAGTCACCCAGACACCACGCCGAATGCATCCAGTCTCTCCGAAGGCCTATCTTATTAGAGGGAACTCCTCCAGTTGGCAAGACTTTTCCACATCAGTAAGACATCTTACTGAACATAATCCATTCTCCCGGACGACAACCTTCTTCGGCGTGACCTCCTCCTTTCGGCCAGACACCATGCTGAAACCACAACTTTCTACTGACCTTTTCATTTCAGGAGGCCTCCTTTTGGTCACCGAGACATATTGATTCTCTCACCAAAGATCGCCAATAGAATCCCCTTGCGCTACGTCAGTGTGACTAGAGCTGCTCAGTGAGACGTTACCCCGATGTAGTTGAGTCTCACCGAAGGGTTGCTTTTTTGGTGGTCGGTAAGACATTGATGGTTTGCTGAGTCTTTATACCGACGAAAAAATCTCTCCGCGATGGGAAATTTTCACTGTCAGTTGGCAAGACCTGAAGATTTTTCCAAGACCATATGCCAAAGGAGATGACTCCTGCCGAAGTGTTTGCTCGTTCTGCGACACTTGGTGAGACTTCATGAATTCACTGAGACTTCTTGGTGAAGAGAAAACCTCTCGTCGGTATGCATTCTCTCTGTTGTTGATCGGTGAAACCTTTGGGTCTCGCCGAGACCTTTCTCCGAATGAGAATTTCATGCCAAAGGGAAGCTCCTAGTTGTCGTGACCTCGATTGATGTCTTGTCGATAGTTGATTGCACATGAATTTCGCTTGCTATGCCATCTCTGGGGTCTTGCCAACTTTTACCTTAACTAATTTTTAGGACCAACTAGATTGAGGCATGCCTTTCAACTGAGCTCTCCTAGAAAATATCATCATAGGTAGGATTTAATCCTGCAAAAAGGAAGGTCTGCATTAGTCCTCAGAAGCAAATAAGACATATTATAATAAATCCACCATTGCTTATAATTATTTTATTGAATTCCTAGCAAGAAGAAAACCAACCTAGGCAGAGACATAACCAAAATTAAATCAGATAGATCAAAAGTAAAAATTAGGAGGAAAACAAAAGAATTTCAAAGAGGAAAGCAAGTAACCCAAAAGCAAGAAGAAACCAGAAAGAGAAAGGGGGACCCATTTTGTTCCAACTCAAAATGGGGGTGGTTATGCATGGCATAACAACTCCGAAGAAGGAAACTTAAAAAACCAGTTAGAGAACATTAAGGTGAACAAAACCCATATTTTAGAATTGAAAAATTCTTTGGAAATCGCCCACAAGGTGCACGTGGAATTTTGGGTCTCCACAACTATTCTTGAACAAGGGCCATCAGAGGATTGCAGCCCGCAAAGTGCCCACCGACATTGTCTAGTTCCTTAAACAATAAACTTCAAAATGATGGTCATCCTCCTTGGGCCCATGTTTGTGGGAAGACGCTCACACCTTGTCATCACCGTTCAAGAGTTAAACAAAAAATATGAGATAAAATGAGAGCTTTTCACCCCTTCGGGTCTGCAAATGCGGGCTTCCACACTTGGGTCACCCCTCTTGCTGCACTGTTTCAAAACTATTGATTGGTCATGTCCTCCTGCATTGCAGGTCCCACTGCATGTTCTTCCATTCATTGTGCCCATAACCTAACTTCTCTGGCAGACTGTTGAATGTAGATCTCTATCGAACCCTCACCATTGATTCACATCGCTAATTTCAAATGGTGAAGTCTTAGGATCCTACTGCTAGGCAGGCCCCACATCGGTAACTTTTGATCAATCCACCGAGCCAAAAATGCCTAAGTCTAGGCACATGGAGGGCTGCTCGTTGCGAACCTCCGACTGCGGACTTCCATCATGAGTCTACCATTTTGAATGGCCCCGGCTTACCATCTGTTTGTCTTGTGGACCCCACACTGACTGCCTCCATTTGGAGTCTGAAGCAATATGACCAAGTGTGAAACACTAGACGGGAAGCTCCATGTGGACGGCTGCTTGCGGATGGTCGTCCCACTCTCACCGCGTCGAAACTGTCAACAACCTCCATCAGCCCATTATGCGGAGCCCAAACTAGCTATCTCCCTTTGGCCATTTACAAGCAAATGAGTAATTCCTAAACCTCCTATAGAACTAATTATATGGGCCACCCATGGCGGAACTCTATCCCGCCTCCGCCCTTCAAAATGGCTGACCTCCAATGCCTTTCTGCATCTCCTTGCCCGCACCCATCCAAACCGTTTGGACTAAAAAAATAAAACAATGTCATCCTCCTCGGCCGCGAGCCCCACACTACAAGATGCGGTCTGTGGGATTCCTTCCTGCCAATGTCGTTTCAAATGGAAAAACCTAAAAAAGCCAAGGTACCCCCTACACCCACATGTTTTAGATCCGTACGCTTGAATGACTAAGCTAGCAATCCTAAAAACTCAAAGATGATTTAACCCATGTAATAAAATGGCTTGACCTCCTTAGTGGGCCCCACCTCATGATGAAATTCCAATGTGGGTAGAACCATGCAGGCCACCATGCCCTGTCCACCATCTGTCCACAACTGCCTTCAAAATGGCTGCCAGCCTAGGGAGGTCTATACTCCTTGGCCCATATTGTGATAACTCCTTCAAACGAAAGGCTAATGATGATCTGAAAGAAATGTTAGGACCCTTGAATGATGAATTACTCGATCTAACATTGGTTTTGTAGGATTTTGCTAATGTTTCTCATGTTTTACACTTGAATATGCTTATTGCTCCTTTACTTGATGGATATATGGAACCAGTTGCGGGACCTTCGGAAACATCTATGGAGAAAGAAAAGGGAAAGAAAGCTGCCAAAGAACCAAGAGGGAAGGAGGACAAGGATCAAATGAAGTACAAGTTTCAAGGAGAGGACCTCAAGTCAAAGGTCACCATAGATTGGGACAAGGTCTCAGATATCAACTTGGGGCATATCGACATTCATGAATTCAAGCAAAGGGTCATCACCAATCCTACCATAGAGAATGCCAAAAAAAATAGAAAGAGTTGGTTGCCCAAGGCCGCTAGTTTCCCACCTACCCTCATGGCTCCCGAATTAGTAATGGCCTGCAGAGAGGCATATAAGGGAAACACAAAAGAATTTTGGATAGGGATGGAAACATATTGGCTGACCTATCCTCCATGTCCATTGGGAAAACTTTTCATATCCCCACCTTTGATGCAATGGAGGAAAAATCCAAGGAATATGCCGAGAGAATGTGGAAGGCTAACCCCCTCAAGTACAAGAAACTAATCAATCAATACTGGTTAAAGGAGAAGAGGGGTAGTGCAAACAAAGTGTTGCAAGATCTCTTTAGAAGTGATTTCTATGAGGAATACCATGAATTTCTAACCTTTTTAAGTAGGGTCATGGGCCTTCTAACCAATGCTTTCTTCTAGGAAGGGATGTTGTACTTCATAGAAGAAATCATCAGAGGAGAAACTCAATTTCACTGGGTAGGAATTATTAGCAACTTCCTACATGAGTAGTTTGTAGCTATAAAGAAGACCTCATAGTTCTATATGACCTCATACTTGGTCTATCTACTAGCCGACCGTGCTCAATATAGAGGATTGTTTGTGGTACCAAGCCAAACTCCAGGGGGAATTGAAGGTCTATGATAGATACCCTCAACTATAATACATGAATTTCAAGAAGGATTACTGTAGAGTCAATGATGCCTTCATCGGGTATATCATCCAATTACTTGGAGGTGACTTTGAAAGGAGAGTCACAGATAGTGCTAATGCCTCATCCACCTATTTAGCTTTCTATTTATTTAGTTTCTTAAATTTACTTACATCCAAATTGAGGGTTTCTCAGAGAGACCATATAAGCTGCCCCAGTACTTGAATGACCTATTGGTATTGCTCGATCTCTCCTGACAATTGCATCATGCTCATACGCTACTGAGTGAAAAACATAGGCCAGGAATTCCATATCCTCTAACATTTCGCCAGGGCATGTATGTAATTCCCACATCCCAATGTGCGGAAAATTTTGAGAAGGATAGAAATGAATATAACTTGGAGCTCCACACAACTAGGCCACAGATGGATCTATAAGATAAACTTAAGAAAATGGTTGGGAAGGAGGACACCCACCTACATAACATTGAAGAATTTTAGGAAAATTGCAGAGATGATAAAGAAGTACATATGAGGGACTACATGTGCATGATGACGTATTTTGTCAAGACGGTCAACTTGTTTCTAGTGCCGAATCAAGTTGTGGAAGATGAGAACATGGTGATTGATCCTAGATATGATGTTGTTTCCTTTTTTACCATTGCCCCTGATTGAATGGAACGAGGAAGAGGTCAGTGACCTCGATATTTTGATGAAGCCCATAGAGGCAAGAAAAAAACAATGGATTGATGGACAGGTAGCTCAACTGAAATTCCAAGGTGTAACTTTGACCTATGGTGAGCTCGAGGATGAACATGAGAGCGAGACCAATAGTGCCACTATTGCTACCCCATCTGGAGAGACATCCAAGTCTCCTCCCACTACCTAATCAAAGAAGAGAAAAGAGGTGGTTGAACGCTAGCCTAAGCATAAGGTCTATTCAAGAAAATTATCTGAGGGCAAGCCCTCTAAGAAGGCCAAGAAATTAGGTGGTTTCACTAAGATGCCCACCATTCAAGAGGACCCACTCTATGAGGGAGAGGAAGAAGAGGCCGAGCAACCAAATTCCCCACTTGTTTCCTTTGCTCTCACTACCACAACTGGTATTGCTATCATTTCCCTTACTCATCCACCTACTTCTTAAGAAATTCTTGCTTCTTCTCCGCCCACGGTGGAAATTCCAGTTCACGTTGCTTCCACCTCACCTATTGCACCCATCTTGTTGTAGACTCTTCCTTTGCTACCACTTCTCCGCTCTCTTTCGCCTCAATGTATCCATCAACAACCCTTCCATTGGCCACTGTAACAAGGAAAATTCCTACCTTCTCGCTCCTAGAAGCCTTTGCTTGTCATATGCAAAACATACCAAGAGAGCTATCAGGAGTATTAATGAATCCTATAGTACAAGATGCACTAGTGCAAGTTGTTTCCAACCTCCTTATTCATACCCCTTTCATTGAACCACCGAAAATGGAGGCAACAATGTAGATTTCTGAGGAGTTGGAGAGACAAGAGAGGGAGGTAGTAAAAGAAATGGAGGAAGAAACTGATGATTATCATGAGCATCCTAAGCATCAGCACCTTGTTATTGATGAAGTGGTGCATGAAGAGGAGGAAACACAATCCTCTGAGGAAGAAACTAAAGACCCTAGTTCAAAAGATATTGTAGAAACTTTTGGTCAGGAGCTCGAGGAAGAGTTGGTGCAACAACTCAAGGATGTTGGAGAGGAAGTTGAGAAGCAACCCTTTGAAGAGGACACAAATGAAGAAATGGAGGTAACCACAAAACCTCTAATTGGGGAACAAGAAAAAAGCCCTGAACATGGTGAAGAAATGCCTCCTTCAGAAGAAGAAGAAAAAAAGGAAGAAGATAAGCCTAAAGAAGAGGCTAAAGCAAAGAAAAGCCTAGAAACCAAGCATCATGAAGAGCATGAGTAGGAAGAAGAAGATAAGAAGTCCGAAGGGGAAGATAGCCCCAAGAAAAATATAGCCACCACTGAATATCTAGAGAAGGAAGCTATATTTATTTGAGATTCAGATGAAGGAGAGGAATAAAAAATAGAACAAAAGGCTTTGGGTAGTAAAGAAATGGAAATTCAGCATAAGCAAGAAGAGGAAGGTGATCATGAATTACCAAAAGAGGGGTCCCAGATGCCTGAATGGCTAGAAAAACAACTATAGAAGAAGGCCCCCGTCCTCATGGATCCAAAAGCCAGACTAGAATCAATATTGGCAAGAAAAAATAATCACATGGAAGGAGAAGAAACCAAAGATCAAATCCCATATAACAATAGATGTCTTAGGCTCAAGGACCATGCAGATAGCTACTCTGGTGGTGGTAGGAGGAGTTAGATATAATATCTCTACCATTGACTTGGGAACAACCACAAGAGAACAAAAAATTGATCATCTTCAAGGATCAATAGCTACTATTATGCATCAAATGAACAAAGACCAATCCAATAAGGAGGAGCTAAAAGCACAAGTAGCAGATTTAATGACCTGCATACAACAATGGTCCTCGGTTGAGGAGCTGCCCTCAACATCATCAACTACTCCTCTACTGCTCTTGAAAGATCATATCAACAAACTAGAAAGGAGAAAGAATTGGATGAAGGCCACTGAGGATTGGTTCCAATGGGTGGTCTACAATGGAAATATGGGCATTGGCCATGCTGTCAGAATGACAAATAAATTTTGGGAAGTGCAAAAGCAACTTGAAGGCATAAGAAACTTCTACATCGACTTCCTGAAATTGTATAGAATCACATACCCCAAGCTCGAGGCTATCCTCAAGATGCCCAAGAGAACACGGGAGAAGGAGCTTGCACTGGCAAAAGATGATCATTGGCTTGTAGAAACCTAGAAATTGGGCCTTGATCACAAAAGATAAATATTTGAATGGGTGCTCCATGAAGTGGAGCTTGATATTGATTGGGCAAAAAAAAAAAAAATGACTTGCGAGGGATACCTGAAGCTAATGACAAATTATAATTTTCCTTCCATCGAGCTAGATCTGAAAAAGATAAAGCCTTACTTCCATAAGAAGATGGAGGATGGAGCCACTGATGCCCTCACAACAGACTTTATGGATTTTGTTGTGCGAGCCTTTGCGCAATCTGAGCAAGTGATAAAGAATATGCCCAAGTGTGATAAGGATTGGCATGTAATCACTGGCCGATCCAAAAAATTGAATTTCTAGGTGCTCCAATCTGATATCATGGAGTGGAATAAGCTTCAGACATTGATCGAAAAGTTCATAGAATATGCTACTATGAAGAAGCATGAAGGGAATCCGGTGATTGATGATGAATTCCTCACAATATAGCATTAGTTTCATGAGACTATGAGTTGATCTAGTTAAGTGGGACTTAGTTTTAGGAAGGTTTTCCACTATAGCATCCTGCATTGTCACTGTTCATCAGTAGTTTAAGGTCTAGTAACTTCCTCCTTTCCTTTCCCTTATGACTTTTCTTTTGAATAATAACTTAAGACAAAGTTCATTGCACATTGTAAGGCCAAATCTGAAGATCAAAGTGGAGTCTTAGATTTTTGTTCCAAACTTGCATCAACTGCACATCAATTCCAACACCTTAAGAACTCCATTCAAAGGACCAATTCCCCTCCAACTTAACTTACGTAAGGCTTCCCTATGATTACCAACAAGATCACATTGAACCAACTAAATTATTCCAAGCATGTCATGAACTAACACCCGAGATACCTTGGGGTAATTTTCTACAATTTCTTTATAGGAAGTTTCCTTTCAAGAGAGGTAGTGCAATTGTGCATTGCCTGTTTTGAGAAGTGCAAAAACACCCATCAATAACATCATCCACAGATAATGCAATAAACAGTTTTAAACTCGTAATCTTCTATTGATTTTCATCAAATAAGAAACATTTATGCACAAAAAAATGTACTGTCATACGAATAACCATTTTTTATTGACATTATCATTGAACTAACAAACTTCTGAAATAAAATTGCTTGCATTAAAACTATAAAATTATTCAAGTATCTTGCATTAAAGTTGTAAAATAAAAAAACTGTATCTAGTTTCTTGGTAGCCAATCTAACTTCAATCAACCAATCTTTACAATGAGGAGAGAACTCTATGTTATAGACAAAATTAACATCAATCTCTCCTATCAAAAATCAAGATCCATAAATTTGGGTCTAGATCCACAATTATAGGGATGCCTAGTTAAGTAGAAGTGGTGTCTTTGTTGAAACTGCTAGAGCTGAAAGGTACACCTTGTGTCTATTTAGTCAAAATTTGACTCAGAGTTCTAACTCTACCTTCTATTCATCACCACACCCAAATTCTGGCTCACTAAGACTGATTTGGAATTTTCCATCTATCCAAAAACTGACCTGGAAGTGTTGTTGTCCAAAAGGGCATGTGAAACTAGTTGACATATTTTAGTTCATCCTTTAAAAAAACTAGAATATTCTCATTTACCTTTTACAAGTTTCTTTTGGGAATCCATAAAATTCATCAAAAATTATCAAAAAAATCATTTATCACCCTTTCATCAGGTCCATCAATCCAATCTACCTTGAACTTTTCCTTCTCAAACTCTTCAGCAACTATAGCAATTGTTTCTCACATCTAACTAACATCTTTTGTAGCCCATCGAGTTTCAAACCTTATGTTCATCAGCCTATCCGAGAGAACCCCCTCAGGCCTAGCTGCTCTAATCATTTATCCCAGCTATCATTTATTTCTTGCAATGAATCCCATCATCCACTTTGAGGAAAATCTTTAGTAGTAAGTTGTATAACAATTTCCTCAACTACAATGTATGTTGCCTTATGTCATATTGAGCTTTTTGTTTTGTGTTCAACAAGCACTTGGGATTTATAGGTAGTTATTTTTATGGCCTTCTTAAGATACTCGAGATCCTCATCACCTAGAATCCCTGACTAGATCAATATCTCTTTGGGTGTTCTATTATGGTTTTCAAACCCTTTAGATATTTTATGTATTTTTCTTCTTCTCCCCACCAATCTTTAGCCTTTTCTTCAATTTCATCAAGAAGAGTAAGAGCTTCATCGTACTACTTGTATCCTTCCTCCAAAAGTTCTCCAATATCCTTCTTGAAATCATCAAACCAATTATCAAACCAAGTATCCTTTTGTCTCATGACATTCAACCCCTCCATCTCTTTGTTGCTCATTAAAACAAGGATCTCCAATGGTGTTGGTTTTTTAGGAGTGGATGTAATAAACTATTTAAAAAAACCTTCATCTTCCCAACCCAAGCCTAAGCTCATCCTTAGATTTCTTATCCTTAATCAGTCATGATTTGGTGGTGGTGGCAACAATATCAATCATATTTATCTGTTGATTTCATGTATGTTTTCCCAAATTGACAATGTTTACCTGATAATCTGTGGCATGTAATTCCTTGTCATCTTTCTCAGCTATAGGTGTAGCAGTTTTTTCTATCAAGTCTCCATCATCAGTTAACTTTGTAGAATGAACAACACATGATTTCTTCCTTGGATTCACTTTATCTATCTCTTTTACCATTTCATCCCATGCCACTGACTAAGCTTTAACTTGTTGTCTCTTTTCCAAATTTAGCTTGAGCCAAGTGGGAACAGCCGGATGGGTAGTTACTTGTTGAGCATTGGGAGATGTTGATGAAAGAGGTGTAGAAGAAACTACCTCCATGGTCTGCTCAAAATAAATCCTTTGTTGCTCATTTTTCTCTTTTTATGACCTTTCCTGTTCCATTCTCTCATTTTGAGCTCTTATTTCTTCTATCTTTTTCATTTCTTCCTCCTTTTGCGCAACTTCCTCTTCATCTCTTAACCTCTATTGTTCTAACTCCATGGCACAAAGTTATTCTTTTGCTTCTTTATCCTATTCAACTTTCTCCTTTTGTTCCAACTCTCATACAATAGCTTCTTCTTTAGCCTTCTTTTGTGCTTCAACAACTTCCTTTTCACGAGCTAACTCTTCAATTTTCTTTCTTTGTTCTTCTTCAACACTAGCTAATTCTTCAATAGCGAATCTTCAAGTAGTTTCCATTATTTATTTCTGCTCATCTTTGGTCAAAACATCATTAGTTGTGGCTTCACCCCATAGATCTCCTTCTTCAAACCCAGTCTCCTCTTCTCTAGGTTTCTGCCCAACCCTCTCCAAATATTCTTCCCATTCTGCTCTCTCTCCTTCCTGAGACGTAGTTTTCTCAGAATTTGAGGGGATAGGTGAATCTGTTACATTGATCATAGGAGGCCTCTCTTCTTCACTAGTCGATTCTTCTGAAGTTGATGGTGTAGTTAGGGGAGTATCCTTAGTTTGTAAAGGGACAACAAAAGGTCCTTCTTCAAAAGCCTATTCTCTAAGGTATACAGTTTCTATGGGTGTAGCACCAAGACCTAAAATAACTCCTATAGTAGCAGCTTCATAAGAAAATTTAGCTCTTTGCAAAGCTTCATTAACCTATTTAATTAAAATTTCTTCTTTTGTTAGGGTTGGCTCTTCTGTGGATGGCTCTATTGTTGCAATACCTTTCTTCAATCTCTTGTATTTTCTTATCTCAGTAGAGGAAGTATGTTCACTACTAGAATCTCTCTTCTTTGAAGCTTTAGCCCTTGGTTGCTTTAAATAGAGATCAATCCATTTTAAACTTCTATCCACCACTACCCATGACACTTTAAGGATATTAGTTTCCTCCTTTTCCATAACAATTGATGGGCCCCAAATCCTTGGTAGCCACTTTATCCATTTCATAGTAGGGATCAAGAGTGATCCCATTGTCAATAGTGCCTTCTAGTTATCTTGTTTGACCTCAAAATCCTTCATTTGGGGAATTGTTAATCTTTCATACCCCCTTCTCCTTACTTCAAACTGATCTTGCAAGTTGGCCCAAAAGTCTTCGAGAAGTGGTTGATGATGGGGAAACTATGAAGCATAAAAACCATACATTTTCCTCTTTAGATCAAAGTATTTCTTGGATGTATGATGTTGGAAATTCAGGGACTGAAACTCGTCTGTTGCTGTTTTGGCTACTATCAAAGAGGAAAAAGAATAAAATCCCAATTGCATTGGGAAAGAATGGCAACTAACCTTATGTTGTGCATAAAATTTTACATTCACCTCTGCGGCCTAATGAGAAAACTCCATCAAGACCCATCTGCCACCACAAAACCTTGGCAACTTAAAATGTCTCCCATCATATCCAAATAGTTTGAAATAGGTAGATTTGGGGTGGTATTGGATAAAGCAATAACCCCACTCTTTCATTAACTCCATTGCCTTGTTGGATAATTTGAAACCAACATCACCTATGAGATGATTAATAATAGCATATAAAATGTTTCTCCACTGTCTTCAGCTCTAGTTGTTCATAATAGTCCCAAACCTTCTTCTGATCTAGGCTATCATCCATTGACCCTTTAGTATTTAACCCAAGAAACTATCCCATCCTTGCAGCATAATATACCACATATGAAGACATATAGAATGTCTTGGTTTCTATTGCTTTTAATAGTTGGTCATGGATGTATCTAAAATTATCTGCCCCCAATCCAAAAATGGCCTTCCTTCTAGAATCAATCGAATGAATGGAAACATCTAGTGTTCAAAGATACAAGAGTTTTCCTTTCCAAACACTCTTTCCGACAATGTAATCATATCTCCAATTTATTTAGAGAAGTGAGACCTCTTAGGATTCAATGGTACCTTCTTTACTGATTTCTTCTCTGTCTTAAGCCACCTTTTATTAATCATGCTTTTGTTACCATCCACATCTACTACCCAGAGTTTAAGTGCATCAGCTTCAGTCATAATATTGAGATTAGAGTAAGGAGGGGGATCAAATACTAGTATAATCATTTCTAGGGTCAATTCAATGATCACATTACATTGGGAATCAATAAACTTCCTCTGAGTTGGATTATAAGTTTGTGTAGTAGTTAAAATGAACTTAGGACATTGCAAAACAATAGGAAAACTAGCTACATGAACCAACCCAAACTCTACAATCCTTTTTACCCTTGGGGTAGCATATTCTGAAAAATTATCTTTATGAAACTGGTCCAAATCAATATGTCCCATAAGGGTGTTAGTGATATTCATAACATCAGACCAAAACTTAAATGGTACTAGGGTCCCTTGAAACTTATACTTCATTGTAACGAGAACTTGTTTTGGCTTAAGCCTCTTGGCCTTCATCCCCTTTGATGTTCCTTTAGTGGCCTCTTAATTAGACATTTGTTAATCACCCTGCAATATTGATAATCATCAAGAAAAGAAGAGACATGTGAAGAGTAGATTAGCACAAGCATTCATATTAAATTTTTGCTTATTCAAAATAAAGTCCCATTCTATAATTTAATTCAACATTTTTGGATTTCAGGTTCGGGATAGAACCAAGCATCTGAACATTGTGAGCATATTATTGAAATATTAGAAGTAGGGATTAGGTTGTGGTTCAACACCCATACATATGGTGATGAACAAGGTTCAATGTCAATCTGTGGTCCGATCCCGCAATGTGTTCAACAATAGGAATCAAGCCTTCACCAAGTAGTGATACTTAGCAAACAAAGTCAACGAAGGTTTCTCTATGAGTTTCGTGTTGAATTTTGTGGTTGTGTTTCTAATATGTGGTTGTCATTAATGTCAACACTGTTGGCATTAATGCATTAGAAGTTGTATATGTCGAGGATATTGAGAAAATTGTAATGAAATGAGTTGCAGGTTTACAGTAATGAAGTGAAGTTTAGTCTATCGGTTAGCTCAGTACATTGATGATCAGAGGTTGTGGATAAAGGGTTTCTTGTTGATTATATCTAGTTTATTCACATTAAGTTTCATAGATCTGCATGAAGATTTGATTGAGTTATGAAGATTTGTATTCTGATAGTTTTTTTGTTGCCTCAGTTGGTGTTCTTGATTGAAGATGATGCGATTCTAGTATGTTTAGTTCTTGCGGATGTTTCTCTAGTGATTCATGATGTTTTTGGATGTTTCTAGATTGTTCTCTATCTTTTTTGTATGTCCACATTGATCGTGTTGCTCATGATTGGTGATTTTCTCTCGCGTGTTCATGTTTTTCATGTTCATGGCTAACAGGGTGTTTGTAGCATGCTGTGGATCTTCGAGGAATAATTTTTGAAGGTGGTTCATGTTTGAGGATTTTATTTTGGGTCTTCACTATGTTGCGGCTGACCTTGGTTGATTCACATTAATAATTGATATTGATTTGGGCCAACAATTTGTATTCATTCTATTATTTTGTTGAAGCTGACATGTAGCGATGTAATTTCTTGTTGTAGATATATATAAGTGATTGTTTATGCCATTTGAAAGCATGAAAGTATGTGGTGTGCACAAATAATGTCCTAATAATTTGAAGGTAGAAGCAAAGTGTGAAGAAGAGTGAGCAGAGTATGAAGAAGTGTTCATGTGCTTAACCAGAATTGTAATCAGGCATTAGCAAATGCTATTTTCCCAGTTCAAAATCCTGTGGATCTAATCTGAATGTTTCTGTAAGACAGTGTGTCTTCCTTTGGGAAGTAATCCTTGTTGTAATTGAGCAATGAGCTCTAGGAAGTGTGTCTGAATGCATGTGCATTCCCCATTTTATTCTTTATACTTTTAATAGGGTATAATCTTGTGGACTGACCTCCATCATGGTTTTTCCCCTAACAGGGTTTCCACTTAAAAAATCTTGGTGTTATGTGTATTTCTAATGTGTTGATGATTTATGCTTTCATGGTTATTAATTAGATCTGAGAATAAGGTTAATAAGTTTAATAAGTTTGAATTTCTATGACAACTGATTCACCCCCCCTCTCAGTTTTCTACCCTTGTGTTGCAAATAATTGGTATCAGATCAGGTTCCTTGGAAGAAGTTTAGCAGCTTGAGGTGATCCAGGATGGCGACTTACAAGAAGGATAGTCTAAGATTTGATGGAACAAATTATTCTCTATGGAAGACTCGAATGGAGTGTCATCTGAGATGCATTGGTGAATCCTACTGGAGCATTACAAGTAATAGGTATTTTATCCCACAAAATGGATCCACTACTACTGCTAAGATTAGGGATGATGAATACAATATCAGGGCTAAGGAAGCATTGTTGAGTGCTCTGAATGATTTTGAGATGACTAATGTTATGGATTTGAAGACTGCTTATGAGATCTGGAAAAAAATTGGAAACTTTGTATGAAGGTGATGCTAATGTGAAGATTGCTAAGTTGCAGAGTTTGAAAGGGAAATATGAAATGTTGAGAATGGTAGATGATGAGAATATTACTTCTTTCATTCAAAGAGTGAATGAAGTTGTGTGTGGTATTAGATGTGCTAGTGGATAGTTGGAATAATTAGAGATTCTAGCTAAAGTGCTTAGATGTTGCACATAAATTCAAAGCTACTGCTATTGAGGAGCTTCGAATTGTGACAAATGTTACCCGAGATATGTTGATTGGTAAGCCTACTACTTTTGAGTTGAGCAAATTTGGTGATGCTCTTCCTAAGACAGAATCTGCATTCAAAGCCACTACATCCAAAAGGGATAAAAAAATATATGATCTGAGTGAAAGTTATTTTAGAAAGGTATTCAAGTATGAGGAGGAAATGAGAAAGATTGAAGAAGAAGAAAGAGAACTGATGAGCTTTAAGCACTTATTCTCAAGAGAGGAGCTAGAGGAGAAGGTAAGCATAAAGGGAAATTTCCTATTAAATGTTTTTCTTGCAATAAGATAGGTCATTTTGCATTAAGGTGTTTGAAAAGAGTTCCTAAGTTAAGACCTAACAAGCCTAGATTTTAAAGAAAGTGTTATTATGTTGCTAATGAAGGTGTGACAAATGATGAATCTGATAAAGGGAATGTAAGTGAGGATGAATGGGTATTTATTGCTATCAAGGAAAATAATCCTATGTCTACTGAATCTACTAGTTGTACAAATGTGGAAAAATCCCTAGATGCTCGAGTTGAAGAGAAAGATGAATAGGTAATTGAAATTGGATGCTCTCATCACATGACATGAGATAAAAGTAACTTTGTGAGCTTGGAAAAGTATGATGGTGGTGTTGTAATATTTGGTGATGACAAAGCAGGTGTAATCCATGGCAGAGGATGCATTTCTCTTGATGGTAACCATAATACTGATGATGTCCTATATGTGGAAGGTCTGAAGCATAGTCTTTTAAGTGTTGGATAGATGGTTGATAAGGGATACATTCTTCAGTTCAATGATGGAAAGTGTAGAATATTGGGGAGTTTCAGAAATGTGATTGCATCAGGTACAAAAAAAAAGGTAATATCTTTCACTTGAATGCTGCTAGTAAAAGTTTTCTGATTGCTCAAGTTGATGAAATTTGGTTGTGGCATAGAAGAATGTGTCATGTAAACTTTGACAATATAATCAAGATAAGTTCTACTTAGGATGTGAGGGATCTTCCTAAGTTGATGAAACCTACTAATACTATATGCAAGGAATGTTAGTTAGGGAAGAAAACTAGAATCTCATTTTAGAGCAAACAACATAGTTCAAATGAATTGTTGGAGCTTGTGCATACTAACTTGTTGGTGTAGGAGCACCTAAAAACATGTAATTGCAAAGTGCATTCTATGAGGGTTAGTCTAGGAGTTAGTGATAGTATGAGTAATTTTTGTGTTAAATGAGGTCCATGAGACCACTCATGATGTAATAAGGTTCAAATGAGCCATTTAATGTAGGTTTGAGTCTTTAGAAGGAATTCGAAGTTGAAAATCTTAAGTTAATTATTAGTAAAAATGCATAATTAGCAATGTAAAGGGTTAAAATCCTCTTAAAGAAAGGTGGTTAGGTGGCTATAGGAATTGGAGGAGGTTATTGAAGATATATTTTGTTGATTCCATCGTTGTAAACACAATTTTGAAGATCTTGAAGGAAAAAACTCAATTTTGCTTTGAAACTATGCTCTTTTTTGGTATTTCCTGAATTTTGCTTGGCTAGAACAGTTTGTGCAAATATAGATCTTGGTTGAAGGATGAAATGGAATGTTAGGGAACTGATTCTACTTTCAAATGCTTTAGGTTTGATTGAAAATCATTAATTTTGGAGCGAGTTATCTCTATTTTCCTGAAACTGCCCTGTTTTGGTGTAAATTGGTGGTTTGAGAGTAATGAAATGAGTTTTTAGGGCATTCCACCTACTGTAGCAATTCTAACTCAGTGGAATGACCCCATTTTTTGTAAAATAGGTTTCCAAATTATTTGTAGGTCAGAGGAAGTGTGTTTGTGGGTTTTGGGTGATTTTCCTTGTGAAAGTAAGGAACTAAAGGATGGTTTATGAGGTTTTTGGAAGAAATAACATATTAAATGAAGTTTGAAGCTTGTGCAGGCATAATTATGAGTGTTTGAATAGGTGGCAGGGTCTGGAAAGGTCTGGAGGTATGATTTACAATAAACCCTCCTTTTGAAGGCCTAGAATCAAGGGTTTTAGGGTTTGCCATGTTGGAAGAGTTATTTCTGGAAACTAGTGGTGGATTTAGTAGTTTTTGGGCATTTTAATTCCTACCTCAAGGTTTCATAAGGTTTGGTGGAGTTTAAAGGGTACCTTCTTTGTAAAAGTGGGCTAATCCACTAGCCTTTTCCATGGCAGGAGTATTGGATCTTTGAATTTGTCCAAAAGAGTTGATATTGGTTTTCCTATATGTTTTATAACTTGCAAAAGGGTATCTTAATCATCCTTGAGTTTGTTAGGTGTTTTGGAAAATTTTGGTGAAAATGCCTAAACTAGGTTTGCACTGAAATTGGGGTTTAGGAGTGAAATTGGGAAATTGTGCTTTTGATGATTGTTGAACTTGGAAGACTGGTTGAATTACTTAATATGATCATTTTAATCTTTCTAGATGCCCCTTGAAGGCATGTTTCCAATTTGATTAAGGTTGAGCCTCTTGACTCTGCATCACTTGTGTGGTCCTGCTAGAGTCAAAAGTATACAAGGATACAAGTATTTCATGTTTCTTATTGATGATTATTCTAGAATGATGTGGGTTACTTTCTTAAGGGAGAAATCTGAAGCTCTAGAGAAGTTCAATATTTTTAAGGCTATGGTTGACATAGAGACAAGTCTGAAGATTAAATATCTAAGATTAGATAGAGGTGGTGAATTCACTTCTAGTGAGTTTAATTCTTTTTGTGAAAAGCATGGAATAAAGAGACAATTATCTACATCGCGGACCCCTCAACAAAATGGAGTTGTGGAAAGGAAGAACATGACAATTGAAGAAGCTGCTAGAATTATGATGCTAGAAGGAAATGTCCCTCATATCTACTGGAGAGAAGCTATGAGTACTACTGTTTACACTCTCAACTAGGTACAAATCAAAGGTGATACTAGTAAGACCCCTTATGAGCTATGGTATGGTCATAAGCTTATTGTTAGATATTTCAAAATCTTTGGAAGTAAATTCTATATCAAAAGAGATGAAGATATAGGAAAGTTTGATGCTAGGAGTGATGAAGGAATCTTTCTTGGTTATTCTACTAAAACCAAGGCATGTTGGTGCTACAATAAGAGATTGAGGAAAATGGTTGAAAGTGCAAATGTCAAGGTTGATGAAGACATAGATAGACCATCCAGAACTTGTGGATACGATTCTGATGATCAGAATGACAATACAAATAAAGGAAATAAATTTTAGACTTCAAATCAAGTTCAGATCATTCTGGTGAATCAAGAAAATCAAGAGGAAGGAGAAAATGGTGAAAGTGAAGAAGAGAGATCACAAGAGCTTGAAGCACAAGAACATCCTAAGACTCTGAGGTATGTAAGATTAAATAATTTAGAAGATCAGATTATTGATGATAAGAACAAAGGTGTTCAGACTAGGAGAAAATTTGTAGAAGAATACTATTTGATTTCAAAAATTAAGCCTAATAGTGTGAATGAAGCATGTAAAGATGAACATTGGGTTGAAGCAATGAAAGAAGAACTACAAAAAATTGAGAAGAATGATACATGGATTCTTGTTCCTAGACCTAAGGATAAAAATGTAATTGGAACTAAATGGGTATTTAGAAACAAACTGAATGAGCAAGGTGAAGTTGTTAGAAACAAAGCAAGACTCGTGTGTAAAGGATATTCTTAGATGGAAGGAATTGAATTTGAAGAAATTTTTTCCCCTGTTGCTAGAATTGAAGCTACGAGACTATTTTTTGCTTATGTTGCTTACAAAAACTACAAGGTTTATCAGATGCATGTCAAGTTAGCATTTCTAAATGGAAAACTAGAAGAAGACGTGTATGTTGAGCAACCTGATGGATTTCAATTGACTAATCAGGGAGATGGTTTTTCAATTGAAGAAAGCATTGTATGGACTTAAGCAAGCCCCTAGAGCATGGTATGCCTGATTGGACAAGTATTTGTTGAAGCTTGAATTTAACAAAAGTACTGCTAATAGTAATCTATATTTCAAGATTGATGATGATAAATATTTTATTGTTGAAGTATTTGTTGATGAGATCATTTTTGGAGGAGATGATGGTTTTTGCATGAAGTTTGCTGATGAGATGCAGAGTGAATTTGAGATGTCTATGTTGGAGAGATGAAATTCTTTTGGGATTGAAAATTACTCAGTTAGATAAAGGAATCTTTATATCTTAGTCCAAGTATGTGAAATAATTACTGAAGAAGTTTGGTATGGAAGATTCAAAGCCAGTTGGTACACCCATGGTGACCAGATGTAAGCTGACTAGATACAGATCAATGATTGGTGGATTGCTATATTTTACTCAAACTAGACCTGATATCATAAATTTTGTATGTATTGTTACAAGATTTCAAGCTGATCCTAAGGAATCTCATGTGACTATTGTGAAGAGGATTTTCAAATACATGAAGGGGACAGTTGATTTTGGCCTATGGTATCCTAAAGAAAATGATCTTTGAGTGCCTTTACTGATTTTGATTGAGCTAGAGATGTGAATGATAGAAAAAGTACTAGTGGTGGTGCATTTTTCTTGGGAAAGAAGATGATTTCATGGTTAAGTAAGAAGCAAAATGCCATTTCTTTATCTATTGCAGAGGCAAAATACATTGTTGCTACTAAAAATTCTACTCAAGTATTGTGGATGAAGCAGATGTTGAAAGATATCAGAGTTGTGTATGATGAACCTATTGCTATATACTGTGATAATTCAAGTGCAATTAATATTTCTAAGAATCTGGTGTTGCATTCAAATACCAAGCATATATCTATCAAGTTTCACTTTTTGAGAGAGAAAGTGAGTGAAAAGCAAGTCAGAATGGAGTATGTGCCTACTAAGGAGCAGATTGCAGACATCTTTACCAAACCATTTCCTAAGGATAATTTTGAGTATCTTAGAGGAAAGTTAGGGGTGATTACCCCTCCTAATCAGAACTAAGATGCATTGGTTTGCATCAATATGTGAATTTCATTGTCATATCTTGATCTAGATTGATGTTGTAGTGGCTACTACTCAGGGGGAGTAGTCAGATGTTCAGATATGTGGTTTAGAGCTTGTCTAGAGAAAATAAATCTTTGTAATTGATGTCAAATGGGGAGAAGAATCATGTGAAAAACTGTGAATTATCTAGGGAGAAGAGTCAAAACCTAAGGGGGAGAAAGTGCTAAGAGATAGTTGTGTTGATGGTGTTTTTCACATCATGTGTTGCCATCAACGCCAAAGGGGGAGATTGTTGGATGTTGTGGTTGTGTTGCTGATATGTGGTTGTCATTGATGTCAACACTATTGGAATTAATGCATTAGAAGTTGTATATGTTGAGGATATTGAGAAAATTATAATGAAATGAGTTGCAAGTTGACAGTAATGAAGTGAAGTTCAGTCTGTCGGTTAGCTCAGTATTTTGATGATCAGAGGTTTTGGATAAAAAGGTTTCTTTTCAAGTATATCTAGTTTATCCATGTTGAGTTTTAGAGATCCGCATGAAGATTTGATCAAGTTATGAAGATTTGTATTCTGACAGTTTTTATGTTGCCTCAATTGGTGTCCCTGATTGAAGATGATGTGATTCTAGTAAGTTCAGTTCTTGTGGATGTTTCTTTGGTGATTCATGATGTTTTTGGATGTTTCTAGATCGTGCTCTATATTTTTTGTACATCTGCATTGATCATTTTCCTCTGATTGTTGGTTTTCTCTTGCGTGCTCATGTTTTTCATGTTCATGGCCGATAGGGTGTTTGTAGCATGTTGTGGATCTTCGAGGAATAATTTTTGAAGGTGGTTCATGTTTGAGGATTTTGTTTTGGGTCTTCACTATGTTGTGGCTAATCTTGGTTGATTCACATTAATAATTGTTATTGATTTGGGCTGACAGTTTGTATTGATTCTATTATTTTGTTGAAGTCGACATGTAGCGATGTAATTTCTTGTTGCAGATATATAAAAGCAATTTTTTATGCCATTTGAAAGCATGAAAGTATGTGGTGTGCACGAATAATGTCCTAATCATTTGAAGGCAGAAGTAGAGTGTGAAGAAGAGTGAGTAGAGTGTGAAGAAGTGTTCATGTGCTTAACTTGAACTATAAACAGGCATTAGCATATGCTATTTTCTTAGTTCAAAATTCTGCATATCTAATCTGAATGTTTCTGTAAGACAGTGTGTCTTCCTTTGGGTAGTAAGCCTTGTTGTAATTGAGTAGTGAGCTCTAAGGAGTGTGCTTTAATGCATGTGCATTCCCCATTTTATTCTTTATAGTTTTAATAGGGTATAATCTTGTGGACTGACCTCCACCATGGTTTTTCCTCTAATAGGGTTTCTACGTAAAAAATATTGGTGTTATGTGTATTTCTGATGTGTTGTTGATTTATGATTTCATGGTTATTAATCAGATTTGAGAATAAGGTTAATAAGTTTAATAAGTTTTATTTTTTGTGAAAACTAATTCACCCCCCCTCTTAGTTGTCTTCCCTTGTGTTTCCAACATTTTGATCCCGATAATGAATCAGAAGTCAAAGTTGGGAAATGATACGGAACTAGACCCATAGGAATGAACAAGTGTAAGGAACATATTGAGTTTTGATCTCGCAATGTGTTCGGAAATTGGGATCGGGAAATGATTAAAAACTTGACCTTAAGTTTGTACAATGGGGAAAGGCCAACTCTGAGTTCCAATCCTGACTCTTTGTCAAAAGTCTAGATTAGGATATAAAGTGATACATTGTCCAACACCCTTAGTATATTGAGGTTACGATCTGATCCCTGATCCCGATTATACATTGGAAGTCAGAATTAGAGTGAGTGAAAGAGAGAGACCCAAATAGTAGTAGAAATACAAGTGCAGTTCCAGTTCCAGATTCTGAAATAGATGCAGGAATCAAGAATAAAATAGTAAGCAATAAATGAAGGAAAAATAGATATAATAGTATCTTCAAATCACACCTTAAGGATTGGATCAGTTGGGGTTCAATTATTTTGATTTATAATGGTTGGAATTTTGAATTTATCAATTGAAACACATTTGACTAGGTAGTACGACAAAACCCTAGAAAGCTAGTTCACAATAGGATGAAAAAATGTGCAGACAGAAAGAAAAACCAAAATGCAAGAAAAACAAAATGACAACGAACCAAAGGGTGCAAAGGAAAATAGAAACAAGCCAAAGAAGAAGGAAAGAAAGAAAACACGTAAAACAACGAGCAAAGCAAACATAAGAAAAATAAGAATGAAGGAAAAATGCAAGGAAAAACACCTACCTCCAAACGCAACCAAAAATATGACAGTATGGTGAGAGATAAAAGTACCTCCTCAACCCTAACTCTTGGCATCACTCTAGTTCATTCCATCAAACTATACAAAGCCAAAATGAATGGAAATTGAGGAGTGACGAGAATAAAAACTCATTCATGCATGTGAGCGATTAGACATTAATGCAGGTTAGTTGGACCTTGGGATCAGAGTGGAAGTCATTAATGCATAGTCACATGAACGAAGGTAAGCGAGAGTCAAGATCGCGACATGACAAGACACTAAATTTTCAATGAGTGAAAAGTTCAAGCGAAGGTAAGAAATCCAAACCCTGACAAACAAAGACAAAGTGGGAATTAGAATCGGGATGAAACATGAAACAAGAACTTCATAAAAGTTCTTGGTTCAAGTTTTGGTCCAAAATATAATTCCAAAAAAGACAAAAAGAGAGTCAAAATTTGAGATCGGGATGGAAATAGGAACAAGAACTTTGTAAAAGTTCTTGGTTCAAGTTCTGGTTTGATGTCTGATTCTAACACAAACAAAAATGCACAAGGAAGAAAAGTGGAAGTCAAGATCAGAATGAAAACATGAACTTACACCTTCAAGGGTGCAAGGGGATGATTCTGATCCAAAAATTGAATCTAATAGAACAAAGAAAAAACAAGGAAAAGCATGAGGGTTGAGATAGGAAGAAAAATAGGAATTTAAACTTTGGAAAGTAGCAAGTATGAGTGTCAGTTCGAAACCCGAACCCGAAAAAAAAACTAGGACTTAGGAGAAGAAGAAACAACTCCTAAGACCCAAACAAGAACACCAAGGACAAAAGAAACAATGGGGAACCCATTTTGACCAAAAAAAAATGGGGTGGTTATGCAAGGCATAATAGGTGGAGAATTATTTAAAAAAAATTGTTTCCTAGATGAGTACAAAGCAAGAATCAGACACTCTTTCTAAAGTAGAAGAAAAGTATGTAGCAACTGCAACATGTTGCAATCAAGTATTATGGATGAAGTGGACACTTAAAGACATCAAAGTTGAGTACAAAGAACCTATCTCTATTATTTGTGATAGTTCAAGTGCAATAAACATCTCAAAGAATCCAATGATGCATTCTAGGACAAAGCACATATCAATCAAGTATCACTTCATAAGAGAAAAAGGTTGTAGATCAAGAAGTCACCATGGAGTATGTGCCAACCAAAGATCAAGTGGTAGAAATATTCACCAAGCCTCTTCCTAAGGAACAATTTGAATATCTAAGCTAGAAGTTGGGAGTGATACTAATTTCTCCCATATCACATTACTAAATCTTAGTGACAGGGCATAAGTTTAGGGGGTGATTCATTGAATTTTTATTCATCCTTGGATATGAAGGTAAAATCAAGTCAGGTAATCTTGATTTACAAATTTCTAACGACTTGATGGTTGTAGATTTATGGTCACATTCCTTCTCTTTGAGTTTCTTTTCAAAGGGGGAGAATATCCAAGAGAGATTGATTAAGTGCTACAAGATGTTCTAAAGTGTCCCTTTGCTATTGATGTCAAAGGGGGAGAAAGGAAAGAAAATGATCATACAAGTGAGTAAGGGGGAGAAAGTCAAGAAAATGCTCTAATGAAAGATATGTCTAAGGGGGAGTTGTTATATACATGCACTTGTATGGTTTTGATTAATTGGTATAGAGCAGTTTAGTTGATAGCTACAGTGTTGGTTTAGTTGGTACAGAGCATGAATTGGAGCATTTGGAATTGGTACAAAGCATTTTGAGAATTTTGTTTTTCTATCATAACAAAGGGAGAGATTGTTGAAATAATGTTGTCATTGATGTCAAAGGGCAGATCAGTGAAGGCTTGGATGTGATTGAGCTCAGAGGATTAGTGTCTAGAAGATTTGGTGCAGAATGATGGAGAGAAGAGCATGTTTCTACAAGATTACAATGTTGCTCAAAAGTTGCAAAGTTGTCATGAAATGTTGTCATGTTGTTATAGAGGTTACTTCCAGAAGTTAGAGGAGAAAATAGGCTGCATATTTATTATGGGTTTTTTGAGAACCTTCCAATGATGTGGTTTGCATGGTTAGATGACATGTAGTATGCTCAAAATAGAATTAACTATGTTCTTTGGACAAATTAGGGTTTTATAGCTAAACCCTAAGGTGTTGCAGTCTTGGTGATGAATGGAATTTATGTTTTTGCATTCACTAGATGTAGGTGGTTGAAGGTTTCTCAATTCATAAATTAAGCCATCGAATCATCTAGAAAATCACCCATTTTTCTTAATGTTACCAGTTGGCATGGTTTGTGTGTATCACGTCAATCCTTCACATTGTTGTTTGAGTTCACTATGACCATGCTAAATTTGTGATGTGCGATATGCTCCTTGGAAGATCTAATGGTGCACATCATTGGTTGAAGATAGAATGAATATCACTTCATTGCTTCACATCACTGTTGTGAAGCAAAAGGGTGGTGTGCAATCAATTATATGCGATGAAAGATATTGATGATTATGGTTGGAGAATATGAAACCAGACGGTTATCACTCAAGTTCTTTGCATCGTGCTTTTAATTTTACCTTGGTATGTGCTTTACGTGATGTGTGATAGAGATAAATAAATTCCAAATAATAGATGGAGGAAATCTAATGGTCATCGCTTCATTGCTTCACATCACTATTTTTAAGTAGAAAGAAGGAAATAAATTCATTAAATGCAATGGGAGAGAAAGTTAGTGGAGTCTAACATAATCAGGAATAGGGGGCTAGATATAATTGCATTGCCAATGTTACATCACAATTGTAAATAACCCAGTGCCAGGGCAATATGTGATACAATAAAGGGTAGTGATGAAGAAATGGTGGGTCTCCTATTTAAAATAGTGGAGTGATAAGGTGGACACGTGCTCTGCAAGAAAAATGGTAGTTTTCTATTGCATCATGAGGTATCTTCATATCATAATTTACATTTTTTTTGTGCAAACAAAGTTGCACCAGAAAAAGATAATGCGATGGAGATCCAACGACTGAGATCACGGGATGGTGATTGAATGGTGATTTCTCCTTGGCTTGAAATCACAGAAATGAAGGTTGATACCCTAGACAAAGTTGTGATACGCTAAGTGGGCACAATGGTTATGTTTTTAAAGACATAGAGATCAATGATGGTAGTTAAAAGGAAATCAATTGTCCAGCTATGTTTTAAAGTTAGAACAGATGAAGGAGATCTTTCAAAAAGGTGGCATGAAGAGTTTGATTGATGGCCTAGGTTTGAAGTTGAAGATTTGTAATGACTAGGCGAGGATAATGGTAGTGAAACCCTTGTTCAAGATGGTAGTTGACATAGAACATAAAATTAATTTTTGTAACCACTCTAGCTACTAACTTTAATGGTGATTTGTTTTTTTGGGTGGCAAAGATCATATTCCCATTGAACTATAGATTGGATATAGAGAATATGTATTAATGAACAAAAACCATAGATCAATTATATACCAGAAATGGAATTGGTAGAGATTTTGA
Organism: Sequoia sempervirens; assembly: GCA_007258455.2. NCBI lineage: Eukaryota > Viridiplantae > Streptophyta > Pinopsida > Cupressales > Cupressaceae > Sequoia > Sequoia sempervirens. Next base: position 591,905,738 of record VDFB02047230.1, on the reverse strand, counting down.
GGAGGATGGTGTGTGGCTCGATGTATAGGAAGCTTGATGGAGAAGAAAACGAGTGAAGGAAACCCTAGCAAAGGATATGTACATGTGTACAAATCTCAATGCAATTAGTGTAGGTCAGTGAAGGTATGCAAAAAGAAGACAATAAAAAATTGAGTTGTAGGGATTGCAAAAAAGAGTTGATACAGTTGAGTGCAGGAAAGATCCATGTAGCAAACATAGAATGCACATGTTGAGATAGAGTGAAACTCAAAAAAAAAAAAAATCATCATCAAGGGTTTACATTCTAGGTGAAGATCAGAAAGAGAGTGAGGTACAAGGTAGAGAATTGGGTTACAAATATTGTAATAAAGAGTTGAGTAGTTGCAAATAGATTTGCAACATTGAATTGTTTTCAATAGAACAAATTGTAATTGTTTCATTGTATCTATTTGATTTGTGGGTGCCATCAGATAACTGGGTAGGTGCTTAGTGTAGGGAGTTGGTGCTTCCTTGGAGTGGGTGCTCCTAAAACTAAGGGATTGGTGTTTCCTTAGGGTCGGTTCCCTTAAAAATTATACTCAGAAGATATTGATTGTGAGGTTGGATTAGGATAGTAGATCCTAGAAGCTATTCTCACCATGGTTTTTCCCATCTTGGGTTTTCCACATATATCTTGTGTTATCTAGAATTGTGTGTGGGTGTGTGCGTATTTCTCTGCTTGGTTAATTTATCTATATGATGTGTAAATGGGTAAAATTTAATTGATCTACTAATTTACCCCCCTCTTAGTAGATTGTTTTGTAGGCATAGTCAAAGGAACAAAAGGTGTCATTGGAGGTTGCAAGGTCTTCAAAGAATGGGGAGGTCTACCCAAGGGAGTGTGCTTTTCTTTAGCCCCCAATGAAGAAGGCCTAGAGGACAAAGCCCATTATTGTACAAGAGTAGGTTGAAAGGGTATTGTGGAAGAATAAGGAGGTGGAATCGAATTAAGTAATAAGCCCATGGTCTTGTATTTATAATATTATCTCTACAATAAGTCACCATGGTGTAGCATGGGTCCCATCAGAGCAAGCTAGAAATGGTCAAGAGAGAAGCCCCCATGTGACACTAGTGACTTGTAGCTAGTCCTAGATAGTTTGCACAATGTCCTCATGAGGAAATTTTAGATACTTATGGATAAAAAAGTGACTACATCCATAGAAACTAGAAAAGGAATGCCTAGTTTCACTCTAAACAAGTCAGACTCTGGTATCACAAAAAATGTCATAGAGACAGACTTAGGTCCCACAAGGATTGATAGAGAAATGGATCCCAAAGGGGAGAGAGAAAATACATTGTGTATGCAAATGGTAGCCTTACACTCTTCATATCTCACCCTATGCAAACCATTGACAAAGAGTGTTTCTTCAGTTATAAAATTGAACCTGCTAGTAGGGTCAACCATAATGCTAGTAACGACAGTAGCATTGAATTGAGTGGGAATGTAGAGGGGAGAGTGTTAGGAAATATTTCATTCAACCCACAATATTAATCCATTTCCTACATAACCCCATGAGAGCTAAACATGCATACAAGTAACAATAATGCATAGATCAAATAGATAAGACACAAGATAACACAAGATATACCCTGGGAAAACCCTCAAGAGGGAAAACTCTAGCCTCCAAAATCATCCATACTCCATCATATTATTCAAGAATAAAGTAATGCAAGACTTACAATGAATACCTCTAAAGAACCAAGCCTCTCAATGCATCCTCATGTCTCCAAGCATGAATCCACACATCCCATGCCATGCTTCACATATGCACTCCTCAAAAGGAATCAATAATGACAACCCACTCACCCAACCAAGATTAACCATTAAACATGTGCTTTCTTTTATAAATTCAAGCTCACAAAAATACAACCAAGTGGTAAGATAAAACCATGTACCACAAAACCATGTGAACATAAAACCACTAATCCCTTATTTAATATTGAGTATTAAGTTTTCACTTTATTTAATATTTCCCCAATATTAAATTATTATCACATGTCTCCCACACAATAAATAATAATACAATGTTACAATACAACATAAAGTGGTCCCCAAATAATTACCTAGTGTGATTAACCACACCACCTAGGTGCATCAAAACTAAATAATTATTTAATTACAAAATTATAATAAATCATTTTATGCAATGGTGTACAACACCATATACCAACACTCTCCCACTTGTTGCATACATTGCATAAGAGATCAACACATGAAATACATCATCATAGCCATACATGAAACCACATGAATCTTCAACATTTTCTTGTGTTCTATCAAGATACCTGCAATAAGAACAAAGTGACCACCATCTCAAGCAATACCTCTTCTCATCCTCCAACATGCCACCTATGTAAGAAAAGGAACATTCCAAGGTGAAGATGCACCAATCCAAGAACACAAGCATCAAATCTAAGTGATAGCAAAGGCTCCAAACAAGTTGATGTCATGAAAAACACACATGATTAGAAATAGCATCCAAAACACATGCTAATACATCCAACCATCCATACCTCCAAGGTATCAATACATCAACAAACTCATGCCAAGAATGTATGCAACTCATAATCTACAATCATAAGTTCCCTGTATCAAACTTGTCAATGAAGAACATATATATCAAGGAACTCCCATTGCATAGGTAATGTCATAGCATATCAAGTCTACCAATCAACGCTATATCAAGGTGTGGTAAATAATCAACAATGAAGTACCAATAACAATAACAATGATCCACACATGCAACCTAAATAGCTACATAATCTCTCACAACATGTTGCCACCATCCTCCCAAATCATATGAACATGAACCTCTAGGAAGGAACCATGAAGAGAGAAAACCTATAAACCATAACATGTCCTTCTACGAACATGTCAAAAGTGAAATGTTGTATCAAGTATGATCTCCTAAAAACCACAAAAGAGAAGCCTCAACAACACCCATAACACTCAATCTCATATATCAAGTACAACATATGAATCAATGTAATAATTCCAACATAGATGTAAGCCTCTCTAACCAAGAAGATCTAACTCAAAGTAACCATTCCAAAATTTGGAAATCATCCCAAAGAACATCCCCTAAAATCCTCATTAATGAATGATAACATAAACTCAAATGCACAAGGAGATAACCATGCCAAACATCTCTCAAAATGAATCTTACAGAACTAACTATCCATAACTCAAGATACATATCAATGAAAGATAAAGTATCATAAACTCATGCTAAACAATCATCAAATGAGTCTTCAAAATCAATCACCATGAATCAAATCATTCACATGAGAAACAAAGTACAAAACATAAACACATTTGAAATAAATAATGGGAAAATACCTCTCAAATGATAAATTAGCGAGTAGAACAAGATTGGGGAATGAGAATGCTCCTCTAGGATAACCAATCCATCATGAATCACTCCAAGAACAATCTCCTCTATCATTCCATCATGAAATCATGTCCATATCCAGGTGAAAACTCCTCGGTTTTCCTATTGAAACCTCCAAAGAGTAACCGTCTCAAGAAAATGTCTCTAATCACAAGAGAAATCTAGTCTCACCCACATCTCCAAGTATCCATAAGCACCTATAACTGATCAATACATGCCAAAATTCAAATGCAAACATAGCACCATCATGAATTAATCAAGTAAATTATCAATATAATCGATACAAAGAGAACCACCAAGGTCAATGTCAAAGCTCCAACCGTAGAATCAAGAACCTATCATAACAACATGATCTAACCATCTCCTCCTAGGAGATCACATGCACCAATACATACATCCTAGTATAAAGATAACATGTACCATTCCAAAAATCTAAACTACTATCAAGAGTAAACCATGACATAATAAAAAAACACTCTAAACCAAGAAATTACATCTCCAATCACATGAAGATAACCATCACCAACGATGCATCCATGTCACTACCAACAACTTCCACTAAACTGTGATAGCAAGCTACACATGGCATCATGACTACCATCTCCTCTATGAAGATCATCTAGGTCTACACACACACAACTATAATTTTAGTAACATATGTGAAACTAAGATCTCCAAACCAAGAAGATACATACAACTTCCATCACCATCACAAAACAATCCAACATCGCCAAATCATCATTGTCAAAATCTCCCACTAAAAGTGACCAATGAATGTACCAAGCTATCATGACATCATAATAAAACCACATGCTACAAGTCCCATGAACCAACTAATTAGGTACTCTAACCATCCATCTTCTCATCCCAAAGCAACATACCAATGAACAAATGACCACAAACAAGGCCAACTAATTAAATATACAACAATAAATCAAACTTGGTGGATATAGACAATCCACATTTGAGTCATCCCACTGCAACTAAATGGGTGATCAATCCATACAACTAAATAACTCGTATATCCAACCATTGAAAGATGAAAAATCATCACATTAGTAACTTGCAAAGAAAGATATAAAAGAAGATAATCCTATAGAATAAAGGATTAAACACTAAATCTACCACATTTTATTTTCAAAACATGTCCACAAATGAGTAACCATAGTCAAGGAATCAAATAGTAATCACAAAAATAAGAACAATATCCTAACACTAAACCATATCACCTCCAAATAACCACATACATGATCATGTCGTGCCAATGCATATATGTACCTACATACCCATAACACCATAACCATATCGAATACTGTACCTGCACTCAACTATCACCCATACAAGACTCCAAATCTCCACTCATGTCAACCCATGTCCTCAAAAATGAAGACAACATGTGTACTTGTCACCATCAAAGTCCAACTCTAAAAAATACCTATAAACCTATACCAGGAAGCACCAAACTAACAATCAATTGTATCATCATAAATATCATATAAAAAATGTACTCGCTCAAGGTTTTTCCTCTTGACTCATCCGGATGCTCACACAATCACACCTTGAATCTTAGGCACCTATAAGTGGTAAAAAAATTACACAACTCTTTCTTGTCATCAAAATGGGAATATAATAGCACCACACTGAACATGCTCTTGAATGCCTATTCAAAATCAAAAATTCAATTTTGTCTACAAAAGTTATGCTCAAAACTATGCAATTGGGAACATCTAACTTCCAAGCCCCTAAAACTGATTAAAATAGTAAAATCATGGAACCAAACCTATACCACTGCATAGTTCTCAGAACCAACTTTCCAACAAGTATAAGAAGTCAAAAATACAACTCTCTGGGAAAAAGTTATGCAAGTTTGAAAAAAATGTTAAACTTGACTATATAAGCAACTTTCATGCAGACCCCACTTACTTAGCAAAATGAATTTAATTTTAATTTGAAAAGTTAGGTTATTTAAATCTATTTTTTAATACATGGTGGTAGCTCATTTAATTGAGATTTCCATTGTGTAAAGGTTTGACTATTTTAAAATTTAATTAAGAATTCTAAGTTTAAAATCTAAAAAGAGGCTGATGGTTTTCACTTTTTATTTTATTGGCAATTAAAAAGATTTACGGGCTGGGAAAACAAAAAAGTACTTTAATACTCATGTGATGCGACAGGGGGAGTATGGGTTTGTGGACCCTCTCTCCCAATTTTTTATTTTTTATTTTTAAATTCTTCAATGAATTTTATGTCGTAGGCTTTTAATAATTTTTTAAAAATAATTTTATTTTGGAGGTTGAATAAAATAAATTTAATAGAGTGAATTAATTTTTAAAAATATTTTATTCTATAGACACCTTAAACGGCCATACAGCCGGGTTGGGGCTAAATTTTTTTGCATATTTTTTAACTTTTTCAAAATAGGTAGAATTTTATGTCATTTTCATGTCTCGAGCCTCTTGGATCCGATGGTGAGGTCCAAATATAATCTCAAGAGGTCTGTTGGAACTATTAAAATTTGATGATTTTTTCCTATCTTTCTTACCCCCTGAGTCTTCATGTGAAGTTTACCTTTGGCGCATTTCCCTCATTTTCATGATGCTTTACCCACATTTTGCCCATATTTCCCCATGGAATTCATCCATGTCTGCATTTCCACCTTTTGGTCCATATCGACATGAATCTGTTCAGGTCTCCCCGACCCATTACGTTTTTCTGCTAATATTTTTTGTTTCAGGTGTATCGGTGAGACTTTTGTATTGTTACAGCGATTGGCATTTGTCTGTGATTGGCTATCAGAGTAACATTTATGTTGTTTTGGCGACCGTGGAGGCACCTTTTGGCATGAGTTTTGGCTGTCAGGGTAGTGTCTTACCGATTTCAATATGTCTCCCCAACTAAGTATATGGAGGTTCATTGGTCTGAGTTATTCTTTTCGGTGTGATGTCATGGCGATTTCATTTTGTCACGTCGACTGGCAAGCGGGGGATGCATATCAGGGAGAGTCATAGCTATCATTGTAAGGTCTTGGCGAGTGACCTTCGGTCTTGCCGACCTTACACATGGATTTTATTCAAATAAAATTTCGGTGAGACTATGGTGGCTTCGAAGAAGAGTCATGGCGAAGTAAGGCGTCTCTCACCGACGATACATAATGGTTTATTCAAGTGGCTTTTGGTGTAAGTTTTGTTTTCTCTTGGCGATCAAAAGTTATCTCAGGGTGACTTTTGGTAAAGCAATGAGCATTCTATAAGAGGTCTCCCCAATATTATTAAGTCACAGCGACACATAGATGAGCAAAGGGCTTTCGATATAACCCGATGAATTCTGTGGGACTTCTCCCCGATGTTGTTTTGTCTTGGCGAAAGCAATTGAAGGATACATTTCGGCGTGAGTGTGCTTATGTCATGGCAATATACATAATAGATGAAGATTCTCGGTGAAACTCAAAGCGATCGACATAGGTTCTCCCCGATATCTATGGCTATAGCGAAGCAGATGAAATGAAAAGAGCAGTTCAATGAAAGACCTCTTGTGTCTCAGCGACTTGGAAGTAATAAAGGACTTTCAACCTGATAGAGTGAGTTTGATATGTCATCTCTCTGATATCACAGAGCTACAGTGAAACTTAAAGAGGAAAATTGGATACTTCTTGACTTCGGTGTAGTGAACAGATGGTCATGGTGAATACGAATAACACAAAGAACAGGGGAACACGGGCATATAGTGATAAACGATTGAATTTCCTTTGACATACCTGCTAGTTGTCTCACTGACTGTTTCACTGGTAAATAGCAAAAATAAAAATCTTGTGGCTGACAAGTTGATGCTTGATGACTGTTGCAGGCCGACATAATTGGAGCCCAAATTCTGTGGAGGGTTGACATGGATTTTCAATTTGATTTATTTTCTTGATGCTGGTGTATAAATAGATACATTGTAATTGTAAAAGGACACCAATTATTAGATATTCGATACACTACAAGTAGATACAGTAGAATAAAATTATTAGATTAGAGACTATTGTTGCATGATTTCAGAATGGAGGTATTTATGAAAATCAGTTGATGTTGCTGCATTTCTCTGGTGTCGATTGTCTGTTGAATTGAATGAAAATACTGCTAAGTTGTCTCCAAGATTGATGCTTTCTGGTTGTTTAAATTGACATAACAAGTTTATGTTTAGTTTATCAATACACATTTGTTGTAGTTGTGTGATTAATCAATTGGTTCTTTCAAGCAAAGATTAAATCCTTGTTTTTTATCACAGTAATCAGAGAGATTCGTCTGGATTATTAAAGTAGAACTTAGTAGTTACAGTATTGTATGCTTATACAAGTTGTAAACAAAATGTATGCTAGATAATTTTTGTCTTCTCCAGAGAGTGGTTCTCATCTTGATCTCATTTGACTCCGCATACCCAACAAGGCACTAGTCTCTGCACTTCATCATTTGGATTCATTCGGTTTCTTTACATCTATTATTTAAGCATTCATTTTAGGATTTAGATCAAAATATTGTTACTGTTTTCAAGTTGAATTTCATTTGTTCATCTCCAATTGCCATTGTGAACAAATTGCTTTAAGAAGATAATCACAAGTTAAGTCTACACCATTCAAAGAGGTACACCCACCCAGGTTTAGCAGCACCTAAAGAGTAGAAGGTTGAATTCTTTTGACCTTGTCTGTTACCCTGAAGCATATCAAGAGATTGGCAGCCTCTTGAGGCATCTTGCCTGCATTTTTTAGAGCTAACAAATTGGCGACTCCACTGGGGAATACATTCAGAATCAAATCCTTAATCATAAAGTTTATATAGACTCTGCTGGGAATAAGAAACATTAAGTATTTTCTCATTTTTTGATAAAAGTGAGTGGCGACTCTGACAAATTTTTTTGTAGCTATTCATCATGAATGGAAGAAGATCTCAGTATAGGGGAGGTCATACTGGAGCCCTTGCTGGCAGCAGTAAGTGGACACACAAAGATGACAGAGCTGATAAAGGAAAGAGGATCAATGAGGACATGTGCATAACAGACAAAGGAAAAGCACCAAGAGCACATTGTGAAACATATAATTGCTATGATACATGAAGAGATGATTCAAGCGCTGAGCCTTGTACCCGAGAAGATCAAATAAATCCTTTCCCTTCTCTCGATCCTCAGAAACAGGCTGAGTTTGAAGCTAGAAAGAGGTAGGAGTATGATCTAAATATGCAGGGTAATCAGAGTGAACCTATTGATCATGCATCTCCCCAAGAATATTATGAATCTTTGACTTATGAGGAAGTCAAAGCACTATTTGAATCCAAGAGTAAAGAAAGAGAAGAACAAGAAAAGGCCTGGATGATACAAGCAATGAAAGAAATTGAATTGCAGAAAAATCAAAACATTGCTTAGACAGCTGATTGCCCCCAAAAGTATGTGCCACCTCATAAGCAGGGAAATCATGGTGCAGGGCCTTCTGGTCCACCTGTATCTCCTCACCATCAGACAGGAAATCATCACAAGCAGCCAAATCATCCGCCTCATATTCCCACACAGCATACAAATGTGCATCCACCTCTTGGTCAGCATCACATCCCTCAGCATAATACACAATACAATAATCCTATGCATCAGTATCAATATCCACCTATCCCTCCCCCTCACCAATACGCAACAATGATCAGGCAGTTTGATTTGGCAGGGTTCCATCTATGCCCTTACCCTATGGATAGCAGCTGGAGAGGTCTGGTCCCTAAGTTTACAGGGAGCAATCCAGTCACTGCTGAAGAACATCTAAGGAATTTCAATGTGTTCATTTAAGACATAGGTATGCCACATGAATATTTTCACATGAGGTTGTTTATGATGTCACTTATTGAAGATGCTAGAGATTGGTTCAACAGCTTGCTAGCCTTCTCAATTAATTCTCTTTAAGTATTCCAAGATCGATTCCTAGAGTAGTATGGGAATCTAAATGCACCAGATGCAACTCTTCATGAACTGATGAGGATTCAGAAAAATCAAAATGACTCAGTTTATGATTTCAACCGAAAATTCAACAAATTGCAGACTAAGGTACCTCCTGGATCAAGGTTGCCAGATTTTGTAACTTTAATTTTTTATTTAAATGAATTTGATCCCAAAATAGGGTACGAACTGAGAAATAGATTTCCAAGAGAACTAGCTGAAGTACAAAAGATTGCATTGATAATTGAAAATAACAGGAAGGCTGCAGGTATAATCAGTAAGAGAGACAACCTGAGGCCTCCTCAACAAAACAACAATTATCAGTATAGACAAGAGAATAAATACATAAATGAGAACAAAAATGAGAGGCCAAGGTTACATGACATGCCTTATAATACAGACTAGAAGGATGGAAAACCTATAATAGCAAGGCCAAGAAACAAAGAGACTCCTGATCCACTAAGCAAAAGGGGAACTTATATGGTGAGTGATAATTATTTCTATGAAGTTTGTGATCAGCCACATTCCCTAGATTATTGTGTTGTAGCCCGAAGATTGCAAGAGGAGGGAATGTTAACAGAAAACAATGGAGAAGATCACACGGTGTATTTGACTTCAAATAATTTTCACCATGTTCAGGAGAGGTACTCATCTTCAGAGGATGAAGGCTATGAATATGATGTTTCCAATCAGAAGTACAATGTCTATATGGCTGAACAACAGATCTTCTATGACTCTGAGGAAGATTATAAAGAGGATTATACTGAGCCACATTGTGTTGAGGTGCCTGTTCAATGCAGTGTGAGGAGACTCACCGAAGATGAAAAAGAGAGAATAACTACTGCTGCAGTTGAGGGAGCAAGAAGTAAATACTGGTTGAGAAATAGAAAATTAAATGAGACGGAGGGTGTTCCTGGGGGAATTTTTATGAAGGATCAGAAGGCAATGCAAGGAATTGTGAAAAGGCCAAAAAAGGGACAGCTTGATGAGAGTGAATAGAAGCCAGTCCAAAAAGAGGAAGTGAAGGAATTAAATAAAGAGATACAAATGCCTGGCCAACCTAATAAAAAAGAAAAAGAAGAAAACAAAGGAGATACACTAGAACTAAAGAAAACTGTAAAGGTGAAGAGCTCTTCTTTTGATTTCACTCAGGCGTTATCCCAGGTAAAAATGTCTGTTCCATTACTTGAGTTGATGAAAATTAAGGAATACAAAGACAATGTTGTTCAATTGATAACAAGTGGAAATGAAAAATGTATGAATTCTGAAAGCAAGGTAGCTGTTAAAAAAGTCAATAGGCATGAGAAAACAAATGACTCTGAAGTCTGCTTGAGTGATATATTATCAACTCCCCCTCAAGTTGATCCGTTTTTCACTACGTTGCTTATCAATAATAAACTATTGAGGAATTGCATGATAGAATTTGGTGCTGCTATAAACATTATGCCAGTAGGAGTTATGAAGCAGCTTGGCATGTGGGTTGGTACTACTGGAGGCAAGTGTTATGCAATGGATAACAGGCATGTTCCTATGGTTGGTATTATGAAAGGTGTTGAAGTCAAACTGGTTACTTATCCATAGGTGGCTTATAATATAGACATAATAGTGATTGATACTCCTCCTCAGTTTGGGATGCTTTTGTCAAGGCAATGGATAGCAACTGTTGGTGGAAATGTTCAATTTGATCTGTCCTATGCTACAATTTCAGTGAATGGTCAAGAGGTCAAGTTGTATAGGGAGCCAAGAATGAATCAACTTGTTGACTGTGTGCCACAAAATTAGATCAATTGTTTTTGTGATGTTGATCTTGGGAATTTTAAAATTGAACCAGCTTAGCCAAAATTAACCAATAGTGATCCAATTGAAAAACATGCTGAGCAGAATTGCAATGGCATATGGAAAATGTATTTTGATGGAGCCTGTAGCCAAGAAGGAAACAGACCTGGGATTGTATTTTTTTCGCCTGAAGGTATTACTTTTAAATATTCATTTCTATTAGCATTTGAATGTACAAACAATGTGGCAGAGTATGGAGCTTTATTGACAGGCTTGAACATAGTTGTGAAACATAAAATCAAGTTGCTGGCTGTTTTGGGCAATTCTGAGTTGGTTGTTTTACAAATCAAACCAAAATATGCAGCAAAGCACAAAAGATTAAAACAATATATGAATGTTGTATGGGATACAATTGAATTGTTTGATTCGTTTTCGATTGAGTGGATTGACAGATCAAAGAACATAATGGTTGATTTCTTAGCAAATGTGGTGCTCAAAAGTGATGATATTACATTGGCTGGGGTATCACAGATTGAGTTCAAGACAAGGCCTACTATTCCTGATAACATTTATAGTTGGCAAGTTTTCAATGATGATACTGACCTGCTGAATTTTCTTCATTGTATAGATCAGTATGAGGCTCAGGAAATTGATTTCAATGCTTTTGTTGAAGAAGTTGATGGGAAGCAAACAGTGTTTGGAAAAGAAATATTGTAGCTCAAAACAAATAAGCTTCCTAAAGGCTTAGTGGCACTAGAAAGGGTGTATGACGGAAATGATCGGTCCCTTATGAAGCAAACACCAGTCAGAAAGGAAGATGTTGAAGAGATTAACTTGGGGACTGAAATAGCACCAAGAAAGGTGTACATTGGGAAGAAAATAAGCCCAACAATTAGAAGAATGCTGATAGAGTTGCTGAGAAAGTATAAACATGTTTTTGCATGGTCTTATGAAGATATGAAAGCATACAGGGAAGATTTATTTCAGCATGAAATACCATTGAAGCCAGACACCAAGCCTTTTAGATAGAAGCAAAGGCCTATAAATCCAACACTGGAGCCTAAGATGCAGGAAGAATTGACAAAACTCGGAGATGAAGGAATTATCAAACCAATCAGGCACTCAACATGGGTTTCAAATTTGGTTTCTATGAGAAAGAAGAATGGCGATATCATATTATGTGTGGACTTCAGAAATATGAACGTGGCATCTCTCAAAGATAATTATCCTCTACCCAATATGGAGGCTATATTGCATAAGGTGATAGAGTGTGAACTGCTATCCATGATGGATGGGTTTTTAGGATACAACCAGGTTAAAGTCAAGGAATCCGAGCAATATAAAACAACATTTACAACTCCTTGGGGAACATATGTATACATAAGAATTCCATTTGGTCTTACAAATGCTGGAGCGACTTTCCAAAGAGCCATGGATGTAGCATTTGCAGACTTGATCAATGTTATCATGGTAGTATACCAGGATGACTTGACTGCTTATTCAAAGAAGGCTGAAGATCATGTGCAACATTTGGAAAAAGTATTTATTAAAGCTCTTGAATATGGTATTAGTTTAAATCCAAAGAAGTGTCATTTCACAGTCATAGAGGGTAAGCTCTTAGGACATATTGTTTCAAAAGAGGGAATTAGGATAGATCCTAAGAGGGTTGAAGCTATTGATAAAATTCATGTTCCCAAAACTGTCAAGGCATACAGTCATTCTTTGGACAAATTAATTTTGTTAGAAGATTTGTCTCTAATTTTGCTGAGATCATTAAGCCCATATCGAAAATGTTGAAGAAAGGACAAAAAATGGATTGGACTGCAGAAGCTTTAGATGCTTTTATATCTATCAAAAGGGCCATCAAGGAGGCTCTTGTACTTAAGTCTCCAGATTTTGCAAAGCCTTTTCAAAAATTTTCATTTGCTTCAATGCATACTATTGTTGTTGTTATGTTACAAAAGAATAATAATGGTCATGAACAGCCTGTCTTTCTTTAGTAAATCATTACAGGGGTCTGAATTGAAGTATGACATAATGGAAAAATAGGCTTTTGCATTAGTAAAGGCCACAAAAGCATTCAAACCATATATTTTTGGAGCAAAGGTGATTGCTTATGTCCCTCATGCAGTTGTCAAAGATATTCTGACACAGTCTGAAGTTACAAGGAAAAGATGTAGATGGATCAACAAGATTCAAGAGTTTGACATGGAGATACAAATCACTAAGCTGGTAAGAGGTCAAGGCTTGGCTAGGCTGATGTTAGAATCAAATATTGAAGCAAGTCAAGTCGGTAATGTAGAAGAAGGGATGGAAATTGCAAGCATTGAGCACACTCCTTGGTATACTGATATCATGCATTATCTTAAATACATGAAGTGTCCAAAAGGATTGAGTGACAGCCAGAGGAGAACTTTGAAGTTGCAGGCATCCAAATATGTTTTTATGGATGGGGATCTCTTTTGGAAGAACAGGGATGGCATATTGTTATTATGTCTGGATGAGTCACAGGCTAAGCATGTCTTGAAAGAAATGCATGAAGGAGTTTGTGGGGGACATTATTCAGCAAAGACAACTGCACACAAAATTCTTAGGGAAAGTTATTATTGGCCAAAGGTTTTTAATGATTCTTTTACACATGTGAGAAGATGTGAGGCCTGCCAAAAGTTTTTTGGAAAATTGAAGTACCAGGGTGCTTTGCCACTTCGACCCTTGCAAGCTGATGCCCCTTTCCATCACTGGGGAATTGATTTCATTGGAGAGATACAGGAAAATTCAAGTGGAGGACACAAGTGGATACTAGTTGCCACTGATTATTTTACTAAGTGGGTAGAGGAAATCCCAACTAAACAGGCTACAAGCAAGGTAGTGACTAATTTCCTGATGGACAACATTATCACCAGATTTGGTAAACCACTGAGGTTAATCACAGACAATGGGATGTGTTTTAGGTTTGATGAATTCAAAAGATTTTGTGATAAGTATGGCATTACTATTTCTTATGCAGGCCCTTATCATCCACAAGCTAATGGACAAGTAGAGTCTAGCAATAAAAGTCTTTTGAAGATTATAAGGAGAATGTTAGGGAAGAACAAAAAGGCTTGGGATTCAAAATTGAAACTGGCTGTGTGGGCTGATAGGATCACTGTGAAAAAGGCAATTGGAAAATCCCCATTTGAATTGGTGTATGGAGCACAGCCAGGATGCCTCTGCAAAATTTGTTACCAGTCTATAGGTTTGTCCTGTAGGAGGATTTGGATGTCCCTGAACCTATGGAGGAAAGAATGGAGCAATTGGTTGAAGTTGATGAAGTAAGGAAAGAGGCCCAAAGTCAAAACATGAAGTTACAGACACAAATAAAGTATCTATTTGACAAGAGGGAAAAGGATAGAAAATTTGAAGACAATGATTTGGTACTGATGTGGAATGCAAGATGCCAGGAGAAAGGAAAGCATGGTAAATTTGAAGCCTTATGGCTAGGACCTTTTGTTGTTGTTGGAAAGAAGGGTGAGGACTCATACTATCTATAGAACATGGCTAGTGAAGATCAAGAATTGCCTATTCATGGGCAGTTCTTGAAGCTTTTCTTCTCTTGAGCAACACATAGGATTAAGGGTTGCCAGTGCATGGAAAACTCTTGCTTATCCTCTTTAAAATTATTTTCCATGCACAGTAGTTTAGTATTTTTTCCATCTCCATTTCACTTTCATTTTGCATTTAGCCCCATTTTGCATTCATTTTCATTGCCATTCATTCCATTTCCTTTGCTCCTCACTGGTTCATCTTTTTGTGTCTGGTCTGCTCACCCAAAGATTTGGATCCTTGCAATGATCTTACTATCATTCATCCCCAGATGGAGCCACTATTGGAACTATTAAATTTGATGATTTTTTCCTATCTTTCTTACCCCCTGAGTCTTCATGTGAAGTTTACCTTTGGCACATTTCCCTTATTTTCATGATGCTTTACCCACATTTTTCCCATATTTCCCCATGGAATTCATCCATGTCTACATTTTCCACCTTTTGGTCCATATCAGCATGAATCTGTTCAGGTCTCCCTGACCCATTATGTTTTTCTACTAATATTTTTTTGTTTCAGGTGTATCGGTGAGATTTTTGTATTGTTACAACGACTGGAATTTGTTTATGATTGGCTATCAGAGTAACATTTATGTTGTTTTGGTGACCGTGGAGGCACCTTTCAGCATGAGTTTTGGCTGTCGGGGTAGTGTCTTACCGATTTCAATATGTCTCCCCGACTAAGTATATGGAGGTTCATTGGTGTGAGTTATTCTTTTTGGTGTGATGTCATGGCAATTTCGTTTTGTCACACCGACCAACAAGCGGGGGATGCATATTGGGGGGATTCATAGCTATCATTGTAAGGTCTTGGTGAGTGACCTTCGGTCTTGCCAACCTTACACATGGATTTTCTTCGAATAAACTTTCGGTGAGACTATGGTGGCTTCGGCGAAGAGTCATGGTAAAGTAAGGCATGTCTCACCGATGGTACATAATGATTTATTCAAGTGGCTTTCGGTGTAAGTTTTGTTTTCTCTTGGCAATCAAAAGTTATCTCGGGGTGACTTTTGGTAAAGCAATGAGAATTTTATAAGAGGTCTCCCCGATATTATTAAGTCACAGCGACACATAGATGAGCAAAGGGCTTTCGGTATAACCTGATGAATTCTGTGGGACTTCTCCCCGATGTTGTTTTGTCTTGGTGAAAGAAATTGAAGTATACATTTCAGCATGAGTGTGCTTATGTCATGGTGATATACATAATAGATGAAGATTCTCAGTGAAACTCAAAGTGATCGACATAGGTTCTCCCCGATATCTATGGCTATAGCGAAGTAGATGAAATGAAAAGAGCAGTTCGGTGAAAGACCTCTTGTGTCTCGGCGACTTGGAAGTAATAAAGGACTTTCGGCCTGACATAGTGAGTTTGATATGTCATCTCTCCGATATCATAGAGCTACAATGAAACATAAAGAGGACAATTGGATACTTCTTGACTTCGGCATAGCGAACAGATGGTCACGACAAATGCAAATAACACAAAGAACAGGGGAACACGGGTAGATAGCGATAAATGATTAAATTGCCTTCGACATACCTGCTGGTTGTCTCACCGACTGTTTCACTGGTAAATAGCAAAAATACAAATCTTGTGGCTGATAGGTTCATGCTTGATGACCATTGCAGGCTGACATAATTGGAGCCTAAATTATGTGGAGGGCCGACATGGATTTTCAATTTGATTTATTTTCTTGATGCTGGTGTATAAATAGATATATTGTAATTGTAAAAGGACACTAGTTATTAGATATTCGATACACTACAAGTAGATATAGTAGAATAAAATTATCAGATCAAAGACTATTGTTGCATGATTTCAGAATGGAGGTATTTATGAAAATCAGTTGATGTTACTGCATTTCTCTAGTGTCGATTGTCTGTTGAATTGAATGAAAATACTGCTAAGTTGTCTCCAAGATTGATGCTTTCTGGTTGTTTAAATTGACATAACAAGTTTATGTTCAGTTTATCAATACACATTTGCGGTAGTTGTGTGATTAATCAATTGGTTCTTTCAAGCAAAGATTAAATCCTTTTTGTTGATCACAGTAATCAGAGAGATTCATTTGGATTATTAAAGTAGAAATTAGTAGTTACAGTATTGTATGTTTATACAAGTTGTAAACAAAATGTATGCTAGATAATTTTTGTCTTCTCCAGAGAGTGTTTCTCATCTTGATCTCATTTGAATCCACATACCCAACAAGGCACTAGTATCTGCACTTCATCATTTGGATTCATTCAGTTTCTTTACATCTATTATTTAAGCATTCATTTTAAGATTTAGATCAAAATATTGTTACTGTTTTCAAGTTGAATTTCATTTGTTCATCTCCAATTGCCATTGTGAACAAATTTCTTTAAGAAGATAATCACAAGTTAAGTCTACACCATTCAAAGAGTACACCCACCCAGGTTTAGCAGTACCTAAAGAGTAGAAGGTTGAATTCTTTTGACCTTGTCTATTACCCTGAAGCGTATCAAGAGATTGGCAGCCTCTTGAGGCATCTTGCCTACGTTTTTGAGAGCTAACAAGGTCATCCATGAAATTTCTTCTACAGAACACTCATATGAAAACTCAAACCAAGAAACCCTCTTTGACCCAAATTTGGAAAAATTTAGATCTATAATAAACCTAACAAATATTGACAACCCAAAAGCCCAAATCTACTTATAAACACCTACAACAAGTGTTTCATATCTTATAATGCCTCAAATATAACATGCATAGCCATGGTTTCAACTTTACAAAAAACTTTCAAACTAGGGTTATAACAAAAACCCATCAACCATGAAAGCTCTGATACCACTTGTTAGGAAATATTGCATTCAACCCATGATGTTAATCCATTCCCTGCATAACCCCATGAGAGATAAAAATGCATATAAGTAACCATAATGCATAGATCAAATAGACAAGCCACAAGATAACACAAGATATACCCTAGGAAAACCCTCAAGAGGGAAAATACTGGCCTCCAAAAGCATCCACACTCCATCATATTATTTAACAATAAAGCAATACAAGAGTTATAATGAACACCTCTAAAGCATCAAGCCTTTCAATGCATCCTCATGTGTCCAAGCATGAATCCACATATCCCATGCCATGCTTCACATATGCACTCCTTAGAAAGACTCAATAATAATAGCCCACTCACCCATCCAATGTTAACTACTAAATATGTGCTTGCGTTTAGAGATTCAGGCTCACAAAAATACAACCAAGTGGTAAGATAAAACCATGTACCTTAAAACCATATGAACACAAAACCACTCATCCATTATTTAATATCGGGAACAAAGTTTTCACCTTATTTAATATTTACCCAATATTAAATTATTATCACATGTATCCCACATATTAAATAATAATACAATGTTACAATACAACATAAAGTGGCCCCCAAATAATTACCTAGTGTGATTAACCACACCACCTAGGTGCATCACAACTAAATAATTATTTAATTACAACATTATAATAAATCATTTTGTGCAATGGTGTACAACACCATATCCCGATAGAGAGTACTCTCCATGGTAAGGCAAATCATTAGGTATAAAAGATATGTCAAGTATCTTGGTCTTCTGACTTGGAGAGGAGATTGGAGTGATATACACCATATTCACATATGTGACATCATCAGATGGCATAGAAGAAGTAGTAATAAAATTGTAAGAGTGAGGTGGGAAGGGATCTATGTAGATTTGTTGTTGCATGTTGGCTTTAGCATTAAACTTATTAGAGTTCTTCTTTTTGGTATCAAGGCAATGTTATCACTATCTATGTAGTTATGAATTGTGTCTCAGGTGCACACAACATTCAACATCATGTCCAAGCACTTGATGGTATTGAAAAAACTTAGAAGTGTCATAACAACTAGGGTACGACTTGTGAGAAAGTGATCTAATTTCTAAGAGGATGATTAGATTATAATTTAATAATTTTTGAAGTACACTTGAGTAAGAATTAGATAGTTTTGTACAAACCGGATTACGTTGTGACCTAAGTGCATTATTTTCTTTTGTTAGAGGGATAATTACTACATTAGATATTGCTTTATTTCTCTTCAAACCTTTGGAAGAAGATGAAACCCCAAAAATATTGGGATGTGAGGATGAGGCAAAGGCCCCATACTGAGCTAACATCTCCTGATCTAGTCTTGCAACATTGGTGTAGGGCACCTAGGTTTTCATGCCCCAAGAGGGGTCAAAAGTTGATATTTTGTGTTGGTTGATTCATTTACATGTAATAAGGTCTTCTAAGACCATGTCTTGTTTGAGTTGGTTTTGAGTCATTACGGGTGAATTAGAGTCTAGTTGCAAAATATTGTCAAAGTTGCACAATGTTGTAAGAGCAACTTTTGCATTTTGTTGTGAAATTGAAGTTTGGTTGGAACATGAATGGTTTTAAGTTGAAAATTAGTTGATTTCAATTGGAAATTGATTTTATATGTTTAAAAATACCTTTTTTGGTTGAAGGAGGGTTAGTGGATGATGTTCTGGAAGTTGAAGCAATAAAATAACTCTATTTTTCTGCATTTCTGAACATGTTCATTCTTGATCTGGTGAATAGTATGGTCTGTAAAAAATAGTAATGACTCTAAAAACTATTGGATAGTGTTTGCACATGAATCCTATAAATTTTGGTTTTTTTTTCATCGATTTTCATTAAGTTTTGTAGAAGTTACAAGCATTTTTCTAAAAACAGTCCAAAATCCTAAGTAGGGTCTCTAGTGGACTTGTAAAATGTATTTCTTGCCATTCCCATAGTAGAAAATCATAAAAATTGGTGGGATAGCTTATAATTGTACATATTTTCATTCTTCAATATTTCAGGTTCTAGGGTTTTTGTTGGCGCGTGCTTTGATGATGCCCTAGGCCTAATATCTTCATATATTAGGCCTGAAAGTGATGAATAGTTTACCCTTGGCATTAGAGGAGACAAAGACAAGTTGTTTTTCCAAGTGGAGAAGGTCATATGGTGTGTGTGGACCCTACTTGGGATAATGGAGTTGTTGTAATACCTTTGGAATTCCTTTTGTGTGCAATCCCTAGTGTTTTCAAGCTCCAATTAACCCTTTTAGGCCTAGTTTACAGCAGGACATTCAATTTTTGACCCTTGTGTTCCAAAGTAACCATACCCCAATTTTTGATATGTTGAAGAATGGAAAAATCAATATCTAAATATACTTTTATATTTTTAATCCAGTGTCTTCTCCAAAATTTATGATGGAAAAGGATGTTTTGGATGGCTACTAGGTTTAGGGGTAGGTTGTTAAGGAAGACCTTGAAGTTTGAAGTTCCTAATTCCTTGTAAATATTAGTTACCTTGTGTTTGTCATTTCTACCTTTTGTAGGGTCCTCTTGGTGTGGGGTAGATATTTTGGAGTGTTTTATACCTCATATGGGGTTGTGGCCTAGTATGCACCTAAGAGTGACTTTGATCATGGAAACTAGAAGCTTTGTTTTGAGATGTTAAAACCATTGAATCCTTTCCTACCTTTGCATCAAACACAAGACATATATGAGAAAAGGAATGATATTTCATCAAGGAGACTTGTTTCCATAATACCAGTTGGAGACTTCCCATGAACATCCTTTGGATGTCATGGTTAGTATTAGTAGGTCAAGGGTTGAAGTGGATCTTACCATAGGCTATCACAAAAGGTCCGTGAAGGATGGAAAAGGAATTAGTTGTAACTAGGAGACATGTCCCTTCATGAGAATACATATAAATGTAATGTAAATCATATGCAAAAGGATAAGAAATGATAGGATATGATATGATCTATATATAAACAAAGACTAAAACTTGTCTTTTATATATCATATAATATAATATAAGATATAAGGACTGTAGACAATGAAAAATTTCTTGGTTTGCGAACGTCATTTTTCCATTGTCTTGGTCTTTTCCCCTACATAATTAAATAATTTTAATTATTTAATTATTTTCTTTGATCACATTCCTCTATTAATTAAATAATGTTAATTATTTAATTAATTCATTTTCTTGGTCTTTGCTCTCTTTTGATCAATTAAATAAATTAAATATTTATTTAATTGTGTCTCTAACACCCTTTCCCTCTATAATTAAATAAATTATCATTTATTTAATTATTTTCTTATCATTATTCGTCGATAGTTAAATAATTATTTTTGATTATTTTTCTTTTCACTAATCCTTTCCATCCTTCCTTGGTTAAATACTTATTTAAATTATTTAATTCCCCTTTTACCATTTGCTTCTATATTTGATTTAAATGGTTGCATAATCATTTAAATTAAATATTCATTTTCCCTTCCTCCATAAATAAATAATCTAAAATTATTATCTATTCCTCCATTATCTTTTACCAAATTTAAAATCTGGTCAAAGATGCTCTTCTCATGAATTAAATAATTTTATTATTTAATTCCTCCACTTTCCCTCCACTTTCTCATTTCAAATCTTGATTGTTGATTCTCTCTAGTCTTCTTTCAATCTTGACTGCCTATCCTTAGCTGTCTCTAGCCCACTACTTTGTGGTGCATGAATCCTCTACCTTTGATCTTGGCATCTTTCTAGAAGATCGATCTTGTCCATCCGTTCAAAAAAATTTCTATAAAAGAAGGTCTTTTCTTCTATTTTTTCCTAACAACCACATTTCTCAAAAGTTCTTGCTATCTTTGTCATTGTCACTTGCAGGTATTCAAGCACTTCAAAATCTAAGGGAAAAGATTTGGAACTTGAGAAATAATTGAGAAGCAAGGGAGATGAAGCATCTTTGATAGGGGAGTTTGTCTTATGTTTTCATTCTTGTTTGATCTCTTTTATCATTTGTACGCTCTTGTTTAGATTTGGGATTTTGGCTTAGATCTTAGGTAGAGTGGTTGCTACTTGATCTTAGCTATTTTTCATTTTCAAATCTTACATTTGGTGAACCTGACATGAAACTTACAATTTTACAAAGAAATTCATTTGTTTTCTTGTTTGCTTTTGTTGTTTTGCAAGTTATAGCCAAGAATTCACACAAAAACCCATCATCTTCTTTTGAGAACAAAAAAATGGACACATAAAATATTGTAAAATGGACTTCTAGGTTTTGTAGGAATCACTCTTAGCTTTTTGACACTTTTTACGGTTTTAAATTTCATTGAGTTTTGAGAAAGTTATGGCTATTTTGGTGCTCACAACTTTTTTAAAATTTAGCTGTTAAGATCCGCCTGTTCTTTTGTTTATATCAATTTTGTTGTGTAAGATTTTATATAACTCTTTTTGAGTTTTTAAGGTCTATGTATTATCTTTCCATAGCTTTTTATAGTTTTAAATTTCGTTTAGTTTTGAGAAAATTATCACTATTTTAGTTTGTTGTTATCATTAAATTTTTTTTTTAGCTTTTTCTTTTTGGTTACTAATCTCTTTGTTTCAGCATGTGGCATCAAGTTGGGAGGAAGATTTAAAATTGTTTCTTTTGAAAAAAACTATTTCTTTTAAAACAAAATTTGTGCCCTTTCTTTTATTTTCTTAGTTTAGAGTTATTTTGCAAGAGTGGTTTTTTACAAATCTTCACTCATGGTTTTAAAAAGAACAACAAATTTCATATTCCATTCATGGGTTTAAAACAAACACAACTTGTATACTCACTCATATGGTTTTAAAAAGACCAACAAATTGCATATTCCATTCATGGGT
Source organism: Sequoia sempervirens (assembly GCA_007258455.2). Lineage (NCBI taxonomy): Eukaryota > Viridiplantae > Streptophyta > Pinopsida > Cupressales > Cupressaceae > Sequoia > Sequoia sempervirens. The sequence continues at coordinate 591,883,338 of VDFB02047230.1, read as the reverse complement.
TTAAAATGAACACAACTTGCATACTCATATGGTTTTAAAAAGAACAACTAAAAACTGCATTGCACACTCATAAGGGTTTTAAAAAGAATATGCATTGTCATTCATGAAGGCTAAAATGAACAAAAATTTGCATATTTTCACTCATGGGATTTCAAATTGACTTGCATCACATTTCATTGGTCTAAAAAGAACTCAAGTGCTTGTTTGACACCATAAGCTGGTTTAAAACTAACTTGTGCCTACTTTGTCTTATGGTTTACATTTTGCCTCTAGATGTGTATGCTCTTCTCTTGTGTCATTTGATGATATTGAGAATCAAAAGTGTCTTTTGGAATTTGTATAACCACCCACACATTTGGTTGTGGTATTTTCTATTTAAAATGAACACCATGTGAGTGTGAGAAAAAAGTGTTGTGTATGCTCTCTCCTTGTGATTCGTGTGATTTTGGAGATCAAAAACAACATATTTTTCTTACTTTTGTTTACCCTTAGAGGGCCTACCTCTTGAATTGTGAGAGGGAATGACCCAAGAAGTACTTTTTTTTGGTCCGCTATATAAATAATTGTGATTTTTGGGAAAGTCATTAATCACCTAGTGCGGCTATTTTATACCGATGGAAGTCTCCCTCAATATCCATGAGATACATAAAAACCCTTTCTAAGGGTTGGGAGGCCTCTCAAATGAGTGAACCGCCACACTATAGATACTAGTATTACCCTGAAACATAGATTAAGAATCACTTGTTGTAGAGGCCAAAATCCCTTTTACTTGCTAGTGTAGGAGGTCAGACCTCTGAAGCCGCCCTGCATTCACTACTCATTGTAGAGACATGAAATCCCTTGGCTCATAAGATCTTCGAGGGTAAGAGATTTTGGTGTGCCTATGTCATGTAAGGGGGAGCCAGTGTCACCAAGATCTCTTGTTGTCCACCTTGTTTAAGTGTTTGGAGTAATCCAAGTAGGGAATCATCAAGTAGTATCTCTTTCCATCCTAGGTTGTGCATTGTTTATGAGTGCTTTCATATACATTTCAATTATACATTTTCACACTCAGATCAAACCAAACAAGTGTTTTCAAACTATTTGTTGTGTTTTCCAAAATCAATTTCACAAAATCACACCAAAAACCAATAAAAAATTAGCCAGAAAAATTGAATTCATAGAATACCAGTCAAATCTCAAATCTTTATTATTTTGACAGTGATCTTATTATTTGAAAAATAGATTTGCAATATCTGATCAATTCATATTCCCCATTTTCGTTTAGGTTTGCCTTGCATTTAGGGTGCATTGTTCATCCTTGCATATTTTAGGTTGATTTAGGTTGCACTTAACTTCTATATTTTAGACATAGGAAGTTTATCAAGCATTTGGAAATTCCATGGTTACTTATTTAGATTTTCATTGACATTTATCTTTTTATCTATCAATATTTTTCATCATCATCCTGGTGAAAATTTGGGTCTCAAACTTGTGTCTTATTTTAGACTCATCTTGTCAATCTATCATCTTCTAAATTTTGGTCATCAAAAGGGTCAATGATAATTTGGTTTTTTTCCTTGGATCTACATAGCTTGGTTAACATCCTTTTTCTTAAATCTTATAGTCCACCCCCTTACTATTATTTAGCATCCATTGGTCCCATTTAGTTTCATTTTGGCATACTATATCCTTTGATCATAACATCATTATCATCCTATCATTCTTTGGTCTTGGACTTAGGTGCATTGTCATTTTGCATCCTTATATATCCAAAAAATCACAAAAATATATAGCTTAATCTCATCTTGTACTTAGTTACATCATTACCTTTGATCATTTATTAGTATTCCTTAGTCTCATATCTTTATCTTTGATCATTGATTAGTCTCCCTTTGGTATCATTTGGAATCCATTAGTCTCATTTAGCTTCATTTAGCTTCATCATTTGGTCTTAAGGTCACCATTATCCTTGCATGGTCATTATGCATCCTTATATATCCAAAAAAAATCACAAAAAAATAGCTTAGTCTCATATCCCACTTTGAATTTATCATCTTTGCATATCATATCCCTTTGTCATAGGGTCATTATCATCCCATCATTCCATAATCTTCGTCTTAGGTACATTGGCACTTTGTATCCTTATATCCTTGAAAATCACAAGAAAAAATATATAGCATAGTCTCATATCCCTTTTTCATTGTCACCTTGCATTGACATATGAAGGTCACAAGTTTTATACAGTCCTCACTAAGTTTTTCTTATCCTTCCTAGTCTGAAATCATGACCATGTCTTCAATTTACCTTGATCTTCCTCCTAGTAAAGTTGAATACCAATCCATCCTCAATTGTCAATAGCAATCACCCACAGTCTCGACTCAACCATCTATCTACCCATCTTACCAACAATCCACAAGCTCTAGCCCCCCATATCTATATCATCCTTATCAAGAACCAATTAACATAATCCATACCATTAATCCCCAACAAACATCCATTAATCATCCCTATCCTAACCTTGACAAGGGAAACCAACCTTCCACTAGTCCATTCCAATCCTCCACATCTTATCCTAATCCATCATCCACTAATCCATTCCAATCCACCACATTCAAATCCACTCCATCCTAAACTACAATCCCATCCAATAAAATCACATTAATTAATGCTCTCCAAGGACAACTAGCAAAGGAACTTGTTCAACTCCTAAATGAAAACAAAGTTAGGCGATCCAATCACATTGCTAATCCTAAACCATCCAACCATTTGTCACCGTCATGTCCTCCATCACTTACCATTACCAAAAGAGATCTTGAGTCTATCAAATAAAATCCTATCATTGACCAAAATCACATTCCATTGCCTAAACCTTGGGATATACATCCAAAGAAAAGAACAAAGCATGATGAAATGAACTCCATGAAAAATATAGATTAGGTTACCCACAAATCACCTATAGATGCTCACGATATCCAAGTTAGTCCAATCTCTAATCAAGATCAAATTCCTAGTCATGTCATCCAAGATAAACCTATCCTTGATCAAAATCCTACCATTAAACAAGAAATTCAAAATGATCCTCTCATCAACCTTTATATCATCCATGATCCAACATTTGAAGTTGGTCCTATCCAAACTCCAAACACCTCCATTTCCCAAAATGAGACACTTGCCTCCTTTGGACACATAGATAATCAAATGAATGATATGGATAACATCAAAGAAGATCATAAAGAAGCTACTATTGATCAAGTCAAAGAACATAAAAAGGCTACTATGGATCAAAGAGAACATAAATAAGCTACTATTGATCAAGTCAAAGAATAAGATACAAAATCTACCATGGATCAAATCAACATCCAAAATGATCAAGAAGAAATAAACACCATGAATGATAAATCCAATACATCCTATCAACTAGGATCATCCACCTTTATCAAAGAAGGCTTTCTTGCAGATGAGAAGATTCCAAGCAACAATTTTCACATACACAATGATGGGTTTGCATCTTGCTTTCAAATTAAAAAATACCCAATCGCAAATTGAATATTTCAGAGCATGCATCATCGAGGAAGAGGACTAGGCCTACATGAGCAAGGAATTCTATAACCAATATAGTTTCATGTAAATCTTAGACATCAAGGTCTTGGCTATTCTTCAATCAAAAAATCAAATGGTGTTAGTGATACCTCCACGATATTATGGGAAACTTTATCCAATACAAACATCAAAATGGGGATCATGAGTAGTCCTTGTCATAAGGTTGCTGCTAATACTCCTTCCATCCACACCATAAACCATCATTCCAACATAATTAAAACCATCAATTGGAACCAAAAAAAAAAAAATCTTACAAGTCTAAAGTCCAAAATCAAATATCAAAGGTCATTGAATGCAAAAATCCAAGTGGACAAATAAAGTTAAAATGGATCCCAAAGAAAAATGGATCAGGTAAAGAAAAAAATTAAATTCGAGTATCCAATCAAAATGTGGAGCCACAAGAAAAAAGGTCTCCCACATGTAACAAATGTCCACCTCCTTCAGAATGGTCATATCATAAGGCATATAAAAGTGTTGGTTTCAAATTCTATCCCATTCAAAATTCCAAATTGCATCATCCACCATCCCAAACGCCAAATAGTCCATCCACACCTACCATACTCCATTATAATCCTACATCTCACCTAAAGTATAAAACTCCTACTTAAAAAAAAAATTCACGTCTTGGAAGCAACTCTTTATCATAAGGACTCACATGGAACTCTATCACGATGTGCATATTTTGATAAGGAAAAACCTAGTGTTAGAGAGGATCACAATGAAATCGATAGTTGTATGCAAGTGTTATGATTCTAACAAGACAACTACTCCATAAAGGTCACTATTGGAATATCATGAAACCAGTATCTACATCAACACCCACAAAGGATTCAAAACAATCAATGATCATCTAGAACATCAAGTCAATATATAAAAAAAAAGTCACCTTGATGAAAACCTACAAACAAGCATCTTGTGTGACATAAAAAAAAAAGAAGAAAAAATGAAAAAAAGAAGAAAAAAGTAATGAGAAAAATTTCATCCAATAGTGAAAACCATTTTTATGGTGCTTTGGATAAGTACCATGATGAAAACTTGGCAAACACGTGTCATGTGTAAGAGAAATTATCTATGTGGACCATTACACTTGGGGGTAAGTTGTTTCATCTTCCATGCCTTACTCATAAAATTTCCATCTATCCATCCAATCCATATCATTTCCATCCACTCTCCCACCTATCTTGATCTTGATAAGGACTAGGGTACAAACATAAATCATGCTTTGAGAAAACTCTTGACATGTATATCCTTTGGTCATACACTATCCATGAAATATCATGTCATTTCGTTCATAGAATTTATCCAAACCCATATCTCATAGAAAAAAAATTATTCCTATGTGACATAGTCCTTGGAGATCATATGATACTTCTTCTAGCCAATAATCCTCATGTCTCATATCCTTTTCCAAAATCAATCCATTATCCTTTTATACCTATCACTGGACTTGGTTTCCCTTGACATTGGTTTAAGGATTATAATCTTCTTATCCAAGTTCCCTCCATTATCCCATCTAGTCCTAAGGTTAGTCATTCCAAATGCAACAAGCCTAATCCATACAATCTTGTTATGAAACCTAGCACATCATCCAAAACATTCCTTGGCTTTGTTCATAGCCTTGTTGTAGACCTTGATCCTTTAGTTACATTATCATCAACGGGATATTTCTTTCCCAATCCTCATGTTGTTTTGGGATGTTTCCTTCCCATATCAAACAACGGTGTCATCATCATCACCTATAAATTGATTTTAAGCTTGACGAGTGGCAAGATCATGTTTGTTCTTGGATCCTTATGCATGCTTGCTTGGTTGATTGTGGGTATCTTTCACATGCATTTTTCATGATCCTTATGGTTATCATCTATAACAAAGTCTCATTTATCCATAATAAAGCTTTGTCATCCTTCCCATGGTCTGAGAACCATTGACATTTAGTGTCCTTCACTTTCATGACCATCCTTTGCATCCATCGATCCCCTCACGCATAATAAGTTGGTCCTAGACTTGACTAGGGGAAATTCCTTGACTTATGTCTTCATGGGACCCTACACATGGTATCAACTCATAAAACATCAAAAATCCAAAAAAAATTATAAAAAATAAAAAATCCAAAAAAAATCATAAAACCATCAAAAATCCAAAAAGATCATAAAATCATAAAAAATCATAAAAAATCATAAAACCATAAAAAACCAAAAAAATCATAAAACCATAAAAAAATATATAAAAATCATAAAACTTCAAAACTCCAAAAATAGAGTCAAAGTTAGTCTGTGTCAATTTGGTTGAACTATGAGGTCTTTGTGTGTACAACGTAGGAAAGGCCATCAATCGATGAGTCCTTGAGGCCCTAGGTCAGTCCGACACTTTGATCAGGCGCAAGCAAAAATTTGAATCTCAACCAAATCACACATCAACAGACAAACTCGCCAACTGGCCTTCAATCTAAATTGATCATTTTCCTAATCAATCAAGTCATTGGTTCTATCTTAGAATGTGGCATTATGTCTTTTTCCTCATTCGGTCTTATCATTTTTCCTACATCAAGATGCATCCTCCTTGAGGTTAGACATCCTCTTTGGTCAACCTTGTTATTCGCCTTAAGAAGGATATGCCTTTCCTGAAACTAGGCATTTATCAAAATGGTCAATCAGTCAACTTTATCAGATGTGTTATTTCCCTTAAACATGATATATCTTTCCTAAAACTAGGCGTCATCACATCAGTCAATCATGTCAATCAAACCTTATCAAATCAACTCAAGTTAGTCACTTGGTCAATCAATCTTGTTGTAGAAACCTGAATTTGACCACCCCCATATGGTCAAATTCACGTGTATTCCCCTATCTCTTGTCCATAAGCTTGTATTCCCATATCTCATGTATATAAGCCACATTAATTAAATAATCTATTATTTGGTTAATATTCAACCTTTTCCTATTATTCCCTAAGGTGTTTAATTAATTGATTAAATACGTTACCCCTCTTTCCTCTCTAAATTAAATAAATAGTCCAATTTATTTAATTTAGTCACTTTATCCTAATGAATTAAATCAATTTTTAATTCCTTTATTTTCTCTCTCCTTGTCCCACCCTCCAACATTTCCTTTAATCTTGATTAGCCCACTTAATCCCTAGTTAAGGTGTGCACATTCCTAATTGAGATTAGGGTCACATCCTCTATAAAGTGCAAGTGGCTCACTAATTAGGTTTAGCTCACCTAATCCCTCATTTGCACAACCTAAATCAATGATTTAACCTAACATAATCCTCATTCTATTTATGGCATCCCCCCTTAGTCAACCCTATTAATGACTTTCTCCTTTTGGGGAAGTCATCCCCATACCATTTGGAATTTAAAATTATAATCTATTCCCCCCATGCATTTTGAGGAATTTTTAATTCCTCTCTTGTCCTCTCATCACATGCCTTTTTACAAATAGACAAGAAAATATTTTATGAGATCTTTCCCATTCTCAAGGTACTTGCAAGTACCCTCATGTGGCATACACCTCATCTCCACCTCAATTCCATTTCACCACCCCTTGTCCACATCTCCTTCCACTTGTCATTATCCTAGGGTTGAGATGACACAATAAATCTCAACCCTTGATCATTTGACCTAGACTCAATCTACGCCATCCATTTTCTCTAGAGACACTTTTTGTAAATATAATGAATTTTGGATTCATTTTTACAACACACTTAGCCAACTTAGAGTTCTTACACTCAAGCCATACTACCACCATTGTTGCAACACATTTGACCTCCAATCTTGCATCCAATCCATCAACCAACACCACCATTGCACTCACCATCAAGTTCTCCATAATTTGCATATAGATTTTAGCCATTTTATCAAGCAAAGGAACACACAAATCAACATAAAAAGGGCCAACCAATTCATCAACCTGGGCAAGGTAAAATACTTGGTTTTATCACTTTATTTTGTTCAAGTTCTACTAGGCTAATCTTGAGGTGTCATTTATGGTTTCTTCCTTGTATTTTCCTTTATGTTTTTTCATTCTAGAGTAGAAAATTCACTTGATCACATTTTTGGCATGCCTAGTAGGACCCACATGATAGGTCCTTGATTTTTTCTATTGTTTCCATTTTGCAAGTTTCAGATTTTTCTTTGCTACAAAGGTGAATCAACCTGACAGGCGAATCCACTTTCAAAGAGGTGATTGTGATCTTGCCTCTCCCTTGAATAGGTGAACTTGCATTCCACATCTGAGACCTTGATTTGCAATGGTGGATACGTCTTTGGCTGTACAAATAGGAAAACTTGCTACTAGAACAGGTGAACTTGCTAGAATCATAGAGGTGATTGCGCATACACCCGTCCACCAAAAGGGTGATCCTGTAACCAATATAGAGGTGAATCTTCCCTCTTGCAGGGCGAACCTGTAGTAAACTAGAACCTTAAATTTTTCAGTTTACACTTTCATTTTCTTCTGGATTTAGGTATTGATCCACTTACTCGTTTGTTTGTGATTGTGGAATTTTTACTAAAAATTTGTGTAGCTTGACCCACGCTTGACGAAGACCAGTGATCAAACTACTAACTTATCTTCTGCAAGATGATCGGTCGAGAAGAATTTAGTTAGTTTGTGCTTCATTTTTCATACTAAATTAAGCACACTTCATTGTTTTAAAGGGTCAATTTACCTTATTTGCTATTTTTGGGAGTGGTTTGTTGATGTATGCTCTCCTCTTCCACAATACGATGATCCTAGGGAGTAGAAATAACAACTTGTTCTAGTCCCGTCTAGTCTACGTAGGAGTGCTAGCTTACATGTATGCTCTCCCCTTGCACCTTGTGCGAGCCTGGGGATTAGAAATTCCTAGCTTTTCCTACCCTTTAGTGAGACCTTCCTAGGATTTCATCACCTAGGGGATGATCTCAAGCACATGTTATCAATAGGGTATATAAAGGGGGGAGAACTAAAGTTGTACCCCAATCTAGTCGTGTCATGTCTAGTGGAGCACTGATACTAGGGTGATGCCTAGTTAGGTGTGAAGGGTTAGTTTGAGTTTCTAGTACCTTTCTAGGGATCCTAATCCATGCTTGTGATGGGCAAGTGTTCACAGTTGTGTCTCACACACCCTCCTGGTGTATCGAGGACTCCCCTAGTTTCCTATTTAGCCTAGTCTAAGACCCATGTTTTAGCCATGGCTTGGTGTAGTGCAGGGATTGCAAATGGCACCCCAATGCTGCTCACCACATACTCCCTTAGGTTGAGATATAAATCTTCATGGTGAACTATGATAGTTCTTGAGGAGAGAGAGAAGGTGAGCCCATGGTGTCTATTGATGACCCTACGCCATTGGATCTCTACCCATCCATCTTCATGAGAAAGGGTGTTCCCACCTGATTATCACAGAGTATTAACCCCTTGGGGTGGTGGAACTACATCAAGTTTGTAAACCTTCTTGACTAATTTTAGGATTGTGTTGCTTGGAATGTCTTGTTGTGTGATACCAGTGCATGTCTTCAACCAGAGTCAATCTTTTCTCATTGTCTTCTTGTTTGCTATTTTTTTCCCTTTATCGTAGTCTGTCCCTTCCCTAGAGGTGAATTTTCTTCTTACAGAGGTGAATCTAAATTGTGGATAGGTGTTCCTACCCTATGAGGGTCGATCCTACATCTTGGTCTAGTCCATCCAGTCAGTTAGCCCTGATAGGCAAATCCACTTCACACAAAGGTGAATTTGCTCATCTAGTCCTTCCCCCTTTGGGAAATCCTACTTCTCCTAGAGGTGATTCTTACCTTTTTCCGTACATTCACTTAGATAGGTGATCTAGCTCCCTAGAGGGGTGAATCCACTCAATTACTTCATACATCCCATCACCTAGTTAGGTGAACTTGCTTTTTATAGAGGAGATTAGTCGTGTCAATCTGTACCCTCCTTGTACGTACTTTTTAAGTAATAGGTGATCACATGCCCTGAATAGGAAAATCCAAGTTTGATTCTGTACATTCCTCGTTCATACTTTTGAAGGAAGAGGTGATCCTAAGTTAAATATAGGCATTTTCGCTTTGTGCCCATACATCCTCTGTTATAGGAAAATATGTTACCTATTTGGCTGATTAGTTAATCTGTTATGTATAGTCTGAAGGTATAGGTGAACCTACAAACCCTAGATTGGTGATCTTGCTACTTGTAGGGGTGAACCCATGACTTCTAGATAGGAGAACCTGTGATCCAAAAAGGTGAAATCACTACACATAGGGGCGAATCCACTTTCCATATAAAAACTAGAGTGTGAATCCTTTTGACCGCTGAAAGTCTGCCTTGTTCCAAGTTTACTCTTGTGATTGATTTTTTTTTATCATCATTCGATTTCTCATAATTACCATTTTTGTGCATCAAAATTTTCCAAAATTCATTCAATCATCGATTTAATCACATAGGTCCATCTTAGGACATCCTTAGATATCATATCAATCATCGATCAATCAATCTAAGTCCCCTAGATGTCATTTTAGGAGCTTTTATCCAATTTGGGTTAGTTAACTGACCCTAATCATTGTCATCCTTACTCACTTAGGAACGCCATCAATCCTGAGTTAGTAATAATTTATGGCCTCATCAATTCACTTCCATCTAGAGGAGGGTTTTCACTGTAATCATCCTTTTTTCCATCCAATCGAGTCATCATCATCCTATATCATCTAGTTGAGATTTTGACTCTAGTTGAGAGTTAATCTTATTGTCCAATCCAATCAAACAATCCAATCCAATCCTATCCTATCCATCATCCCATCAATTGGTCCATCATTTTAGGAATCCTTTTATTAGTCATATGGGTCATCATCACTTAGGGGAATCTTAGATGTTCACATTACCTTCATCTTCTAGTCATCTACATTTTCATGCCCATTACCACACAATCACAAGCAAAGAAACTCATGGAACTACAATAGTCCCAAGTTGGTCAACCACAAAATCCTCCCAATCCACCCACTAACGGTGGGTCTCATCAATCCAACAAAAAAATTGACCCTCACCCTTCCCTTGAGTATCCATCATCCCATCAATTGGTCCATCATTTTAGAAATCCTTTTATTAGTCATATGGGTCATCATCACTTAGGGGCATCTTAGATGTTCACGTTACCTTCATCTTCTAGTCATCTACATTTTCATGCCCATTACCACACGATCATAGGCAAAGAAACTCATGGAACTACAATAGTCCCAAGTTGGTCAACCACAAAATCCTCCCAATCCACCCACTAATAGTGGGTCTCATCAATCCAACAAAAAAATTGACCCTCACCCTTCCCTTGAGGAAGGCATGGTTAACCAACCTGAGCTAACTATTGATGAATATCTTAGCAACCCTACCAATGTCCAAATGAATGATCACCTCCTCGCCAAGCCTAGAGATAAGATCCTTGCTACATTTCTTGTGAGGGGTACTAGACCACCACTTGGGTTTGATATATCATAATATGTCAACATCACACCCTCTCAATCTTAGGATCCGCAAAGCTCTTAGGTTAATATAGGACCGTCAATTCCTCAAGTTCCTTAGGTTACCACATAGGAAGCATGGTATCAACTAGGATTTAAAAACAATGTGTGTTATCGTATCCAACCATCTCCTATTAGGATCTCAGTCATGGGTGCAGAACCTAAAGTTAATAATCCTCAAGGCCCTGGTCCTAACAATCAGCAAGGTCCTGGTAATCCCCAAGGTCCTAGTCCTAATAATCCCCAAGGTCTTAACAATCTACAAGGTCCTACACCCACTCTGTTAGCACCATCTTATCCATAGAATCAGCCAAAAACTGGGGGCATGCCATCCAATCCATTGGATTATGCACCCCCTCATGTCCCTCTCATCTAAACTCAACAATTACTACAAGAAACATTGTTACCCAGTCTTGGTCACTCTATCCCAAAACAACCCCCATCATGACCTCCACAACAACCACAAATCAATCTGCAATCACAACAGTTGTCCTATCATCAACCTCAAATTAAATCACAACCTCAATAACAACCACAAATCAATCCACAATCACATCAACCACCTTACTACCAACCACAACCTCAACCCTAGTCTTAGCCTCCACATCAATTGCAAATCACTCGATAACCATAACAACCCCCTTCACAATCCCAAGGAAACCTTGCAACACAATACCAATATCAACCACAACCCCCACCTCATTATTTCTCACCTTGCTATCATAAATTTCCTTCACAAAATACCTATTATCAGCCATCTCCTCCACCAAAAACTCCTAAAAAAAAACCTACCACTTCCAAATCCAATCCTAATTATTACTACAATCCACAACAATTCCAACAACAACCACCCTATGTTAATCCTCAGCAACCCCCACAAAACACTTACCAACAACAAACTAATCCATAATCACTTCCATATATCCCCCAACAACAACCTACATACAATTATTAGTCCAATATATCATATCAACAACAAGCACCATCTCAGCAATAGGGTGCCTCTTCATCCTACTATCAAGTGATGCCATCACAACAACAAGTTTACACCAATCCACAACCTACTTACGTTGACCAATATCAACAATTCCCTTCATATCTTCCACCATCATATGACCAATTGCTTCCACCTCCACCACTATATCAACAATATGATCCTTATGATCAGTCCAATCCAATAGGTCCTCCCCCTTCCGTACTGATCAATAAAGAATGGGAAGACACCAACCATAAAAGACTTGCAAGTTGTCACATCAAATAAATCCTTCAAATTCGAGGATATTTGTCCCTATCCCTTTGATCTGTCGATTTCCACAATTCCCTTCCCCAAGCATTTTGAAATTCCAAAATTCGACAAGTATAATTGAAAGGGAGATCCTTGCGACTACCTACAAGAGTTCTACATGCATTGTTAGGATGTTCTATACAATGATAACTACCTCATTTGACTATTCCCTCGAAAATTAACAGGACAAGCTCTAGAGTGGTTCTTGCACCTTCCACGAGGATCAATCTTCACTTTTGCAGATTTATCAAGGAAGTTTGTCACACACTTCTCTTTCAATCTAGAGAAGGATAAAGACACCAGGGATCTTTTGAAGGATAAACAACGTGATGGAGAGACCTTTGATAACTACCTACAGAGGTGGCAAGCTCTATCCAACCAACTTAAATGTAGTCTTCTAGAGAAGGAGTTGGTAGGAATCTTTATCAAAAACTCCCATCCAGAGTTGGCCCATAACCTACATCTACATTGTGCCACTACCTTTGTAGAGGTTATTGAGAAGGGAACCACCATTGAGAAGGCTCTCATTGCTAAAGTGCTTATCAAAATCTTAAAGGATGATATAGAAAAATAATCTGGGGATAATTCACTTTATTGGAACAGGAATAAGAACACTGTTAATGATGGTTTCACTGGCACTAAACATATCCAAGTAGATAATACCTCTCAGAGGCCTCAAAATTCCTCTCAACCACCACTAGTCACCAAGGTTATATCTGTGCCACAAGGTGCACCACGTCCTCCCCCTTAATTGAATCAACCTAATCAAGGGAACATCAAACATACCTTCACTCCTTTAGGAGAGTCATTATATGTAGTCTTTAAGAGGCTAGTTCAAGCTAATGTGGTTACCTTCCCTATCACCAAACCTTTTGATGAGTCAAAGCCAAAGCCTAATTGGTATAGGGAGAATGAGTACTATGATTACCATAAGATCAAAGGTCATTCCATGAACAAGTGTCAAGGTCTTAAGGGTTCCATCCAAGATCTTATTAATCAAGGAGATATTTTGGTTGAGGGAAGTCAATCTACCTCATCTAATGCTCAATTAAAGATATTCCAAAATGCCTTCTCCAAGCACAATCAGGGTCCTAGCATGTCTAATACCAACATTGGGTCCAATAATAGTGATCAAAACAATCAAACCAACAATATAAGCTACAATCAAGTTCCTTTTAATTACAAGAATATTATTGGGTGCATTACTCAAGTAGACCCACATGTCACCATGATTCGGGTAAAAGGTAAAGACTCTCAATGTGTTGTCACCACCTGTAGAACCTACATATAAGTTCCAGGACCTTCTACTTCATCCCAACTAGCACTTGTAAGCTCACAATATAATATCCTTGTCCATCTAGGAAAGAATCCTACGTAGAGATCCTCACTAAAGTTTTACTCGACACTCATGTATTGAATGATATTGATCCTACTTAGTTTCAAGCTCTTGTGGGAAATTTTTTATCCACCTATCAGTTGGAATTTAGTCAAAATGATATTCCACCCATTGATCTCACTCATAATCATGCCATTCACATTGAAGTCCTCATGCCCAAGGATAAGGTTAAGAGGGTCTTGGTAGATAATGGCTCTTCCCTTAATTTATGCACTTTGAAATTCATAAAATAGGTGGGGTACACTCACGTTGACTTAAACAATCAGGTGATCACAATTAAAGCCTATGATAATGCATAGAGAGATTTAGAGGGTAACATTTTTCTCCCTATTTAGGTTGGCCTATTTGTGCAATATACCACTTGTCATGTCTTTGAACTTGACTTACCTTACAACTTTCTCCTCGGCTGCCCATGGTTTCATGCCATGCAATTTGTCCCATCTACTTATCACTAGTGTTTAAAGTTCCCACATAATGGGGTTGAATTACTATCCATGTTGATCCTCAACCTTTTGAGTATTGTCATTCTCTTAAGGCATCTTTCCCACATTCCCATCATTGTCTGGGAATAGAAGTAGGAACTTCTCAGACATCACCCTCCATTCCATATTTTGTTCCATCATTTGCTCCATCTTCCAATACATCCTCCACTCCATCTTCCACATCCGACTCCACCATCACCAAAGTATAGATCATTGACAAGGGTTGTGGGGAATATGAGATGTGTACTACACTTAGTGTGGGAACAATGCCTCCCTCTCCCCATACTTATGCCAACCATATGAGTCTTTACAAAAGGAAGAACCAGTAACTAAAACAATCAACTCTAAAAATATGGGTTCCACTACATTTCAATCTCTAGGTACCTTACACGATTAGACGGATGAGGACATTAGCCAATGGGTTTACAAAGAAGAACTCGAGCCTTCACCTCCCCTTATTGAATAATTCCAAGAAGTTTATACCCATGCTTCTAAGTTAGTAGAAAAATATAATTATCAGGGGGGAGGACTTACAGTTGATGAACATGGAAGGCATCAACCTATTTGAGACACCTGTGCATCCTAAACACCTGGGTCATGGCTATGATAAGAAACATAAGCTATCTAATGCATCCAATAGTATGTTGAATAATGTTAACTTGAAAATAGATTTTCTTGAGGATATCCTTGAAGAGGAATCCATCATAATTTCCTATGATGATTTGGTTCTCCCTGCACCCTAACCTCATTGATTGGGACATACGAGGAACTGTGCCAATTGATATATTTCCCTCAGAGGAGGCATATGTGCATCTCATGGGATTAGAAAAATACCATGGAGTCTACTTTGGGGAGGATGAACACCCTAACCAAAAAAATAAAAAGAAACAAATCAAAAAAGGCTCATTTAGTGAAACCCTCTTTGAGGCACTTCTTGACTCAGAAAAAGTAAACACAAAAGGTGTATCCTCTGGTGAAAACCTTGATGAGGCGCTAGAGGATGGGGATGTTTATATTCCCCTTATAGGAACTCACTTTTCTGAGTGGTCTTCAATCTTGATTGAAGAGACAAGAGAAATCAATTTGGAGACAAGAAAGGAACCTAAAATCACATATGTGGCTAAATAGTTTTCTGAAGAGGAATATCTAGTCATTACCAATCTATTCAAAGAAGGAATCATTAACTTTGTGTGCTCTTATTTAGATATACCTAGATTGTATCCTACTTTGGTAGTTGACCACCTAGATGTGCGTCAGAATACAAAACCTATCAAACGAAAACATTGAAAAATGCATCCACATATGGCTTTGCTAGTTAAGGTGGAGCTACAAAAGTTGTTAGCAATTGGGTTTATAAGGATAGTCAACTATTTGGATTAGATATCCAACATTGTACCTATAGCTAATACCACTAGGGGCATCAAGATTTGCATATATTTTAGGGATCTAAGTAAAGCTTGTCTAAAGGATGAATTTTCTTTACCAAACATCGACATGTTAGTGGATTTGATAGGAGGACATGCCATGCTATCACTCATGGATGGATTTACAGGGTTTAGCTAGATCAAAATTTCACCTGAAGACCAGCATACGACCACTTTCACTACTCCATGGGGTATTTTTTTCTACAATGTCATTCCCTTTGGTCTTAAGAATACGGGGGAAACATATTAACATGCAATGAAAACTATCTTTCATGATCTTATCCACATCATAATGGAAGACTATGTTGATGATCCATTGGGAAAGTCAAAAACTAGAGAGGATCATCCTAAAGTCTTGAGATAGATCTTTGATTAGTTGGAACAATATAAGCTATGGTTAAACCCCATGAAATGTGTCTTTGACATCACATCAAGAAATTTTCTAGGATTCATTATGTCCAAAAGGAGTATTGAGGTCGATCTTGAAAAGGTTAAAGCTATAATGAAAATTCCCTCACCTAGCAACTTAAAATAATTGAGGAGCTTATAGGGAAAGTTGAAATCCATCAAGAACTTCATCGCCCAACTCGTAGACAAGTTTCAACCCTTTACCCATCTCCTACACAAGGATTTAGTCTTCAAATGGAATTCTCCATGCCAATAGGGATTTGAAAAATTTAAAGAGTACCTTGATAATCCATCAATCTTGATGCCTCCCATCCCAGGAAAACCATTGTTGTTATATATTTTAGCTATTATAGTTGCATTGGGGGAATTATTAGCACAACATGATGAGTCCTCAAAAGAAAGATTCATTTACTACATTAGCCAAACACTAGTGAGGTACAAGCTAAATTATTCTCCCATGGAAAAAGCTTGTTTGGTAGTTGTTTTCAGTTCCCAAAAGCTACAACTTTACATACTTAGCCACCCAATCAAACTAATATCTAAAGTTGACCTGCTCAAATATTTGTTATCAAGAACATCGTTGGCTGGCCACATGGCTAAGTGGGTTATGCTCCTAAGTGAATTTTACATTGAGTATGTAGAATGCAAAGCAATTAAGGGGAAAGCTATTGTAGATTAGTTGGATGATGCTTCCCTTGTGGATTCTTATCCTTTAGTGGTAAAATTTCTTGATGAATCAATCTTCACCATCTCATAATCAAATACCTGGATGCTATACTTTGATGGATGCTATACTTTGATGGGTCATTTAGATTGGATTTTGTCTACATGAATAATATTGATGAGTACGAATCTTTAATCACAAGTCTTAGAATTGTAGTCCAATGGAACATTACTCATCTTCATGTTTATGGGGATTCACAACTTATAATCAAGCAAGTCAATGACAAGTTCCAAAAAAAAATGATAAGCTTCTTGCCTATAAGTGCATGGTTGATGACTTCAAGAATTAATTCAATCATATCTAATTTGAGAAAATTCCTAGATTACAAAAAAAGCCTATTGATGTTATGGCCACCATAGGACCTCTCATTGATATGCCTCAAGACATAATAGATTGTGGGTTCTTGGTTTAGCAATTATTAATCCCAGCATATGACATTCCAGACAATGAAATGGTGTGCAGAATCATAGGTCTCCAATCTCCATGGTATCATGATATATACGCCTACCTCCATGAAAACATTCTCCCACCCGATCTAAATCACAACCAATGTAAATATTTCATCTAACGTGCTTCCCATTACATAATCTTAGGTGATACACTTTAACTAGGGGGTATGATGACACTCTTCTTTGATGTTTGAATGAATTAGAATCTCATGTTGTGTTAAAGAAAGTACATAGTGGTATTGGCAGAGCCCATACTAATGGAATGACCTTGGAAAAGAAGCTTCTCAGAACTAGGTATTATTGGCCAACTATGGAACATGATTCCTGAGTTTTTCAAAAAGTGTGTACAATGCTAGCAACATGCAGACTTGATCCATGCTCCTCCATAGGACCTATAACCTATCACTACATCGTGGCCTTTTTCACAATGGGGTATCGACTTAATCAAAAAAATATATCCTCTATCCTCTAATGGCCATACTTTCATAATCATCGCCACCAAGTATTTCACTAAATGGGTGGAAGAAATTCCACTTTCCAAAATCACTGGCATCCAAATATCCAAATTCATCCTTTACCATATTCTCTATAGATATGGTATCCCTACCACCGTCATCTTGGAAAATGGAAAACCTTTTAAAAAATAGTATATGTAGCACCTATGCAAAACATACCATATCCAACACCATTGGTCCACACCCTATTACCCCCAAGGTAATGGACAAGCTAAGGCTACCAAAATAACTATAATCAAAATCCTCAAGAAGGTTGTCAATAATACTGGTCATGATTGGCACCTCCACCTTAATCCCACCCTTTGGGCTTAGTGAACATCCTTACACACCCCTAATGGTGCAACTCCATACTCCATTTTCTATGGCACCGATGTCATCTTTCTGATAGAAGTCAATATCCCATCACTTCGTGTCTCTTTAAAGAACTTGATCAGTGATGAAGAATCTTGTGTTGCACATTTGAGTCAGTTGGAGCTCCTAGACGAAAAGCATCTTATGGCTTACAATAATCTTCAGGCTTACCAACATAAACTTAAGAGAAGCTATAATAATAAGGTTCATCCTCATCAGTTTTAGGTTGGTGATCTAGTCCTCAAAGAAAATCAACACACCCAACAAGATCAAGAAAAGAAAGGAAAGTTTGAAGCTAATTGGTTGGGCCCATATACATCATTACCGCAAAGTACAGTTCTAGAGCATATCAAGTTGCTACACTTGAGGGGGAACCCTTGGAAGAACCCATCAATATCATGCATCTAAAATGGTTCTACACTTGAGTCAGCTGGGTTACCCCACCTAGAAAATACCAAAAAAAGTAAAAAATATAGAAAAATACAAAAAAATCAAAACATGTCAAAAATCCAAAAATAGTAGAGAAATAAATCATCCTATAGTGAAAACCACCCTTGGTGGCACCTTGGATAAGTATGATTGGTGGAAAACTAGAAAAAGGCACCATTCATAGAGGGCTTAATCATTATCTACCTTACATTCTTCTTTCCTATATGCTTGCATCTCCCTCCATCCTATCCCCACGTCCTATCTTGGCATCCTGTGGTATCCAGCCTCCATCAACATCCCACCATCTGTTGCTTGGTGTATTTTGATTTAGCATTAGATGGTTTATATTTTCTATCCTAATTCCCAAGCTTTTCATTGTTTGTATATTAAGTCATGTCATCGGTTTTGTATCACCATCTAGCATCATTCATCATGTCCTTTATCATTAGGTCTCATGTTTTCTTTTTCCTTTTTTCGAACTACATTACCTCTGTGCTTTCACATGGGAAAGGCCATCTTTGATGAGCTCCCGAGGCTTTTGTCCATCCATTTGAGTCTTCATCATCCTCTTTCCACTTTTATCCATCATCGATCGTCAGTGTTTTATCAAACTACGAGGTCTCTACACTTTCACGTAGGCAAGGATAATCATTGATCAACTCCCAAGACCTTAGGTTTGTCCTTAGGGTGTGTCTTGGTTTCACGTCGTGTCATCAAGTGTGTCCCTATTCAAATGGCTCCTAACAACAAAATCCATTGGTATCATGAGATCCAATCCATTTTGAGTATCCCAAGTCATGTTGATCAAGAAATCTACCCTTATCCATCTTTGGTCTTAGTAGGATGTATCCTTCCTCAAATCAAACTGGATCAATCCCATCCACCTATTAGTCCTATGGAAAAGGATATTTGGAATTTATTGTGATATTTTAGTGCTTTTGCATTTTTTTTTATCATTTGAGCTTCCTACTATACCTACTTAGGGTCGCCACGATCCATCATATCATGGTGCACTTTGACTGGTAAACATAGGGGCATATGTTGATTTTTTGTGTGATCTTGTCTTCCTAGTTATCTTGCATGGTACCCACCAAAATCCTTGCGGTCTTGTGTTATGATGGGGAATCCTTTGTGCTTGTAGTTATTCCAACATCATGCTCGACCAAAGTCCTTGTGACTTTGGGATGTTGGGATAACCTTCTTGTTTGTGGTTGTTGGGAAATTATGTCTCAACCTTGCAATTATATAAAGATTATTGTTGATAGGATATATATATATAGATATATATATATATATGAATACATATATATTTCCCAATTACACTGATAGGTGTAATATACAATAGTAGCAAGGGGGGAGAGTGGGATGCGTGTAAAAAAAAATTTGTTAAATTTTTCAAGAAACTCCTAAAATGGTTGACATACATTAGTTAAATGATACATTGTAAATCTAGACCATTAGTTATTAGGTTTTAGATCTAATGGTGGATATTTTTTGGCATGTCTTTCCCTAGAATGTAATCCTATTTTATGAGGGTGTTGTATTATGACTATGGTACAAAGAGATAGTGATGTATTCTAAAGAGTCTAATAGCAGTCGTGTTGTCTCTTGATTTCTGAGTGGTGATACTCCTATGAGAAGCTTGCTCTGCAATTATATTGTAATCCTTGTGATCTATTGAATAATATATGGGTGACTTTCGGAGTGTGGGGTCTTTCTCCTGAAATGGTTTTCCCCACGTAAATAACTGGGTTGTGATATACATGATATTTATGTTTATTTATGTTTAAGTTTTTGTAACTGTTAAAAATATACAAAGTTTAGTATTATTCTCCTCTCAAGATTAGTGTAGAAGTTTTTTCCACCACCTTAGCTTCCTTACAAGTGGTATCAGACCCTGATCACCTTTGGTTTTAGTTGTGGGTTGTTGGGGTTTTTTTTTAACTAATCGATATTTGAGTGGGAGCTTGTGCAGAAGACACTATGTGATCTTATTGCATGAATTTTTAGATGGCAAGTTCATCAAGGAGAATAGAGGTGGAAAATTTCTCTAGAAATAATTTTGAGATGTGGAAGCTGAAGATGGAGGATCTATTGATAGATCAAGATTTGTGGGATGTTGTTGATGAGAATGTTTTATGGCCTACAAATCCTATTTAGGCTGCTCAATATGATGTTATGGATCATAAAGCCAAGGGCCTAATTAGATTGTGTTTGATAGAATGTTTTAATTAATGTTCGTGAGGAGACTTGTGTACAAAAACTATGGAAGAAGCTTGGTGATATGTATCAGGCCAAATCTTTAGTGAACAATATTTTTTTGAGGAAGAAATTGTATTCCTTGACAATGGAAGAGGGTGAATAAATCACAGACCACTTGGAAGCATTCAATATGTTAGTGGGTCAATTGGCATCCATTGGTCTCAAAATGGATGAGGAGGATAAACGTCAGATCTTGCTTTGTTCTTTTCCTAATTCATGGGATTCTCTTGTTATGGATATTGGGAGTACTTTTGTTATTTTGAAGACTCAAGATGTGGTGGGTTCTTTTCTTTTTGAAAAGATGAGGAGAAAGGTATCCATCACTACCAAGGAGGCCCTAAATGTTCGTTTAAGACCTAAGGAAAAAGGATAGAAGAGTGAGAAGCATGAAAAATCTAAGTCTATTGGGAGATCTAAATCTCTTGGAAAGTCCAAAGTTATTTGTTAGAACTGTGGTAAGCATGGAAATGTTCATAAGGAATACAAAGAAGAAAAGAAGAAGAAAAAGAATAAATTTTATTTTGATTTCAAGTTCGAGAAGGAAGATGGCGACACACTCATTGCATCTTTGGCAACTTGTGAAGGTAATGATGTGTGGTTAATTGACTCAAGTGCATCTTTCCATATGAACTTTAATAAAGATTGGTTTTCTAAATATGAATAATTTGATGGAGGTAAGGTGTACTTGGGTGATGATTCTCATTTAGACATTGTTGGTCGTGGTAAAGTTAAAATCAAGTTTCCTGATGGTGAAATAAAAAGGATTAATGGTGTGTTGCATATCCCTAGATTAGCATAATTTTTTTCTATCTTAGAGAAAACTAATAGATGTGGGTGTGTAGGTAGTATTTTATGATGTAGGATGCAAGATGGTTAGGGGTTCTATGGTAATTTCTAGAGGTGTTAGATATGGCACATTGTATAAGCTTGATGCATGCACTGTTGAGTGCAATAGTACTTCTGTGAAAAGCAAGTTTGTGGAAGAAGTGAGGGTTTCACCTTCAGCAGATGGTCATGGATTTTGGGTACCCAAGGATGCTCTTTATTTTGAAAGAAAGTTACATGTAGAGAAAACTATGTTATGACACTAGATACTTGGCCACATTGGAGAAAACGGTCTAAGGACCTTGAAAAATAAAAACCTTGTTGAAGGTTTGTCAGTTTGTAATCTTGAATTCAATTTTTGTGAGCACTACATTTATGGAAAACAAAATTGTGTTCAGTTTTACTCGAGTTCTCATAAATCCTATGGTGTATTGGATCCTATTCATTCTAATGTGTTTGGTCTTGTAGATGTTCCTTTGATTGGTAAATCCACATATTATGTTTCATTTATTGATGATTATAGTAGAAGGACATGGGTATATTTTCCAAAGAGTAAATTTGAAGTTTTCAATCAATTTAAAGAATGTAAAGCAATGGTTGAGTTGTAGATTGGAAAGAAAATAAATGTTTGAGGACTGATAATGGTGGTGAATTTTTCTCTAATTATTTTAATAGATTCTATAAATATTATGGTATTCATAGACAAAAGACAACTCCATATTCTCCACAATAGAATGGAGTTACAAAAATAATGAATAGGACACTGATGGAGAAGGCTAGGAGTATGTTGAGTGGTGCTGGCCTAGAAAAAAGCTTTTGGTATGAAGCTATTTCCATTGCTTGTTACCTGATTAATAGGTCTCCTATATCAACTCTTGTTGATAAGATTCCTATAGAGGCATGGTCGAATTGCAATCCTTCATTAAGAAATCTTAGAGGTTTTGGTTGTGAGGCATATACACATGTGTCAAAGGAGAAGTGAAAAAAGTTGGAGAACAAGGCTGTGAAATGTATCTTCATTGGATATAGTTATGGTGTGAAAGGATACAAGCTTTGGGATCCTATTGTACAAAAGGTAACACATAGTAGAAGTGTTATTTTTAGAGAAACTAAGCCTTCTTCTATTACGTTATAGCTAAAAAAATTAAACAAGAAGATGTGATTCAATTTCCTCCTACACCTAAGAAAGTTGAATTGAGGCCCAAGGATAAACAATTAGTTGAGGAGAGCTCATCTAGTTTTGGATATTTAGAAGAGGAGGAAGAACCTCCAACTCAACTTGTTCATAGGTCCACAAGGTATAGACAACCACCTGAAAGGTATTCAATAGATGATTGGAGATGTATTTTTGCTTTGAATACTAGCATGGATGAACTAGGATCTATAAAAGAGGCACTAGGTATGAATGATGCAAAATCCTAGAAGATTGCTATGGATGAAGAAATGACATCTTTGAAAAAGAATGATACATGGGATCTTGTACCATTTCCTGAAGGAATAAAACCTATTGGTTGCAAATGGGTGTTCAAGAAAAAGGTTGGTTCAAATGCAGGTATTGAGAAGTACAAAGCAAGGTTGATTGTGAAAGGCTACTCTCAAGTTGAGGGTGTTGATTATGGTGAGATATTTTCTCCTGTTACAAAAATGAAATCCAGTAGATTTTTTCTTTCTATTGTTACTGCTTATGATTTAGAGGTTGAGAAAATGGATGTGAAAATTGCTTTCCTTCATGGTGATTTGGAGGAGGATATTTATATGACACAACCAGAGCACTATGTGGTGAAAGGTAAAAGTAAATTGGTTTGCAAATTGAAGAAATCTTTGTATGGCCTAAAACAGAGTCCTAGGATGTGGTACCAAAAATATGATACATATGTGTTGAGTTTGGGATTTGAGCTTTCTAAATCAGATCATTTTGTTTATTATAAAACCGATGGTGATTGTTTCCTCTTTATTGCATTATATGTTGATGATATGTTATTTATTGGCAAAGGGAAAGGTATGATTTCAAAAATGAAGTCTCAACTTTTTGCTAAATTTGAAATGAAAGAGCTTGGTGTAGCTAAACAGATTCTTGGGATGGAAATTAAAAGAGATAGAGTGAAAAGAAAGCTATGGCTTGGACAAAGTAAGTATGTCAATTCAATTTTATAGAGATTTAAAATTTAGGATTGTAGACCATTGTGTGTTCCTGTTTCAGTTGGAACAAAGTTATCTATTTCGGATTGTCCAACATCTCCATCAGAGATAGAAGACATGGACAAAGTTCCTTACCAGAGTGCAATTGGAATGCTATGGTTTGTACTAGACCAAACATTTCCCAAGTAGCGGGAATTCTTTCCAGATATATATCTAATCCTAGTAGAGTTCATTGGGATGTAGTTAAAAGAGTCTTCATTTATGTGCGTAGTACCTCATATTATTCCTTATGTTATCATAGTAATGTGACTGAAGATGAAATTTCCCTTGATATTCATGGTTATGTGGATTCAAAATGGGTAGGTGATGTTGATAGCAAACGATCCACCAGTGCTTATGTGTTTACTTAATTTAGTGGTGCAATCAGTTGGATGAGTAAGAGATAGTTTTTGGTTGCTTTTTCCACTACTAAAGAAGAGTATATGGAAGCTACTCTTGCTTTTAAAGAATCCATTTGGCTAAAGAGAATGTGTTTAGATATTGGAATAAAATAAGGTGCAGTGACAATTTATTGTGATAGTTAGAGTGTGATTTTTTTAGCTAACCTGACATTTCATGCTAGAACCGAGCACATTAATGTACAATATCATTTTGTTTGAGATATGGTCAAACATGGTAGGGGGAGTTGGTTAAGATAGAGAATTTGATGAATATTGTTGATTCTTTAACTAAGCCTATGAGCACAGAGTTCATATGGTGTTCAGAGATTATGGGCCTTTTGGACCCTAGCAATTAAGAGACAATGTTTACTCCCTCCCGTTGCTTTTGCAAGGTGTTTGACAAGTGGGAGATTTTTTGGGAAATTGTGTCTCAACCTTGTAATTATATAAAAGTTATTGTTGATAGGATATATATATGAATACATATATATATCCTAGTTACACTGATAGGTGTAATATACAATGGCAACAAGGGGGGAGAGTGGGATGCATGTAAACAATTTTTTGTTAACTTTTTCAAGAAACTCCTAAAATGGTCGACATACATTAGATAAATGATACATTGTAAATCTAGACTATTAATTATTAGGTTTTAGATCTAATGGTGGATATTTTGTTGGCCTATCTTTCCCTAGAATTTAACCCTATTTTATGAGGGCATTGTATTATGACTATGGTACAAAGAGATGATGATGTATTCCGAGAGTCTGATAGCAGCCGTGTTGTCTCTTGATCTCTGAGTGGTGATAATCTTGTGAGAAGCTTTCTCTACAAGTATATTGTAATCTTTGTGATTTACTGAATAATATATTGGGTGACTTTTGGAGTGGGGTTTTTCTCCCAAAAGGGTTTTCCCCATGTAAATCACTGTGTTGTGGTATGTATGGTATTTATGTTTATTTCTATTTAATTTTTTGTAACTGTTAAAGATTTATAAAAGTTTTGCATTATTCTCCTCTCAAGATTAGTGTAGGAAGTTGTTCTACTACCTTAGCTTCCTTATAGTTGTGTTAGTCCTATGTATTGGACACTAATCGAACTTGGTTCTTTATACCTTGGCATATCATGTCCTATGCTATAGTAAAATTTAGTGCTCCTAATATGATAGAATGGTATTAGATTTGCATTTCATTCATCTTCCCATTGCATTTCACTTATCCTAATCCATTCTCCCTAGCCTATGATCTTTTATTTTTGGTTGTGCAAATGATATCCCCCACCTATTATTCTTAACAAGGTTCCTCCAGTCTTGACAGATGCACTATATCACCCATCATTATTTATTTCACTTTGCATTTCGATTATCACTTAGGTTCATATCATTACATTGCATTATCACTTTATCAATTCCATTATCCATTTCATTATCATTTCATCTGATTTCATTATCCATTGCATTATCAATTTAATTTATCTATGTCATTATCATTTCATTAGGTTTCATTATCCATTGCATTATCAATTTCATTTATCTATCTCATTATAATTTCGGTAAGTTTCATTATCCATTACATTATCAATTTCATTTATCCATGTCATTATCATCTTGTTAGGTTTCATTATCGTTTGCATTATCAATTTCATTTATCCATTGCATTATCATTTCCTTAGGTTACATTATGTTGAATAGGACAACTGAGAGGCGGGGTGAATCAGTTGTCATAGATTTTAACCTTTAATTCAATCATCAAAACTAATACTTAAAACTACTTAAATCATCAAATGCAAATGTAGAAACTCAAATCCAACACATAAACATAGTAACACTAGATTTACATGGGAAACCCAATAAGGGAAAAACCACAATGAGATTAACTCACACTATAGAGAATATTAAAACTGATTACAAAAAGGATCACTGCCTGAAACAAGGCTTATTGCTTGAGATAAGGCTCACTTCCTAAAATAAGGACTCATTGTGCACAGGGCTACAACACAGAGAGCTCACTACCACACAGGTACAAAGAAGACAAATAAGAATTGCTACAAAGAGACTACAATCTCAATGCAACAAAGGATTCCACCACAGTTACTTGATCCACTTGCATGAATGATAGAGTTTTCCTTCTGCTCAATGCATCTGGAAACTCAACATTAAGCTTTGCATTGATCTCCCACACACAACTCACACATACTTTCTGAATAGCGTCAAATTTGCATCTACTCTTTCACTTATCTTCCTTATTTTCTCTTGTCTGATTTTCATTATTAGCTCATTTTGTATTTATACTCTCTCCAACCTTGAAAAATATAGAAATTCAGCCATACAACTTCAAATTCAAACTAGGACAGTGAAAAACATCCTAGGGTGGAATTAGAATGAGGGTGACTCAAACAAACACTTCACCGGGACCCAAAAATAAATCCAACATTCTTCATTAACTTTGAAGATAGTGCTTAACACACGGTCGGCCAAACCAATGTAAAACACATAGAATAATTAAGCTTGAAACTTCCAAAAACCAAAAATATCTTCAATGCAATCAAAACATCTTAACTCTAGAACTGCAAGTCAAAAGACTTCATCAAAGAGAAATCTGGACCATAAGCCTTTCTCTTGGACTTCAACCAAAACATAGAGAAACACAGTTCACAACTAGTGAACACAACTCAAACTTCACAATGAACCAACAACCAAACATCTAGATATAACAACCTTCAACAATCATGACCATAATATTTGAACCACATCAACACAAGGGAAAATACTGGAGAAACAACTTAATACCTATAATCTTCCTTTAATACAATTTTCTCAATATCCTCAACATATACAGCCAACAAAAAATAGTAGATAATCAATTAACCATTTGACATCAATGACAACACCTTCATTCCTTTCTCTATTCTTGCAAAAATCTCCCCCTTTGTCATTAATGGCAACACATGATGTGAAAAACCATCAAAGACACCATACCAGATCTGAATATACTTCTAAGATTTTCCTTTTTATTCCTCCCCCTTAGAAGATCATCTTCTTCTTTACCTACTTTCTCTCATTAGCTTTTTCTGCTTTTCACATGCTTTCTCTACCCCTTTGACATCAATGGAAAAGGAAAAAGATATGTTCATTGA
This sequence comes from Sequoia sempervirens, assembly GCA_007258455.2. Taxonomy (NCBI): domain Eukaryota; kingdom Viridiplantae; phylum Streptophyta; class Pinopsida; order Cupressales; family Cupressaceae; genus Sequoia; species Sequoia sempervirens. Next base: position 591,856,009 of record VDFB02047230.1, on the reverse strand, counting down.
ATCTTCCTTTGACATAAAAACATAATACTCACAATGACAACACTTGAAAATTGCCTAATCCCCATGAGGGGTAGCCACCAAAACATCAGTAAAAAGAGATAGAACCATGAATCCACTAGAATGATGCATCTCCAAATGCATCTTAGTTTATGAAAGGAGGGGAAATAACCCCTAACTTCTCTCAGAGATACTCAAAAGTATCTTTAGGAAGAGCCTTCATAAATATATATGCAATTTGATCCTTTGTCGAAATATACTCAAGCTTGGTTTCATTCTCCATGACCTTGTTGGAAAGAGACACTGCAGACATGCTTTGGTGTTGTCATTGATGGAAACCCTAGTCGGTAATTGAATTCGCATGACATCATTTACTCCTACCGGCAGTCAGAGTGAGGATAGTTTGGAAGAACAGAGCATTCGGTAGATCGGTGTTCGATAATACAAATACAAATTTCTAGTTGTTACTTTGTGTTGTGGATCTCATGGGAGGTTCATCAGTATATTTCTTGTGTTATCCAAAAATCTTAGTACCTAGTACCAAGTCTTGTGCAAGTTTGGAGATCCGGTTGGTACTTCTCTGTTTATTAGTATTTTAGGGCCGACTCAGTTGATGTAACATGTTGTGGATGTTCAGGAAATGTTTGTTCAAATATTTTTGTGTTTGCTCGTTATGTTTCGGGTCCAAGCTAAGGTGTACCTGATCGTTGTGGATACGCATTGGATTTTACTTATGATTTGAGCTGACAAGTTGAAAATATTTCTAAGTTTTGTTGGAGCCGACTTGTAGCGATTAAATCCTTAGTGACGGATATATAGATGATCGATTATATCATTTTGATATATATGTGTGTGTGGTGTGTTGATGTGAGGTGTGAATACTGGAAGTGTGTTAGAGTGATTTTATGCATTGTTTCACTTGCGCATAAAGATTTTGTGAAGGAAGTCAGAGCAGAGCAGAGCGGAAGATTGATATCAGTCAGAAGGATAGAAGATTGACATCAAAGCCTAATCAGAACTATAATCAATAATTTGTAGATGTTATTTCATCAGTTCATTCTTTTGGATCTAATCCAAATTTCTATAAGGTAGTGTGCCTTCCTATTTTGAGCAATGAGCTCTAGGCATTGTCTTGAATGCAAGTGTATTCCCATTTTGTAATCTTTCTTTTAAGTATACTCAGAACTTATTGTGGATTGGCCATCCACCGTGGTTTTTCCCCTAACAGGGTTTCCACGTAAAAATCCTTGTGTTATGGTGTTGGGTTGTTTTCTTTCTATTTCTGCATATTACTCTTGTTTGAATATTCTAAGTGGATTAAAGATTAGAATAATAAAGTTAATGTTTGTAGAATAGTGATTCACCCCCCTCTCAATGTTGCTTGTTTCCAACAATTAGTATTAGAGCTAGTTCCTCGAAAGAAGTCTAACAGCTTGAGGAGATCTTGGAAAATACTTTCAATGGATACAGGCAGTCTTCAACAATAACTTATGGTGGTCGTGGATGATCTTGACCAGTCAAAATTTGAGAACCAAGATCTATAGGAAAATCTTGAGAATGCAGAAAAATTCATCCAGTCATTGAAAGAAAAAATCAAAGAATCAAGGGAGAAAAGAAAGGAATTGTGTGATCAGCTCAAGCAGAAGAACAAAATAATGGAAGATGGTCAACTCAGTCATGCCTTGAAGGAGAAAACAAAAGAGTGTGAAATTTTTTCAAGAGAAAATGCAGCCCTAAGGTGTGAGATAGAGTCCATCATGATGAAAATGACCAAGGAGATTGAAGATAGAAAGAAGAATGAAGAAAAACTTGCTCAATCCTTGAAAGATAAATTTGAACAATGCAGCTGATTGGACAGTGAATTAGAATAGTCTAAGAACAATGAGGAAGTGATTGAAAAACAACTTGATGATCTCAGAGATGAACTTAATGCTACAAATGAGTACAAGGAGAAATTCAAAGCCAGTTCAGCCAAACTTGATGAACTAATTAAAGGTTAGAGGACTGATGGTGACAGGAGAGGCCTTGGATATGAAGAAGGAGAAAGCTCCAGATCTGGACAAAGGAACTCTGGATAAAGGAATTTTGGACAAGGAAGAATCAGGTAAGGAAATTATATGAATGGAGGCAAAAGAAATTTGGTAAGACAATCGAATGCTCAGAGATTCAATGGTTATTGTTTTTCTTGCAACAAATTCAGTCATATGGCTTCTCAGTGTAGGAACAAGATGAGCACAAGTGGACCATCATTCTCAAATTAGTGCTTTAATTGCTATAAGCATGGTCATAAATCAAATGAATGCAGATTTGTGATGAAAAACCTTAGTAGAGATGTCAAATGCTATGCATGCAATATACTTGGGCATATTTCTAACCAATGCAAATCAAGGAAAAACCAGTGGAACATTTGGTCTGATTAGAGAAATGTTGTGTGCTACAACTGCAACAAATTTGGGCATATTGCTGGATTCTGTTAGAATAGAAGAGGTATGGCAAGACATAATACACATCAGGATGTCAAAGGAAAAGGGAAAGTCACTACAGATGTGATCAGTAGGAAAATGCAAAAGAAATGGTTGAAGAAGGAACCCTCTGTCGAGGAAAATGTCTCTGCACCAGAATCTACTTCTGGTAATTCCTCTAGGAATTAGTTTTAGACCTTTGGTCTAGGGGGAGTTGTTAGAAAAATCCTTTCCCCCCTTGTAGGAAAATAATGCTGGAATGTGGACCAGTCCAGTAGGTGGATCAATGCTTTTTAGATGTTGTTCAACCAATTTGTGAAGGTACTATGTAGTATAGAGGATCCACAAAAAGCGTATCTGTCCTTATGCCTGAAACATAGTAACTAGATGAGCTTGGGTTAAGGCATTTATTGCGACAAAAAGGGTTAGTTGTGCGAGTGATAAAAAGCCACTTTTATCTTTCATTTTTCACTTTGCATTTTGGAGAAAAGCAGTTTGAAGGAGCCCTAGAGTGAACTTTGCTGAATTGTGGAAAGATTCAAAGGCATGAAGAAGAATCTGTGATCGAACCTCAATCTGGCGAAAAGGTATTTCTCAAAAAAATTGTGAACTTCTGAATTTGCAATCATGTCAACTCCTCTAGTAGTCAAAGTCAAGGATAGACCGCGTCCTAAATTTAAATGGCATCCCTATAAGTATGTGGAGACCGAACCCTTATGAGCATTATCATCTATGCCATACAGAGTTTTGCATACTGAGGATATTAGGGCATATATTCATGTGAACATTGAAGAGTTAGGCACCTCTCATATAATGAATCTATATTCCCATCATATAGTTGTAGAATATTTTATTATAAAATCAAAATTTCAGACCCTAGAGGAAGAGAAGTTTGCACAGTTTGTGATATTTCCCATATTTGAGGAAAAGGAATGGGTAAGATACATTTTCAACCATGTTCATGTGGCTAGAGGTACCCTTCAAAATAAAAAAGGAGGCTATATGTGTAGTAACAGGTCTAAATTCCACCGGTAGACTTCCAATCTTAAAATACGTGAAGAATGACAAAGTTACTGAGGCAACACGTGATGAGAGCTATTTGTGTCCCATTTTATGCCATATTTTATGCCTTTTATGCACCTTCATACTCATCCCCACATTCCATTTCCATTCAACATCTTACCATTTTTCCATTTTAAGTTGATTTTGATTTAATATATATAAGTGATATTTAATATAGTTTTTGGATAAAAATGTGGAAAATAATCATTGGTTGTCTTTATTAATATGCATTGTTATTTTACACCTTGGAAAAGATAGTTTGCAACATGTAGGTTTCCTGTCACATTTTATGAAGGAACTTCATGTCACAGCCTTCCTTTAGCCATTTTATTTAATGCACATACTCACACATGCTTATCAAATCGACTACATGCTTTCTACTGTCATGTTTGTCATTGCAGTCCTTTTTGCTACACTTTCCACCTATGTTCTCCAACTATGTGGGTTCCTTTCACGTTATGTCTACTCAACACTTGGATCTTTACATATCTAATCATTATTTCTATTCACGCAACTAGATCTTTGTTATTTGTTCAACGAACTCATCCTTGCAGAAACCACATTCTAATTTTCCAACTCATGTCTCTTTATCAACTCTCCATTGATTGTTGCCACCGTGGATATTCAAGCAGATTGGGAAGGAAACCTATGATGGAGAAGAACCTATGATGGAGATGTTTTTATGGAAGAGAAACCACAAATCTTCCTGTCTTCTATTTTTTTACTGTTGTTGCAAAAAATTTGTTTTGTGGCTGGAAACTAAGGTCCCACGTAAACCATCATATTATATGCAAGCCAAAACAACCACACCTATTCTTGTACATAGTTGTTATAAGCTAGAACTATAAATATTATGTAATATCAACTCAAGGATAGTCCTTGGCATGAGTAGATTTCTGTATAGACTTTTGTATCGACAGTTTTATTTTTTGATAAATAAAAGAAATATTGCATGATCAGTCCCATGTAGAGAAGCTTCTTGTATTTCATCGTTAGGAAAACTGAGGAGGGGGCCCACTTCTTGGGATGTCTAGTGATTCTCAACTTTTGTAGTTATAGTAATGTGTGTTTATTTGATGTTATTTCTGTATTATTTGCAAAGTGTGGTTTGCAGTTCATTTAAATTTTGTAATTCTTATGAGTTATTGTTGTTCCTGTCGCTAGGAAGTGACAGTTCTTGTTGTTGGAATCAATTTTCATTTTGATTTGTTGTAGGTTTATTTCCATAGCTGCATTCATAACCACTCATCTCATGACTTTCACCCCTTTGATTGGCATATAGCCACGACACCTCTCGCAAGTCTATGCCCCCAGATTGACATGTATAGACCAAACTAAAATTCATTATAAAGTGTTAAATATTTCTTATTATTTGTACCCAATGTTGGCCTATCAATAGGTGTGCATTGGGATAGAAGAGAAATGACAATAGATGGCATTGCTGAAATGGATGTGAAATTTTCATCAATGGTCATTGGTTACAAGATATACCATTCCAGCTGGGAAAATTTTGTATCCGGTATGACCATCTATGCAGCTTTTGAAATGATAAAGCAAAATGTAGAATATGACTTGTGCGAGATGCTCAGAAGTCAACTGATGGAGAACTTGAGAAAAATCAAGAAAGACAAGAAGAATACCTTCAAGTATGGTAATCTGCTATTGTTCTTATTTTTCAATTTCATGAATGAGGTTTTGGGAATTGGGAAAGTACATTGGCAAAGAGATGAGCCTATAGTTGTTCAGATAAGGAACAAGTTGTTTGGAATGGGTGATCGTCAAGTCAGTTTCACTACTCTTTGGGGCTATTTCAAAAATTTCTAGAACATGGTGCATGCCAGGGAAAGAATTCCCACTTTAGTTGTGGAACAATAAAAAGATACTATTTGCTTCATGGTGGATATTGACCAATGTCATATGGAGGTTGTTGATCCTAGAACTATTTGGATCATGCCAATGGGTTACGAAATGGAGGAATTTTTTTTGAAGATGTATGTTGAACACCTGTTAAAATCACCTTTGGATCAGGGAGAAGAGAGGTTTAGAACATATGCAGAGAAAAGTATGCAGGTTCATGAGGAATTAAGAAAACCTATGATAGTTAGGAGAGTAAGAAAAGAAATAGAAGTTTTTGTAGAAAGGATGGGATTACCTGTAGAAGCCTTGAGAGAAGCAAGAAGGAGGAGAGAAGTGGCAGAAGCAACATAAGTGAAAGAAAAAACAAAGTCTGCTAGTCCTAGTGCATCCTCTGCCCACACTAGATCTACAAGGAGTTCCTCTGCAGCAAAGCCAGCACAAGACAAGCCTTCTAGTAAAAGGAAGAAGAATAAAAGTACAAGAACATATAAGCTTGTTTTAGAAGATGAGGAAACAAAATTATAATAAGTCTTGAAAGAAGTAAGAGCTATCAAAACTCAAGTCGTTGAGTTAAATAGGAGCAAATCTTCCAGCAAAGAAGAAAAGGAAAAGAAGGCTTAAGTTGAAAAACCTAGTATGTTTGTTGATGAAGTTGTGTATGCAGCTATCAATGACGGTAATCTCAAGCCTCTTTATGACTTGTATGAAACCTTTGATGGATCTACTCAAAGAGTTCGAGAAGAAGCTACATTAAAACATCTAAACATTTTTAACAAAGCTCTTGTTGAGATTATGTCCAGATTACCCAAGAAGCTGTATGATATTTTGGAGTCAAGAAGACTAAAAATAGAAGAAGAAAATATGAGGAAGAGATTTCTTGCATATTTATGCCTAGAAATGTCAATTGGAGAAATGGATTCACTCCTTGAAAAGGCTAAAAGGGAATTCAAAAGCAAGAAAAGGGTGAATAAACTTATGATTGGTGAAACTGATGTTGTTGTCAGTGAAACCAAGGAAATTTTGGAAGAGTTTTTGTCTAAGAATAAGATTAGCACTGAGGAAATGAATACTAAAAATGCTCTGGTAAATGAGGTAGTGAATGAGGAGGTAAAATTCAATGAAGAAGAGAACGTGAATGAGGAAAACATAAATGTGTCTGATCCTCTAAAAGTTGAGGATATTTTGATTCCTCCTAGTGTGGAAAATTCAAAGACACCTATGGAAACTGAAGTTCCTAAGGTGGTGCAAAATGAAGAAGTGGAAATTCCTGAAAGCTGAAGAAGAAAAAGTTTAGGAAATCAGAGAGGAGGCAAGGGACATTGCCAAGACAATGAAGAGATCTCTGATGGAGCAACAAGAAGATTTTGATCCTGAATTGGATGAAAGTTCAATAAATATATCTACTTTGTCCCCAATTTAGATGATGAAGGTTGCATTGATTGCTCAAGCTAAGGCTAGTGAGAAAATTCTGAAGTTCTCACATAGAGGATAGTGAATTGCTAAGCCTTGCATCTAGAGTTCTGCAGAAATTAATGTCAATTCATGTCATGGATCCATCAGGTTCCTCTTCTGGTGAAAAAAAGAAGCTCATAAATGTTGTAAGTACTCAATTTGAGTCTCTTGAGAAATCTGCTGAGGATAAAGTGCAAAAAGAGTTTAACAGAAAAAAGACTTAGTTGAAGACAGTAATTGCAAAGGATAAGATTTTGTTAGCTACTTGCATAAAGAACATTCAAGGTTCTATATCTGAAGCTAGAAAATCCTACAAGTCTTGTTTGATTATGTCCAAGTTTACTAAAGGTAATGAGAAAAAGGTGAAGGATTTGGAAAATCAATTAGCTACCATTTTTGCTACTTTTGATCCTTTAGCTAGTGATGTGGTTCAACAAGAAGGTCAAGTAATAGCTCTACTTGACCAAACAAGGTGCTTAAAGAATGAAAATGATAGGATTGTTAGAAGAGTAAGTGAACTCAAAGGACTAATTTTTCCTAAGATTGAGACAATGATGAGTGCTTTGAAGGAAACGAAAGCTGTTGTAGTAGTCAGTGACCCAGAGAATCTTGAAACTATAGAGGCTCAATCCTATTTAATGTGTGGTCACATAATAGTTTTGGAAAGCCTCAAAAAGGTTTGTGATGACAATTTAAGAGTGTTGAAGAAAAAAATTGTAGATATTTTCAAAATTTTGTAAGTTACAAGTTCATGCCTATATAGTTTTGGAATTTTGTTTTGATTTCCCCAATTTTTGTCATTGATGTCAAAGGGGGAGAAGTGTACAGTGAAAAATGCATGGTCATCATAGGGGAGTTTTTTTTCCAAGGTTAAAATTTTGTAATGGCAGTGTAACTCATGTTGGTTTTGATCTAACACTTAGTCATTTTTCACTAAGTGTTTCCATCAATGCCAAAGGGGAGATTGTTGGCAAGAGACACTGAATTCATGCTCTGGTGTTGTCATTGATGGCAACCCTAGTTGGTAATCCAATCCACATGACATCATTTTCTCCTACCAGCAGTCAGAGTGAGGACAATCTGGAAGAACAAAGCATTCGACAGATCAATGTTCAATAATACACGTACAGATTTCCAGTTGTTACTTTGTGTTGTGGATCTCATGGGAGGTTCATCAGTATATTTCTTGTGTTATCCAAAAATCTTAGTACCTAGTACCAAGTATTGTGGAAGTTTAGAGATCCGGTTGGTACTTCTTTGTTTATCATTATGTTAGGGCTGACTTAGTTGATGTAACATGTTGTGAATGTTCAGGAAATGTTTGTTTGAATATTTTTGTGTTTTCTCCTCATGTTTTGGGTCCAAGCTAAGTTGTAGCCAACCGTTGTGGATATGCATTGGATTTTACTTATGATTTGAGCCGAAAAGTTGAAAATATTTCTAAGTTTTGTTGGAACTGACTTGTAGCGATTAAATCCTTAGTCATCGATATATATAGATGATCGATTATATCATTTTGATATATATATGTGTGTGGTGTGTCGATGTGAGGTGTAAATACTAGAAGTGTGTTAGAGCAATTTTATGCACAATTTCACTTGCGCATAAAGATTTTGTGAAGGAAGTCAGAGCAGAGCAGAGTAGAAGATCGATATCACTCAGAAGGACAAATGATTGACATCAGAGCCTAACCGAAACTGTAATCAAGCATTTGTAGATGCTATTTCATCAATTCATTCTTTTGGATCTAATCTGAATTTCTGTAAGGTAGTGTGCCTTCCTATTTTAAGCAATGAGTTGGTGGAAGTGTGCCTGAATGCAAGTGCATTCCCATTTTATAATATTTCTTTTGAGTATACTCAGAACTTATTGTGGATTGGCCATCCATCGTGGTTTTTCCCCTAATAGGTTTTCCATGTAAAAATCCTTGTGTTATGGTGTTGTGGTTGTTTGCTTTCTATTTCTACATATTACTCTTGTTTGAATGTTCTAAGTGGATTAAAGATCAGAATAATAAAGTTAATTTTTGCAAAACACTGATTTACCCCCATCTCAGTATTGCTTGTTTCCAAAAAACCTCTCTCAAGAAATGATATCTAATAGATATATTCTTTTTCCTCAAGTGCATCACAAGATTCTTCAAAATGTTAATTGCACTTGTATTATCACAAAATATAGGAATAGGATCATAATATAGAACTGTGATATCTTTCAATGTTAGTTTCATCCATAAAACTTGTATACAACAAGATGCAACAATAATATACTCAGCTTCAGTAGTAGACAAAGAGACTGAATCTTGCTTCTTACTCAACAATGCCACCAATCTGCATCCAAAAAATAATACATCACAACTTGTACTCTTTTTTTCATCTACACATCCAACCCAATTTGCATCTGTATATACACTAAGTGTAAAGTCAGTATCTTTAGGATACCACAATCCATAATCTAGAGTGCCATTCAAATATCTGAATATTCTTTTAACTATAGTAGCATGTTTTTCCTTTAGATCTTCTTTAAATCTAGCCACAAGACATACCACATGCATAATATCCAATCTAGTAGTAGTCAAATATATTAATCCACCAATCATAGATCTATACTTTCTCTAATCAGCCTTAGATGAATCAACATCTTTACCCAATTTTCAACCAGTCACCATAGAAGTACTTACCAGTTTGGAACTGTCCATCCCAAAATTCTTCAACATCTCTCTTCCATACTTAGACTGTGAAATGAAAATTCATTTCTTTGTTTGATTAATCTATAGCCCAAGAAAGAAATTCATCTCCCCAAACATAGACATTTCAAATTCATTCTGCATCTCTTCTAAAAACATCTTGCACATCTTTTCATTTCCTCCAAAGATAATTTCATCAACATATACAGCTACAATCAAGACTTTGTCATTTTCAATCTTAAAGTACAAATTATTGTCTATCATACCTTTTTTAAATCCTTTTTGAATCAAATACCCATCTAACCTTGCACACCAAGCTTTAGGATCTTGCTTTAGTCCATATAAATATTGTATCAATGGATTTATTTTTGGATTAGCTTCAAGTTATGAAACCAATGCGAAAGACAAAACCCAAAGTAATTACAAAGAACAAAGGAAGCAAACTTAAATGAAACAAGTATACCAAATAGTTGTTGCAACCTCCATGATTCACCTTTGTAACACCTCCTTGCTTGCTGGTTGACGTGTTGCCCTCATATTTGACGAGCGAGTAATTTACAAATAAATGTCTATGTCCTACACCAAGCTTTGAAGGATTTGCACAAATGCCTAATGCCTATGCCTAAATGACTGATAAAAATGACTCTAAAATGCCAAATTAATCTAAGTATTAATATGCTCGAATATTGTAATCTATGTGCATCTATTGTCTAAAATATTGCCTAATGCAAAAATGAGAGGAAAATGGCATTTTATAGAAAATGCCATTTTGAACAGACGGACGAGATTGATCTTTGACAGAGACCTAAAATCAACGGACAAGATTTAATTTGAAAAATCCCTAATCAAGGTTAGGGAAAAATCCTTAAGTGAGCGGTCAAGATGCCATATGAGAAAATCAAATCGGCGGTGGAGAATAAATGAGGAAATTAATTCAAAAATAAAGATTTTCGAAAATGAAGAAGATAAAGATTGCCTGATTTGTGAGATTCGAAAAATCAAGAAGATAAGAGTTGGACTGAAGATCAAATTTGGAAAATCAAGAATCTGCCCGATTACTTGATTTTTGGAAGATTAGTTACTATTTTGAATTAAATTAATTCAAAATAATGATTTTGTGAGACAATAAATAATTTTTCAGATTATTTACCAAAATGGGAATGAGATAAGAAAGTGATGACATTTTAAATAATTTCATTTATTTAAAATGAGAGGAATATTAATTTTGATAATTGAATAATTAAAGATAATTATTTAATTTAGCAGATAAGATTAATTAATTAAATAAATTAATCAATTGATTTAATTATGACAGTTAGTGACATATTAAATAAATAAATAAAATTTATTTATTTAATAATCAGGAAGAAATATATGATGAAGGGTAATTAAATAAATTAAGAAATTTATTTAATTAAGGGAAGACTTAGACAATTAATGACGTATTTAATAAATAAATAAAATTTATTTATCTAATAATCATGAAGAATAAAAGGACATGAATTAATTAAATAATTATGAATTATTTAATCAATAGTCGAATGTGGACCAAGGACATAATTAAATGTCATAATTATGCTAGGATGAAAGTGGTAAAAATGAAGCTTGCAGGCCTAGGTCATTTTTAGGTGTCTAAATTTTCCCCTCTTTGTCATAATGCTGCATGTCGCATTGTGACAAAGAAAATAAGTCAAAAATATGCCCCAATGCAAAATAAGATGAGGAAGAATGACGAGGAGGGTTACGGTATGCCCCCTCGAGAGGAAAGACGGGTTCCAAGAACATGGGTGTGCTCTTGAAATGGACAAGAAGACTAGAATATGAAGAGACAAAGGAATGTTAGTGCAAAAAATATGGATGATGATATGGATGCAATGCCTATATGAGATGGGCGAGAGAAGATGACAAAACAAAAGGAGATACATGTTAGTTCCTAGACCAAATCCTTCAAAACATTGCCATAGGACTTTAATATTTATTGCTCTTAATCATCATTGGGCGGTAAAAATGACACAAATGGACAACAAACACCATGATATGACGTAGACCAAGGTGTACAAGGTTATCCATTTGGAAAACAGACAGTCACAGACAAGGAATGTCCTAACTCATACTAAGGGTGAAGTTTCCCCTGTCTTTTTTTCAAGACAATTCACAGACAGCAGTTAAAGAAAATAAAATAAGCTAGGAGATGTCATCGCACCTCTAAATCCTTCATGGGACATCCTCAAGGTAGCTAGTAACATGACCACAAAGAAAAGGCAGTAAAAAGATAAGGAAAAATAGCCAAGATAGTCAAAATATAAGACAAGAAAGACCAGAAAGATTAATAGCCATGTAATTTTGTTTGCCAATGTTTGTTTGCCAAAGATTGATTTCTTGTCGGTTTGACAGTTTTGATAGTTTAAGAGCTTTGCCAATTTGACGGTGTTGACAGTTTGATGGGGCCTATTGTCAGGAAGGACACATCCTGAAAAGGCAAAGGACATTTTGACACGGTCTAACTCCAAGAAGGACACCTCTTGAAGAGGGCCAAAGAGTGACGAGATTGACATTGTTTTGATTAATATGTTTTGGCAAGTTGACTAATGTTGGATGTATGATTGATTGGACTGTGTTGTCTGATTTTGACTAATTTTGACGTTGATGTTTTGAATGACTGTCTTCTGTTTGAGTTTGACGACGTCTGAATTATTTGATCGATGTGACGATTGTGACAAATGCCATGATTTTATTTGGACCAACCTAAAAGGACTGACCTAATGTCTCGGGGACTCATTGACTGATGGCCTTGCCTACGTAGCAAATGTGCAGAGACAACGTAGTTTGACAATAACATGGACTGACTGACATGACTGAATTTGACTCCATTTTTAGGATTTTGACATTGATTTGGATGTTTTTGTGTTTTTCTTTAGGACGTTTTATGATTTTTAGGTCTTTCTTCAGGACATTATATGATGTTTTTGGTCTTTTTTTAAGGACATTTTATGATGCTTTTGGTCTTTCTTCAGGACATTTTATGATGTTTTTGTCTTTCTTCCATTTTATGATTTTTTTGGATTTTGACGTTTAAGAGGATCGTGACAAATGCATATGACTAATGCCTACACATGAGAATCCAAGGACAAACATGATTATGCCCCTAGTCAAGCTGAATACCAATTGACAGGTGATGACAACATTATTTGACGTGGGAAGGACACATCCTGAAACAATGTGAGGATGATGATGATAATGTGACGAAAGTATGGAGGTCTACAGCCGGGCAGGAATGCAGTCAAGTAAAATTTTGGATAATGTGCTTGTATGAATTAGACTCGTTGCATTTGGAATGACTTGGTTAGGACTAGATGGGATGATGATTATCCTTAGACCGTTTGACAAGGGAAAGCCAAGATAGGTGACAGGCATGAAAGAATAAGAGGTGGCCTTGGTAAAAAATGGGAGACATGAGACTAATGGAATTGTCATATGATTTTCAAGGACTATGTCGTATAAGGACAATAAGACTATGACGGTCAATGACATGACATTTTGTGAATTGTGTATGACCGAAGGATAGACATGTCAAGAGTTTTCCCAAAGCATGATTTATGTGTGCTAGTTTTATGTCAAGACCGAGGTAAGTGGGAAAGTGAATGGAAATGATAGGGCTAAGATGGACGGATGTTAATGTCATGAGGAAGGTATGGGAAATGAGACGACTTGCCCCCCAAGTGTAAAAGTCCACATAGATGATTTATTTTACACATGACACCTATTTGCCATGTTTTCATCATGGTACTTATCCAGGGCGCCTGTTTGCCAGGTTTTCACCATTGGATGAAATTTTTATTTTTACTATTTTCTTGACTTTTTGAATTTTTTTTTTGGTGACACCAAGATGCCTGTTTGCTAGGTTTTCATCAGGGTGACAATTTTTCATCATTTTTCATTTTTTTTGTATTTTTGATATGCCTGGATGCTTTAGATGACCACTGACTGTTCTGAATCCATTGATGGTGTCGATGTAGAGATTGGTGCCATGATATGCCAATAATGACCTTCTTGAAGTAGTTGTCTTGTCAGGATCGTAGCACTTGTATACAATTGATTGATGTCATTGTGATCCTTTTTGATACTAGAGTTGACCTTATCAGAATACATACATCACAATAGAGTGCCATGAGAGTCCTTGTGGTAAAGAGTTGCTGCCATGATGTGATGGATTTGTGATATGGGATTTTTGGACTTTAGGTGAGATGTAGGATTATGATAGATGATGGTAGATGTGGAAAGGTTGTTTGGACATTGAATTTTTATTTTCCAAACTTGGGATGGTGGATGACGGATTTTGGAGGCATGGTGTTTGGAACCAACAGTTTTAGACCATTTTGAAGGAGGTGGACATTTGTTGTATGTGGGAGTCCTCTTGTCTTGTGGGTCCACATTGTGATTGACTTTTGTATTTGACTTGGTGTCTTTGTTTGATCCAGCTTTCTTTGGGATCCATTTTAATTTCATTTGTCCACTTGTCCTTTTATTTGATTCAATGGCCTTTGACATTTGATTTTGATCTTTTGACTTGTAAGAGTTTTGTTTTTTTTGGTTCCAAAGGGAAGGTTTATTTATGATGGAATGTCGGTTTATGGTGTGGGTGGACGGGGTGTTGGAAGCAATCTTATGACAAGGATTTCTTATGGGCTCCATTTTGACGTTTGTATCTGACAAAGTTGCCCCCAGTATCAAGGAGGTACCACTCACATCGTTTGATTTACTAATTGAGGAATAGCCAAGACCTTGATGTCTGTAATTTTCCTGAAGCTATATTGGTTCCAGAATGCCTTGCTCATGTATGCCTAGTCCTTTGCTTGATATTGCATTCTTTGATAGATTTTGTTTGCGATGGGGTATTTGTTGTTTTGAAAGAAAGATGCTAACCCATCATTAGGTATGTGGATACTGTCACTTGTAATATTTTCATCTGCAAGAAAGCTTGCTCTGACAAAGATAGATGACCCTAGTTGATAAAGTGTCTTAGCTTCATTGTCATGTTGGACATATTCCTGACTGATATCTTTGGCCTGATCATGTGACATGTCAGGTTTAGATGATTCTGTTGGTGCTTCCAAGGCAATGTCGAAGCCATCATTATGTTTAGTGTCATAGAGTCCAATGATTTTAGCTATAACTTGATCATATGCAAGCATGTCCCTAGTGGAAGATAATTGTTTCAGAGGAATATCGTCTGTGTCCCATGAAGGCAAGTGTCTCATCGTGGGAAGTGTCAATAGTCGAGGCTTGTATAGGTTCGACAAGTGTTTGATCATGAATGGCGTAAAGGTCAAGGAGTCGATCGTTTTGGACTTCTTGGTCAACAATAGGGTCTTGGTCAAAGATGAGGTTGTCGTAGATGATATAATCGGAAATGGAATTTTTGTTAAGGATAGGTGTGTTTTGGATGCCATGATTATTTTGAAGGACATCTTGAATGGAATTTGAGATAGGGTCATGGGATGGACTACCTTGTTCTTGACATGAGGGTGACATTATAAGGTCATGTTTTGGACTTTCATTTTGACATGTATCCTCAAGTTTATTAAATGGGATTTGACTTTGGACTATGATAGAATTTTCATGACTAGATGTGGCTTGTGAAGGGATGACTTGAAAAGGATTAATGAATGATGGACTAGGATAGGACGTGGGGACTTGGACGGGACTAGTATGTGAAGGACTAGGATAGGACATGGGGACATGGACTGGATATGACATGGAGTCCTGGATTGGATTAGGATGTGATGGTATAGGATGTGACATGGGGACTTCAACCGGATATGCCATGGATTCTTGGACTGGATTGATATGGTATGATGTGGGGACTTCACATGAGTTGATAGATGGTTGATAGGGCATGTAGACTTGGATAGGATTGATAGGTGAAGGACTAACATATGACGTGGAGACTTGGAATGGACTAGTGGACAGTTGGTTTCCCTTGTCAAAGTTAGGATAAGGGTGAGTAATGGATGTTTGTTGTGGACTAATGTCATGAATGGTATTAAGTCAATTTTGGTAGTGAGGGTAGACAGATGGAGGTGGCAAAGTATTTATGTCAAAGTCTTGTGGTAACTTAGCCCCTTGGTCCAAAAGCATGGCTAGATACCTTTGAGGGTCACGTAAGATTGATTTTTCTACAAAGGAGACTATATCAAGATTTTGTGCTATAGCTTCTAAGTCTTTTGCATATACTCATCCATTTTGGTCTCTTTGTATGAATGGTTCAAAAAAAAATTGTGATGAAGATGGCATGTTCATGTTGTGAAATGGATCAAAAAAGGTCCAATGTTTGACTTGGTTGTTTCTAGATGTTTGACCGTTGTTTGGTTTGTTTCAGTATCCAAAAAACACTTGCAAGCACGATATTTTGACTGTAAGCAAGCACACATGAGACAAGTACAATCCTATGGTTAGGCCAGGACAATATTTGCTAGATTCCACGTGGGTTTCCCCAACCGCATATCTGTAGCGTGTGAATTCAGAAGCTTGGCTGCACGGGCTCCCCCTTATAGTGCACTCTCTTCTCAAGCCAACCAAGCTTCCAACCCCCATGAAACTCCCATGGCAGATTGATCACCTCTACTACAGACTACGAAAGTGTGGATGCCTTCACACCGACTGGTGTTGCGCTAGCAAATAGAAGGTTTTTGGCTTACTACACAAAGGTGTTTAATTCAGGACCCCCGTTCGAGTGGCCATACATGGGGCAAGAGATTAATCACCAATTAGGTGGCACTCCAGCCTGAAGAGGTTAAGCTCAACAGGGTTTAAGGGAGTACTACTTTGTCCGTATGACACATCCGCACTCTTAATCTTAGGTTTTCCCTTAAGATTCACATTTATATACCGGTCGGGGGTAGCTTGGCCTTAGCTCCATTTCCGGTTTGAGTCACATTGGGGTGATGAAATCCCCAGGCAGGCCCAATTTCTAGAGTTAGTAACCGTTTCTCTTACACCCAAGATCACCCGAAAGTGCAAGGGGAGAGGATACTCCGATATACTAAGTCGTGGGGTTAATAACATATAAAAACGGGTCTAGTTTTCTGATCACCGAGTTTTCACAAGGTGAGAGCATACTCACCTACCATTTTGCAAACACACTCAAACATAGAAGAAAGACAAGTTCATTTTAATTGCACCAAAGGAAATGTGTATTCTACTAAAAAAGACAAACACATTGTTTTGATGTTTAGTCTTTGATGTTCGAAGCTGCAAGACCACACATTAGTAGTTTGATAATGATCATCAACTATTGATCTGCAAAAATAGTTAGATGCATTATTTTTGTCCACTTGATCCAATGTGTCCTTTGAAGTGTTTATTTTCTGCACATGCACAAAACCAACATCAAACCCTAACAAGATACTTGATCACTACTGTTAGAGGGTTAGCTAGTCACAACAAATTTGATTTTTAGAAAAAAAATTGATAGTAAAATTAAAAATACAGAGAATAAAGCCTGTCTAATCTCAAGAGGTTTCCAGAAATGTAAGTAAATCAGAAAAAATTGCTGTTTTGCACCTGAAATTAAATTTTTATGAAAAATCATAAAAAAATTATAAAAAATACAAAATAGCTCTAAAAATTCTAATTTTTTTACTTGAGTCATCTGATGTCATCCCAAATTTGCAAAAAAAAATTTGTGAGCAGACCTGCAATCTTGTGTGAGATATAAACAAATCTATTTTAAGACCCAATTTGAAAAGATCTATTGTTTGACCAACAATTTCACATCCAAATTTAAAATATAAAGAAGAGACCCCTATTAAAATTTAGAGAGCTTTCTAGAATGTAAACATATCTGAAAAATTCGATTATTTGCTCCCAAAATTAATTTTTTGTGAAAAACAGAAAAAAAATAATAAAAATTAAAAATAGATCCAAAAATTTTGATTTTTGGAACGAAACCGTGTAATTTTGTCCCCAAGCTATAGAAAAAATTTTGTGAGAAAATATGTAGCCGTTTGAAATTTATGGTCAAATCTTTGAAAAAATAGGGCTTTGTCTACAATGATGCCAAACCTGCAACAAAAAGCAAACAAAACCTGCAACAAAAGAATCAAACTCCAAGATTTCTCAAAATGTGTTAAAACATGTCGGGTTCACCAAATGTATCAATGGATTTATTTTGAGGATTAGATTCAAGTTATGAAATCAATGCAAAAGACAAAACCCAAAGTAATTACAAAGAACAAAGGAAGCAAACGTAAATGAAACAAGTATACCAAATAGTTGTTGCAGCCTCCATGATTCACCTTTGTAACACCTCCTTGCTTGTTGGTTGACGTGTTGCCCTCAGATTTGACGAGTGAGTAATCTGCAAATAAATGTCTATGTCCTACACCAAGCTTTGAAGGATTTGCACAAATGCCTAATGCCTATGCCTAAATGACTATGATAAAAATGACTCTAAAATGCCAAATTAATCTAAGTATTAATATGCCCGAATATTGTAATCTATGTGCGTCTAATGTCTAAAATATTGCCTAATGCAAAAATGAGAGGAAAATGACATTTTATAGAAAATTCCATATTGAACAGATGGACGAGATTGATCTTTGACAGAGACCTAAAATCAGCGGACAAGATTTAATTTGACAAATCCCTAATCATGGTTAGGGAAAAATCCTTAAGTGAGTGGTCAAGATGCCATATGAGAAAATCAAATTGGCGGTGGAGAATAAATGAGGAAATTAATTCAAAAATAAAGATTTTCAAAAATGAAGAAGATAAAGACTGCCAGATTTGTGAGATTCGAAAATCAAGAAGATAAGAGTTGGACTGAAGATCAAATTTGGAAAATCAAGAATCTGCCCGATTACTTGATTTTTGGAAGATTAGTTACTATTTTGAATTAAATTAATTCAAAATAATGATTTTGTGAGACAATAAATAATCTTTTTCAGATTATTTACCAAAATGGATTGACAGTTAAGAAAGTGATGATATTTTAAATAATTTCATTTATTTTAAATGAGAGGAATATTAATTTTGATAATTAAATAATTAAAGATAATTATTTAATTTAGCATATAAGATTAATTAATTAAATAAATTAATCAATTCATTTAATTATGACAGTTAGTGACATTAAATAAATAAATAAAATTTATTTATTTAATAATTGGGAAGAAATATATGATGAAGGGTAATTAAATAAATTAAGAAATTTATTTAATTAAGGGAAGACTTAGTCAATTAATGATGTATTTAATAAATAAATAAAATTTATTTATCTAATAATCATGAAGAATAAAAGGACATGAATTAATTAAATAATTATGAATTATTTAATCAATAGTCGAATGTGGACCAAGGACATAATTAAATGTCATAATTATGCTAGGATGAAAGTGGTAAAAATGAAGCTTGCAGGCCTAGGTCATTTTTAGGTGTCTACAAATATTTCTTCAATCTACACACCATATCTGATTAATCTGTTAACTGAAATCCTTTTGATTGTTCCATGTAAACTTCTTCTTGCTCACCATTCAAAAATGCTGACTTGACATCCATCTGATACACTTTAAAGTATTTATAAGCAGATAATGCCAGGAACATCCTTATAGCTTCCATTCTTGCTACCGGGGAAAAGTCTCTTGAAAATATATGCCTTCTACTTGTGAGTATCCTTTACACACAAGCCTCACTTTATTTCTGACAACTTATCCATTCTCATTCAACTTATTTCTGAAAACCCATTTTGATCCAATGATATTTTTATTTGTCAGTCTTGGGACCAATTCCCAAGTTTGATTCTTCTCAGTCTAAAAAAGTTCTTTCATTTATTCCTTCCAATTTTCATCTTTATAGGCTTCACTTACTGTCTTCGATTCAATCTCAGAGAATAAACACCAATTAACTTCAGCTGCAACTTTACTTCTGGTTAACATGTCTTTTGTCCTATCTCCAATAATTTTTTTTTTTTGAATGATTCATTTGTACACATTTCAGTGTCTTAGGAATCATCACTAGAGCATCTTCCTTTCTTTCATTTTGTTCAGCATGCTTCTTCTACTCATCTTTATCATGTTCTTCCATAATTTCTTCTATTCTTGCACAATCATGTTCATCAGATGCATATCCATCAACATCAATAGAATTCTTCACTGTCTCATCTACCTTAACATTCTACCTCTCTAAAATATTCTTCAATCTTTTATTGAAACATTTGTATGCCTTTCTTTTAGTAGAGTATCCAATTAATATGCCTTCATCACTTCTTGCATCAAACTTACCCAAAGTTTCCTCATCTCTTTTGATATAGCATTTTCTTCCAAATACCTTGAAATATTTAACTATAGGAATTCTTCTATTCCATAGCTCATAGGGAGTCTTTGTACTATTTTCTCTTGCTTTAACTCAATTGAACACATAAACAACAATATGAATAGCTTCTTTCCAATAAAATTTTGGTAATCCGACTTCAGTAATCATCGACCTAGTAGCCTCTTGAGTTATTCTATTTTTTCTTTCAACAACTCCATTTTGCTGAGGAGTTCTCAGAGTAGATAATTTTCTCTTTATTCCATGCACTTCACAAAAAATATTGAAGTTATGGGAGGTGAATTCTCCACCTTTGTTAGATTGTAAGCATTTTATCTTCAAATTCACTTCATTTTCAACCATAGCCTTGAATTCCTTGAATCTATTTAATGCATCAAATTTCTCTCTAAGAAATGTAACCCATGTATATCTAAAATAATCATCAATTAAAAACATAAAGTATCTTTCACCAAGTAGACTTCTCACTCTCATAGGACCACAGGTATTTGTATGAACTAAATCCAGTAGTCTAGTAGTAGATTGTTCCCTTGATTTGTAATGATTTCTTGCTTGCTTCCTAAACTAACAATTCGTGCAAATAACATTAATAGGCTTTGTAATTTTTGGTAAATCTCTCATGGCCTGAACAACACTAATCCTTTCCAAGTTATCAAAATTCATGTGACATATTCTCCTATGCCATAGCCAATGGTCATTTATCTAAGTGATAAATAATTGTCCATAAACACCCTTAAGTTGATAAATATTCCATTTAGATTTTTTTCCTGTAGTAATAAATATTCTGGACCCTTTCCAGATCTCACATTTATCATCCTTAAACACAAGAACATATCCTTTTCTACACATTTGACCAACACTAAGTAAATTATGTCTCAAACCCTTAACATAGTAAACATCATTAGTATGAACAAACCGACAGGATTATCTCAGACAATGCTATGTGTTTATCAGGTTCATGTTCTTTGCCTTTAGCCATCTGTTCTTTGATGAATAGACCAACAGGATTACCTTGTTCACCTCCAACAATTCTATTTCTCAAATGATAAAAACTTCGAGCTTCAGCAGCTAAGACTGTTGTATATTTTGCAATCTCTTCCGTAGAAGGTCTTTTTAATGAGACATCATCTTCAATCACCTCCAAATTGTAAGCCTCATCATCACTAGTGTCATTCTCATCAGAAAGAACTTTCTGATGATATGCATTAGCAATTTTCCTTTGATTGTCAACATCTACTTCACAAGAATATTCATCAGAAGAACATTCACTGTAAGCAATGTCAGAATCACCCATAATCATAAGTACATCCTCCTCCTCTTGATCTTGCTGATCATACTCCTCAGGTATGTTATCTTCTACTTCCACCATTTGTGCTACCAAACACTTCTGCGAGGAATGTGTCATTTGGAAAGTCACACACCGAGGAGTATCTTCAACAAAATTTCTTGAATTCTTTTGCAGAGGGTTTGGGGGAACTTTGTTTTGGGTATTTCTCTGATTATTTGAGACAGGCTTCCCATTATACCAATTGGTATTGTAAGGGTGGTCTTGCAACCTAGGGGGTCTTTCATTCCTTTGGTAATTTCTTAGTTAGGCCTTCTCTTTCCTTTCAATTTTATCATTGATAGTTTTCATGAAGGTATCAAGATTGTCTTCAATTGTTCCCCCTTTAGTGCCTAAACTCTTTTCTTCCCTTTTTGAAGTTTTGAAAAGTCTCGGATCATCTCGTCTACCAACTTTACCAATTTTTTTGCTGATGTTTTCAATATGTTATGCTATCTTGAAAGCTTCTCTTAAAGATTGAGGACACTTATCTAGCAAACGACAACTCATTTTTGCATCAAAAGCATTGCAGTAATTTACCAAGCATACATGATCATTTAAGTGTAGATGAGGAGGCAACCTTTTTCTAGCCTTTTGGAACCTTGTATTAAACTCAACAACAGATTCATTAGATCCTTTTACAATATTATTGAATTGATTCAACATAAAACTTGAATCAATCTTGTCACCGTATTGTTCTCTAAAAACCCTTTTGAACTCTTCCCAAGAGCCAATTCTCCCAGCAGGTAAAATTTTGTACCACTCTCTTGCATCTTCAACAAGAGACTGCATGAATAAATTCATCATGACATCTTTGGCTTCTACCTCAAAGTTATCCATAATGTTAGTGAATGCTTTGAGGTGGTCTTCACCACTTAGAGCATTATTTCTAGAGAATTTCACTAGAGAAAGCCTGGAGTATTTAGGAAATGGGTTAGGATAGCTAGGTATTCTAGTGAAACACAACTATTGGTATCTATCTACTTGGAGTGGCCTCCTAGTATGCCTATCCCTATGATCATCTTTGTGTTCATCATCTTTCCTACTATGAGAGTGGCTACCATCCTTTTCCTTACCACTTTTACCATCACCTCCTCCTTTCTTACCTCCCTCATCATCTTTAAAGTAAGACTAATCATTCTTATTTCCTCCTCCATCACCCCCTCCTTAATCTCCACCAAGACTTCCCCCAAGAGTATGTCCATCAGACTTCCTTTTTTGTGACTCACTATTAGTATGTCCAGAGCTCGAGGCCTTTGGTATATGAGAGGACATTTGGAGGAGTGCAATCTTCCTAGCCATTTATGCATTGGAAGCTATTATTTCATCTTTTTTCAAATCTTCTCACAACTTTTCACTTTCCAACTACAACCTCAGTATCTCAGGATTTGGAGGTATGTTAGATGGGGTTGGATCAATTTTGGCTTTATTTGTGGGGATTTCAATAGATGAAGTATTGGTTTTATCATTGGTTTTGAATGTAGTTTTCTTGGGTGGGTCAATAGGTCTCTTCCCATGGTCTACGAATGATGGTTTCTTAGTAATAACAGGAGGATCTGAGGCTCTTTTGGTTGAGACAAATGTTGTATAAGTATCAGTAGCTGAAGTTCCCTTTGAGACTATTGCTCCAAGTATATCATCAGTCATTTTAGAAAAAAAATCCTTAGAGGTTCTACGCCTTGCGGCCTCCTCTCTCATTTTCTCCAAATTTTTCCTTCTAGCATCTCTCTCAAGTTGCTTAGCTCTAATCCTATCTTCCTTTTCTTTCAAATATTTCTTTCTTCTTTCTTCTTGTTCTTGGAATCTTAACTCTTCTTCTTCAATGGCTTTCATGTCATTATCTACATCTTCCTCATTTTCTAGAATATCTCCATGTTCACTTGGGGTAGGAGTAAAATAAGATTGGTCAGTAGGATCTTCCTCAAGAGAAAAGTGGACTGGCTCATCAAGGGATTTACCTCATGGCTTTAAATTCTTTCCATTGAAAATGGACCCAATTCTCGAGGTTGAGGAATCAAATAACTTCTTATTCTTTCCCCAAAACTCCCACCTATCCTCCTCTCTTGAGATATTTCTCTCACTATCAAAAACTTCTACTAGAAAACTTCCTTGGTCTATGTTAGACTCTTGAACATTATGTCCTTCATGGACACTAGCACTACTTATATCAATATGAAAAGTAGGAGATATGTCAAGATGCGAATCAAAAGACTTACTTGATTCAGAACGTTTCCTGAACCATTCAGGTTGCTTTTCCTTTATAGGTTTAGATTCTACCTTCTGCTCAGGATGCTTCTTCACATAACTTCTAGTCTTCCTCATAATGTCAAGTACTACAAAATATTTCTTGTTGTTTTCTTTGTGAGAGCTAATCTTCACACCGGTACTAGAGAACTCAGAGTCACCACCCATGATACTGGGAAACAAAAAGTGATTGCACTTTGATTTTGTACTTGTTACTCTAGAAAATATTTTAAACATTACCTTATAGACAGTGGCAGAATGAAATAATACCTGACACATAAGACCTAGTATGATGAGACTAATGCAATAAACTTAAAATTGATTATTCCTTAAACAACAAGGAATATTCACAATGAATAGTTGACTTTGACTATACCTGATTTGAACTTAGAGACTTTGGACTTCACTAGTTCCCAATAGAGTCGCCAATTTGTTGGTTATTTTTTAAGAACCAAACTGATCTCTAGAAAATACCTATGGATTTTACAATTTCCAATCACCGATAATACTAAAGGGATTGGCCAATGAATGAATAGAAGATGTTGAACTTCTATTCCTACTCTTTGGGCTTTGTGAAACCCAGGAGGGTGATCCCATAATGTATCCCTAAAGACCTTTCATAATTACAATTAAATACATTGTTAATAACATATATCTCTTATGATACCACTTAATAGTAACATTAAATAAGTTGGCAGCTTATTATGTTAATGTTATATGAGTTGAATATGAGAGAGAAGACACCTAAAAGAATGAATAAAAATAGTGTTCCTCTTGAAATTTTATGGTTAAAATCTTGAGTAGTTAATGAATCAACACTATAAATGTAACACTAATATCCCGCATGAACCAGTGTCTTTATCCAAAGCACAAAGTTGATACCCTTTGACATAACCTGATAACAATTCAAATAATAACACATATAATCCAAAAAATCTTGCATTACAACATTTCTCTGTGACTTTCAGGATTATCACTTCTTACCAATATCCTAGCACATAGTAATTATAAGTTATCACTCTCATATAAGTATTTACATCAATTCATTGAATCGATAGGAAAACATGAAACTGAACATCCATCAGATAATGATAGAGACAAGTGAAATAAATCCTTAACTACTTCCAATCATAACTCATAACACACATACAAGGAGAGAGAATAACTATGAAACCAATATTAATTTCTATTATAAAATTCTATACCATTATCAGTCTTACATGCATAAGTATGAACTCCAAAATAAACTTAAAAAAAAGACTCTAAAACTTGCTTCGTATTTGTCTTGACAAAAATAACAGTATCAACTCAAAAAATTTCTAACTCCCGTGCTTCTGGTCCTGAATTCCTTCTTATAGAGATGAAGCAACAAAACAAGCCTCAGACCATATAGCACACATGTCATGATCCCATAGGACTGCTTGTAGCAATATTCCCTTCCTAGTTACACTTGAGTCTTCAGGTGAAGCAAATAAACATGAGGTAGAATTATCCTCAACTCTTCATGGAAAATAGGTCCCACCTTAAAAGACATCATTAGTTTGTTACAACAGTTACAAGATATTCTCCATGTGCTCAAAATGCCAACTATAAGAAAATCAAAACAAAAAAACTGACGAAGCAAGGCACAAAAAGTAGAAAAAGGTCAAAATGCGTTAATCCACATTAGCACCATGTGCTAATCACTTGAGTTTTAAGGAGAGAATAATATTTTCCCATGTTACATCAAAAGCCTAATCTGTATTGTTTTCAGGCTATGTATTATTCTCCTCTTATCCATTGTTCTTCTTATTCTTTCTGTATATCTCTCCAACCAAATATTGTATTCTTCTTCAGTGAGCCATTTAACATTCAATAAATCCTGCACCTTAGTAGTATACTGGGAGTACCTTGCATCAATTAAAATCTTGGCTTCCTTAAAAAATATATCCATCTTTGTTTCAATCTCCACCATCATATCAATATTTGAATTGAACAAGATATAATAGGTGATAGACAAATGCATCATAGCCGCTTCAAGAAACCCTCCCAAATCTTCCTTCCAGGTATCAAATGGATGAAATTCACCCTTTGAATTTAATATTTGAGGCATACCACAATCCTCCATTTCCTTGAATATTTTCAACTTACTTTGGAGTTGTATTCCTAACTTTCCATGGAAAGTAGTTACCTCATTTATTGAGTCAATAGCCTTCAAGATGTCAAGAATATTTGTGGGTGCCTCGGGATCCTCCTTTATTTTTGGCATCATTTCTTTCAAAGAACTTTCCCTAGCAATCCAATTATTCCACTCATTCCTAAAGGCCTCCTGTACTTGCAGATATTTTGTATTTGCTTCATGAATTTTTTTATATGTGGCCCATACATCATTAGCCCTATGGACCAACTTGGTCACCCTATACTTAAGCACATCTCTAAAAATTTCATTGGCCACCCTAACTATCTCTAATTTGGCATGGTTGACATTTTCCTCATCAACAGCTAACTTTCCTCTCAAGTCATCAATTCTGAGGGCCAAAGTTTCCCTATCTTGTGTAGACATATCAAATGAAGAAGAGGAAGAAGGTTGAGTCACTGTCTTTTGGGTAGCTTGAATGGTAGCTCTCATTCAACTCAATTCATTCAAAGCCTTATTATATTCCTTGACCAAAGATTCATATTTCTTTTGAGAAATATGTGTTGTGTCCACACTAAGCATTGTAGTATGTGCAGTTAACTCAGCTGCTTGGATTGGAGTTATGTCAGTAGCTCTTTTTACCACTAGTGAACCAGTCACTTCTTCAATAGGTCTAGAAACCTCATGTTTGCTAGTATTAGGTGTCATAGACCAAATTGCAAGGGCATGTAGCTTTGGACTATATCTGGAACCAAATACTTTATTCTCAAACTGATCTTCAGATATCAAAGCTTGAGGATCTCTTCTAATTGCATCATATGCTATGGCAGTTGTGATAGTACATCCTGGTAATAACATAATTTCACTATCTTTAACAATTCTTCGAGCTTCAATGGGAGTAATGGCTACAATTTCAGCCTTAATCTTCTCTTCCTTTGCTTTCTTAGCTTCCTCTTGATGGGAAGGTTCAACATTGACTTAGGTTGACTCTAATATCTCTTTTATTTCCTTACTCCATTATTGAACCATAAACTCCTAAAATTATTTAGTCCACACAAATTTATCATGAACCAAAAACTCATCACACTCCCTAATTATGAGATCGTCATCATTTTCTTTGTCATACTACCACTAGACAATCCTATCAGGAGGAACATATGAACTATGATTCTTCTCAATATGAGGAAGGGGAAATTTCTGCTCAACTTCTTCATTTCCTGACACATGTTCTGCCACTTGTTCTTCCCTAACCTCCTGAACATCTTCAATCCATTCTGGCATATCCATATCTTGTTGTTGTTGTTGTTTCTCTAAGAGGACCTGGGCTCTGTCTACAACCTCCTTTACTTTTACTTTAAATTTATTAGACTGATAGTCCCTTTTCATAGAAAAGGCCCTCTCCAAGGGGTTTTCAATTTCATTATATGGTCTGATGTAAAAGGAATTCCTTTTTCATAATATTCTCCTCAAGTTTTGTCATAGTTGTCCATTCCTTTTTCCTAACCATAATAGCCTCATCACTTGTCAGATTCCTTAGTATATCATCTTTATATAAAAATTCATGATGTATGATGCCTAAGTTCTTGTCTTCTTTTTCCTACCACAAATCCTTCCGGATCAAAAACTCTAACCTCGTCTATAGGCATTATGATATTATTCACCATAATGCCCAATTTCTCATACCCTTCAATGGAAGTGACCTTAAAATAAGCAAAATAACATTGGGGATATACCACAGAGCCCTTTCTGTCCTTTCTAAACATTTCATAATCCATAGCCTCCATTTGCCACATGAGCTCCATGAAAGCCAATCTATCTGAGACATACAAGGGTAAACAATGGGGTGCCACTTTAGCTCCATAAACCTTGATCAAAGTATATTCAGAATGCAGAAACCAATCGGCCCAATTATGTGTTGTTGCAGAACCTGGTATATCCTTTGGGCACATAACATTTCTAATCTTCGGAGAAAGTCTGAATCTAGGTACCACACCCAATGACCCTAAGATACCATGTCTTACAACATTGGAAGACAAGATGTAGTTGGAATTGGAGAAATTCTGATCCCAAATGTATGTCCACATTTGCATAGGGATGGCCTCATTTTCACTATTCATAATCCTCAAATTCAGTTTCCTTTTCCACTCATAATCTCCTTCCCACAAGAGCATGTGCATCAGTAAGGAATAATGAGGGAAAGATAGAGGGAGCGATTTCCTTTTCAAATTGGGAAAATCCTCATGCATTTGTTGGCCAAAAAAATTAGTATAATCAAAACTAGTGTTTTAATTTTATTCTTGTATATCTGCCACCATCACCAAAAAATTAGGGGCTATTCTAACCTCAAAATCTTGAGCTAGCACTTGGTTCAAATAATAATAAGTGTTTTTGAAATAATCTTCAAATTCTTCACACTCAAAAGGCTTAGCATCTTGAACAGTGATTTTTTTCCTGCTCCTTCTATGTCGTACAAGTATTGCTTCTTTGTATGCAAATTTTATCCCTACATATTCAGCATACAAGTTAGCATGCCTGAACTTTGTAGTGTAATTGGGATTCAATCCAAACACATCCACTATTTTATCCTTTGTCACTTCCAGAATTATATCACCCTTCTCACTCTTGATTTTCCTATCAATAGGGTCATAGTTCCTTGCTAGCTCCATCATTATATCAACTTCCACAAACACATTTGGAACCACTAACCTTCCTAGGTTCAATCTCCACAAATAACATGCAGGATGACTAGAATTTCACCTATTGAAAGCATACCGAAACAATTGCCATCCACTCTAGGGCTGGAGTTTCTCACCAATTTCACCAGCATTATCAATCAACCTAGTGGTAACAACAACTTTTCTTGTAAGCCTTTTACCAATTTGTGACCCTCCCTCTTTGATACCTCCAAAATTTTCTTGCATAAAATTTTATGTTTCCTTCTTTTCACTTCTGGACCTTGTGGAAGCTACAAGGGTACCAGGAAAAGGGTTAGACATAGCTATTCATTTGGGCTCAACTTCAGCTGAAGCATGTTGAGTTTTAAGTCTTTTGACCCTTTTTTGCTTTGGTTTCCTCTTCAGTCTAACACTAAGTTCACTAGGCTCTGGGTCACTCATGCTTGTAATGCAAATGGAGGCTAGGGTTTACAATTCCTTATGTCTAAACAAAACCCTTCACAATTATGATAGGATAAAATTCTACTATTGAACAAGACAAATTTCTTCACAATTTAGATAGTGCTCAATTATCAAATTGAAATCACCAGAAAAGACTAAATTGTACTTTCCACCAATTTTCTTATCAACTTTCAAGGGAAATCACCTTACTACCTTAATTAAAAAGAAGTCTCAGTTTTGCTTACCCAGATGAAAGTTGTGTTACTCTAGTTGCAGATAATTTCTAGAGCATTCCTTGCAAACTCTTCGGTCTCTAGTATTCTTTCTACCAGCCAGTGAATTAGGATGCATGATAAACCAGATATCTACTTTATGTTATAGCTGAGAGGGGAGCATGTCACCATTAATGCTTGATAGTAAGCTCACACGAGTGAACTAACAATTAGTTGTTTAGTTTTAAACCTTGATCGTTGATCCTTAAGCTTTTAAACTATATCAATGGTTAATAATCAGCCTCGCTACCTTCCTTTTGCTTTATACGAAATCCCTAGGTTTGCCACGTTCCCTCTTCATGTAGTAGTTGTGGCCAATCGCTGATTCACTTTGTTCTTGTCCATCTTTATCAGCGATGCAAGTGCCTCATGTGATAAAATCTTAGCCCTTAGATCTATAGCCAGTTTCCTGATCATATTCATCTCCATCGCTCCTCGCTAGTTCAACTTTGCATCTTGACTTCCATTAGCGACAAGAGATGTAAACACCACAGTTTGATATGTACACCTGCATAGCAATCAATGACACAAAAGATATCGCAAATAGGATGCAGTCAAGTTAGTGAGAGAAAACTCCTCATAAGGGACCATATCGCTCATCGCTAATCATAACCTTAGTGCTTAAAACAAATCCATGAGGTGCGATATAATTGGGAACTCATCATCTCGCTCATTGCTAATTGCAAACAATCTCTTCACAACATATTGGCAATGAGCGATGAAACTGTGATCATAAATTGAGAGGTCATCACTTATCGCTATTACAGCTTTAAGAATTAAAAAATCATTAGTGATAAGAGATCCCTTAAGAACCTCGCTCATTGTTAATTACAATCAGAAGTTCAAAGAACAATTCATGATGAGCGATATCAAAGAGATATCACCTCATTACTTGTTGCTAGTTTAAAACATATATTTCAAAAGTGATCAGCGATGAGCGATAATGACATAAGGCCGACTGAACTTAAGTGAAAACTTTAATGCACGTGCTCAACAAGTCATTTTAATGGAGGGGACTTCCTAGGATTATATGATAGATAAATAAAAACTTAAGAACCCCAAAACCATTATAACAAAGCTTTCTGAACTCATGATGAGGGAACCGACTGCCTAATAGAAAATATTAGAATAGTGACCAATAATGGGCAATAGGGAGTCAACAGAAAAATAGAACACTCATTTGATTCCAAGGAAACAAATCCTAAAACCCTTCTAAATGCAACAAGGGTTTAAGATGGGACATAAGAATTAAGGTTCCATCAGTGGCTCCAACTGGGTACGTATGCCTCTTGTAGGCATGGTGAGATCACCAAAATCTCAGGTTGAAGTAGACCAAAATGTGGATTAAAACCAAAAGACCCAAAACAGGGAACTACCTAGACAAGGTAGCAAGTCCCAAAACAAAACAAAAAGCAAACACACCTATATACATAATATACAAGAGAACATACATTGAAGATAACATACTCAAGAGAAGTATGGCTTTAAGAACTGTCCATGTACTGGTAGTTCAAAAATTTCACCTGTCAAGCTCTGAAGAAAATATGAATCTTCTCTGTGAGCGCTAACTATCAAGTAAGGGCCAATCCATAATGCTTCAAATTTTCTATGTTTTCCCTTATCCTGAGCTCTTGCATTCCAGGCTAACACCATGTTTTTAACTTCAAACTTCCTAGGAGAAGCTTTTCTATCATATAGGTTCTTAACCTGCAGTTGCATCTTCAAGTTTTTAGCTTGAGCTTCCCTCCTAGATTCATCCAATAGTACCAAATTATTTATCTTGTGTTGCATATCATCATAGATTTCTTCATCATATTGCTGCACAAACTTGTATATTTTGAGTAGGTTATTCTATGGAAATCTTGCCTCTAGACCATATACTAAACTAAATGGTGAATAACTAGTAGCCTTTTTCATAGTCACTCTATCTGCCCAGAGTGCCAATTTCAATTTTGAATCCCAAGCCTTTTTGTTCTTCTCCATAATTCTCTTGATTATCTTCATCAAGCTCTTATTACTAGATTTAGCTTGACCATTTCCTTGAGGATGGTAAGGTGAAGAATAAGAAACCTCTATGCCATGTCTTTCACAAAACTCCTTGAATTCATCTGACCTAAAACACATAGCATTGTCTGAGATAATTCTTTGAGGGACTCCAAATCAGAGAAGAATATTATTCAACAAAAAATCAACTACCACCTTGATTGTTTCCTTCTTTGTAGGTATTACTTCTACCCACTTTGTAAAATAATCAATGGTAACAAGAATCCATGAATGACCTCCACTAGATTTTTCTGGTATCTCCCCAATGAAATCAATTCCCCATTGTTGGAAAGAGGATTCAACTATCATAGGTCTAAGTGGTAGATTTCCTGAAAACTTTAGTTTTCCTAAGAATTGTTGACAGGCATCACAAGTTTTAACAAATTTGTGAGCATCTTTAAAAATAGTAGGCCACCAGAACCCAACACTTAAAATCTTGTGTGCAGTAGTCTTTTCCATATAATGACCACCACACACCCCATTGTGCATTTCTTGCAAGAGTTCCAATGCTTGTTTTCCATCTACACATTTCAAAAGTACTTCATCCAAGATTCTCCACCATAGCTTATTATCAATGATCACATACTTGATAGCATGCAATTTCAATGTGCTTTTTTCATTGTCAACCATATCAACAGGACATTGCAAAGTTTACAGTTATTGGATAATTCTTTTGTACCATTCTAGATAATCAAGCCCATTACGAGTTCATGGTGGAACAACTGTTCAACCCATCCTATGACAACCCAAAATAACAAGTCATCTACCATTTAGCTGAGGCTGACACTTCCATCTATGGGAAAATCTATACTTACCTAAAAGACAATACCCTCCCACCCGACCTATCCCGAAATCAAAAACGAAACTTCACTCTTCAAGCTGCCTGGCATAACCTTAACGTGGATGTCCTTTATCGATAAGGTATTGATGAAACTTTCCTCTGATGTCTAGAATGTGACGAGTCTAAAAAAAATTTAAGAGAAGTTCATGAAGGTATTTTGGGAACTAATTTGAGTAGTTTAACCTTAGCCAAGAAACTCCTTCATTTGGGATATTATTGGCTGACTATGGAGAAAGAGTCTTTTCACTTCGTCAAGAAATGCCAAAAGTGTCAAATTCATGGAAATCTCATCCACGCACCAATACAAGAACTTCAACCTTTTGCATCAACATGGCCCTTTTGTCAGTGGGGACTAGATCTCATGGGAAAAATTCATTCATCTTCGTCGAATAGACACAAGTTCATCATCACAGCCACAGAGTATTTCACAAAGTGGATTGAAGTTGTTTCGCTAACCACCATCATAGGAAAACAAATCTCATCATTCATCCTGAACTACATCATTTGTCAGTATGGCATCCCTCAATCCATTATCACTGACAATGGAAGACCTTTCAAAAATCAAGACGTTGAAGAACTTTGTGAAAGGTTTCACATATAGCATCGGTTCTCTACACCATATTATCATCAAGGAAACGGCCAAGCAGAGGCCTCAAACAAGACTATCTTGAAAATCTTGAAGAAATCGTTAACGATGCTAGACATGACTGGCATGTTTAACTAAACCCTACTTTTTGGGCTTATCAAACCGGCATTGGCACACCAACAGGAGCCACACCAAATTCCCTAGTCTATGGGTTAGAAGCCATTCTACCTATTGAGGTTGAGCTACCATCACTCTGTGTCACTAAAGGGTAACATTTCAGATGAGGATTACAGAGTGTCTAGGTTATAGGAATTTTGATGCAGAGGGTCAGGGACTTTGAAAGGAACACAAAGTTCTCAAGGTTTGTAAGACACAATCTCAACCACTCTTCCAGGCACCCTGATGGAGACAAACCTCAATAATGCACCAAATGACTCATTTGCCTTCCTTATGGACCCAAACCCTAGGAACACTCTTAAGAGACCCAAAAAAACTTGTTTTGAATGATTTCAAATCCAAACCCTTTGACTTAGATACAAAACCAATTTTTCACCTTAACTAGGCTACTAGCCCAACTAGGCCTCTAGCGAAGGATTTTTGACTTTGCACTCAAACTTTCCAAAGGAACCTCCAAAATAATGATTGAACCAGATGTGGTTTGTGATGATACATAACATACTAGATTCTTGATGGCACTTGTTTTGGAGCACACCAATCAAAAATCTGTTGTTTCCTCCAATTTAGGCCTAATTAGCCCTCTTTTTCAAAGCAACCCCTCTTTAAACTCAACCCCTGACCATGAAAATTTTAGCAGTCTCCTAAAATGACTCAAAACCATGGATTCCAAGTTTTTAGGCCTCTATGACACATCTAACATGCTCCAACACAAAACCCTCCTTAACTTGCCTAAAAAACTAGGGCCTCTTGAAAACTAACCTTCCAATCACTTCCAGAACTTTCTCATTGACTCTACACCATTAGGACAACATATTTAGTCTATCCCAACTCAAAAAAATGCCCCTCATTAAGGCATATCTGCTGCTGCTATACCCTAGCCTCCAACTTCAAGCACTTTTCACAGTCAAATCTTGGTGTACACCATAGTATTCATCTCTCCTGCACATTATATTGTTAGTACAGTATGGTACATGTTAAATATGATCCATTTCACAAGATACAGTCATAAACTCCCATGAAATGGATCATTTATCCATGAAAAACCCTCAAACTAGTGTAAATTTTGTGTTCTTTTTTAGGACAGTCAATATAAAATGAAAAGAAATTAATCATCACTGATTTCAGAGCCTTCAATGGTGTTAAAATATGTAAACACAAACTCCTAAAGCATCCTACTAGACATAGATTTAATAGGGATCAAGTATTCATCAAAAGAACACACTAAAATGCAAGAAAACTGTGTTTTTCACTATTTCCAGAAAACAGTCCATACAGTACTTGCTCCAAACACCCAACCTCCGTAAAAATGATAATTTTTGGGTTATATAACCATTCCCCAACTGATCCAACAATTTGGGATTGATTAAGTTGCATAATTACCTCTAAAACACCTAAAACTCCTTTTCTCGCCTAAAGTGGATTTTTGAAAATTTGAATTTCCAAACTCTTATTCTATTAATTCCTATTAACTAGAAACCATTCCAAACTATTAAATAATTATTATTCAACCTTATTGACATGATTAAACTTTATAAACCTATCTAGACCCCCTGGGAAACTATTGGTCCACTTACAAGGTTTTTTGGTCCTATGGTCCTTTCAGGGCCCTTAGGACTTTTGATATTCCCATTACATCTATTCATCCCAAATGCCATTATAGGCTCCAAGATACCATAATTGATGTTTTGATTTGATGGAAAGGTCCTCCTGACCCCTGCACACTTCTAACCTTTGAAGAGCTCCTTGAAGGCCTTGGGTGCTCCTGCACCAAATTGGAACTATTGGATGAGCATCATCAGTATGCATTAGATCATTTGAAAGCATATAAATAGAGGATATCTAAAAGCTACAATCACAAAGTCAAGCCTAGAAAATTTTAGGTTGGGGACTTAGTCCTAAAAGAGAATTCTCGTAATCAATAGGATCGAGAGAAGAAGGGGAAGTTTGAACCAAACTGGCTAGGTCCCTTTTTTATTGTATCAGTCTTCAGATTAGGAGCATATCAATTGTACACACCAGAAGGGGATTTGTTTGATGAACCCCTCAATAGCTTGCATCTCAAGAAATTTTACACCTGAATCATCCAATGCATTCGAAAAAATCCCAAAGAAATGCAAAAACATCAGAAAATGTCCTGAAAAAAATGGTTGCCTTGATGAAAACCTGGGAAACAAGCGTCTTAGCAACAACAAAAAAATTCAAAAAGATCAAAAAATTAAAAAAAAAGTGAAAAATCAAAAAAATCAAAAAAATCATAAAATCTGAAAAAGTGCAATAAAAACAAGTAGTGAAAACCTAGAAATAGGTGCTATTTGTGATAGGTTATCTTTTCTATCTATTTGAGCATGTTGACCCTTCAATTTCGCCATTCACTTTCACCATCTATCTGTCTATATGTGGAAAGCTTCATGTACATATCCTGGCATCACGGTCGTGTTTCACTCTAGATTGGGGGGAAAATCTTGAACTCACTGGGGGCAATAAACTTTGAGCTTGAACCAACAGAAAAATAGCAGTAGGACAAACACAAAAAACACAATGATCATGGTACAACCCAACATTGAACATCACTCACTATCATGAACACATCAACCATCCAAATCAAACAACCAAATCAATCAAACCAAAAGAAAACTTCAAATGGATGACATTCCTTCTAAATCATGGGTTTATCACATCAATCAAGAATGTTCAATTGTTGTACTTTGATTTTTGATATCATATCTCTAGAGCACCTCGATGATGTATTAAACTAGAGGATGCTAGGAAGGAGTATGATTTTTCTTTGTCTGTTGTCTGTGAGTTGATCATTATTACTGTGCAAATTGTCTTGAGACGTGCTCTACAAAGTATCACTAATGACATTCCGAATTTGCATAGGAAAATGGTTAACTCTTGCCTGTTTACGCAAGCAATACTCAAGTCATCTCAATTTAATTATACTTAGATGCTTGTGTTAGCTTGCACTATCAAACATCATGGAAATAGTACTCAGCTCATCGTGGTCTAAATATGCCATCGATGATTGTACTCACTTTCAACATTTTAAAGGCTTAATGATGATAAAAAGCATGACAAATCGGTTGTTATGAATGACAACATCTGCATATGAGATCTTCATGATTAAGTTAGAATGCATCCATGTTAGTTTGCATCTGTTTCTATAGGATTTCCAAAGTGGCAATAGTTTCATAATGAGGTTATCTCTCTTATCAATGGATTGAGTACACTTGAAATTACCAAAAACACATCATTCTCATATATAAAATACATTAGTTGCATACATTAGAAAATAGTATCCCATCATTCATTCATCCATGCACTACATCATGATATTTGCATTAGAAAACACAAAAATATGTGCATTTCATCTCATTTACATAATCAAAATCATTTCATATAGTTGCATTAAGAAAGTGGTCCACTAAGCTTAAATGAGTGAGTCCCTTCAAATTTCCAAGAGAGTTGGGAAATATGTCAGGTTTTGTGAAGCTTCTCTCAACAAAGAATCAACTTACTACAATCTTCCCACAGCTCTTGGAAGTTGGATACATTCACTCATTTAAACTTAAGACCCTAGAGGTTTTGAAGTCGTGGGAACTCAGTTAAGCATAATCATTTGCATCATATAATCACATATCATCCATATGTCAAAACATCATCATTACATTATCATTTGCATCACATCATTACAATTCATCTTACATATTATAAAACATCATCGATATATCATCCCATCATCATTACATTCATACATCATTAGTATAAATATTGTATTTCATCACACATCATTTACATAATCAAAATCCATCTCACATAACCTCGGTATAAATCCATAAAACATATAGAATCATTAATCATATCATCACTGTATACATCACATAATCATCACATAAGCATCATCATTGCATACATCCCATAATCATCATCACATTAGCATCATCATATAAACATCATAAACACATAGAACTAGGTACCATCATACAATCATTTCATCTAACATTTATCCATGCATTGCATCATTTATTTGCATCAAAAAAGTACAAAAACATCAAAATCCATCACATATCATTGGCATAGTAAAATCCAACACATGCATCATATGGCCATCATTCATAAAACATCATAGAAAACACATCAGCTACATCACCATTTGCATTCATAGCATATCAAATCATCAGTTTCATATAGAACATCGCATGGCATAACATAGAAATCAAATGCATCCATCATAGGCATCCATCATCATATAACATCATATAGACACATAGATCATAATCATCGCCGCATATCATATAACCTCAAAAATGATAATGTCAAAGTGTACAAAGATATCCAAAGGTATGAAGAGATACATCAATATCAAAAATGGTAGTGTATCATAAAGTCTGAAAACAAGAGGTACATCATCAATATCTCATATACATCAGTGTA
Source organism: Sequoia sempervirens (assembly GCA_007258455.2). Lineage (NCBI taxonomy): Eukaryota > Viridiplantae > Streptophyta > Pinopsida > Cupressales > Cupressaceae > Sequoia > Sequoia sempervirens. Next base: position 591,819,017 of record VDFB02047230.1, on the reverse strand, counting down.
TACATCATACATCAAAATATTTCATCAAATCAGATCTATGTCATGCTCCCCCCAGACAGTGTTGGCATCACAAGAAAAGTACCTCCCCCCACAACTGACGGACCCGCACCAAGATCTCTCTGATCTCCAAGCAATGGCTATGTGACACCCATGTTAATAGTCTGAGACTGGGATCTCCCTAACCGAGACTGGGCAAAGCTCTCTCGTCGCTCTAGAGGAACCAAATCATGATACCGACCTCTATAGAACTCGACCTCCTATGCGGCATGGTGGATCTCTTTGAAATAATCAAAAGTACTAACATCCACTGCAGCCTGTTGTAGCCTCTTAGTGATGCCCTCAGCCTGCTCCACCCACTGTCTCAAACTATCCCTCTTTGTCATAAGTGTGGCAACTTGTGTCTGTACCTGTCCGTGATCCTGGGCCTATACCTATGCAAGTTGGGCATGTACCTACTACACCTGCTACCTAGCAGCTTCCCTCTCAGTTGTTAGAATTTGGATCTATCCCTGGGCATGCGCTAGTAGAGCCTACACTTTCTCTAACTAACCCTATAAAGTCTTGACCTGTACTTGAAGTGTAGCTATCTGTATCTACTACTTTGGTGAGGGTAGCTGAGCCTCCACATGTCACCTCTTGCGAGGCACTCTAAACTCTCCAACATCTGACCCTGGTCCTCCACCAACCTCATCATCTCCCCCATCACTCTCCTCATCATCACCATCATCGCTGCTCTCCCCCTCCTCACTGCTCTCCTCCTCCTCCCCCTGCTCCTCCTCCTCCACTCTCTGTCACCTCCACCCATGACCCCCTGCCTCCTCTGCTAATAATGGTGTTGGCTCATCCAAAATCATGATTCATGGGAATGGATGCATAAACATATACTGAACATACTCTGATGATATCGGTGCATCAGTGATATCTGGAAGAACCTCCCAAAAAATGGCCTATAACCCCTGGAAGTGTTGCACCGCTACATCATAAGACAAAATTGGCCCCCAATCTATAGCATCCTGTTGTCATGGTACATAATGGGCCACTCCCTAGGGAATGCCCTAAACCCCACCATATTGTCTCAATACTCTTGGTAGCATAAATCTCTCAATGATAAAATGGGTCTGACCAATCAGATAAATCAACTGACACAAAAATGGCATCTTCGTGTCATCCTTGGGCCACTGCTCGCAATCAACATATGGCCGCCATACCACTGACTCTAAATCATCTAGAACTCTCCTCCAATGCTCTAGTTTTCCAAGCCTAGGCTGAGAAACTCGACTTGCATAAGTATGAACATATGACCTCATGGTCAGGCGTTGTCTCTCTCGAACTAGTAGACTGACTACTATATGCTCCTAGGCCTAGACCTGGAGCAATGTGACCCCTGCCAATAAAATTGCCCCACGCAGATAAAACACTTGGTGCAAATCATGATACAAGTGTGGAAGCACACAACCCCATGCATATCGAGTGACGTGAATAATCATGCTCTCCAAGATCCTACCACATCCAACTAAGAGTCTCTTTGACCTACAATCAGGACAAAGGAACCCTCTAATGAAACCAGCTAGAACAAAAGGAAAAGTGGCATATACATCGACCATGTCCCTTCACAGAATCTCATATTCGCATATATAGTCATCCTAAAATACTCTCTGCAACACATTGGTCCTGCCCTCCTCATGTGCATCATATAGAACAAGCTCTCCAACAATCGGAATCCGTAGAATCCGATATACATCCTCAGGAGTCACCATGATCTCACCATTGGGAAAATGGAAGGTGTTATGCTCACTGTACCACCTCTCAACTAAGGCTATCAATAACCTCCTATTGATCCTGATATGGGGAATATCAATAAGAGATGACAAACCACATCAGAAATGACAGCTACCTCAAGTTGCGTCAGATGGAGAATCAACTCCCATGTCCTTGAGAACCACTATCTAATCTGTAAACTCGTCAAAGGCTCCTATCATCACAAAATTGCAAATCAATAAATCAATCAGTCAATCAATCAATCAAAATAAATTGACCTATCAATCTAATCAGATCTGGTAAGACTTTGATCAAATCTCATGAGCATTAGTCTATCATTCAACCTTGCCTATCATGAGGTTTATCAGATCAATCAATTTTAACCTCGCCTATCATGAGGTTTATCAGATCAATCAATTTTAACCTCACCTATCATGAGTTTTATCAAATCAATCAATGCACCTCGCCTATCATGAGGTTCATCAATCAACTCAACCTCTCCTATCATTAGGTGTATTAGATCGATCAACCGATAATTGATCCTCGCCTATCATGAGGTCAATTATCATCATCCTATCATTGAATCTCACCTATCATGAGATCAATGGAAATCTAACCTATCAACATCATCAATCATCATCAACACAAACGCTAATGAGATCAAACATCATCAACATCAAGGAGTTTAATCAAGAATATCATTATTCTAGCCTTAAACTTCACCAATGTGCTAGAATATTCTTTCTACATGCTGAAACACCTTGTGTGCTAGAAAAATTCATCAATGCACTAGAGCATAGGTTCTATGCATTGAATTATCCAATGCGCCATTTCATTTTCTCAATGCGCTAGAATAGGGTCCCAATGCGATGAAACATTCAATGCACTAATCTAATTTCCCTAAGCGCTAATCTATCCTATGCGCCACAACAGTTCATGAATGTGCTAAATTGCTAACCCTACACGCTACATTATTCAATGCGCTAATTCATCTATCCTATGTGCTACATCGCTCTCCCTATGCACTATAATAGCATATGAATGCACTACTTCGATCTCTCTATGCACTAAAGTAATTAAAATCCATTTAAACAAAAAAAATGGAGGGAAAAAAATGCACAAAGTACAAGGTAGTTTTTGGGGCACTCACCAGAGGTTCGTATGCTATTGGGAAGTTCTGCCACTTGACCTACTCAAACCGGTGTGTGTGGTATGAGATCACCATCCTGCTCCAAATTTGTGCAAATCACTCTCACTCTCAAGTTTCCAAATTTCAAAATCCTCAAATGAACTTTCTAATCAACTTTTTAACCTTTTAAGGTCAATTAAGTGGCATTTTATGGGGATGTTTTATTTTATTTTTCAACAGGGCCTTAATTCATCAATTTCATCACCTGCTGGCTTATACATAATTTTTTGGGAGATAAATCATTTCTGAATCACAAAATTTTGAGATCATCATCAAATCATTGAAAAATCATCAAAATTTTCAACAATTCCAAAAAATCCAAAAAATTCCAAAATCCACTGATTTATCTCCCGAGGGGGTATATATCCATCATCACCTGAAAATCAACGTCTGGGGCATCGAATTTTTTTTTCTCGGCATCGGTATCAAATTTTTCTTTGAAGCAATGTGTAAACACATTACTTCAAAGAGGGGAAAAATTTATACACCTAAAATTGGTCAGAGACATTTAATTAATTAAATACTAGTTATTTAATTAATATTTCAACTACGTATAAATAAATTCTTAATTTATTTATATAGTTCATATCTTCTAATTCTCCAAATCTAAAATCACATTCCTCTAATTTAATTAAATAAACAAATTTCTAAAGTTTGTTTTATTTAATTAATTCTCACTAATCCCAAATTTAGAATTCAAGCACATGTCTACAACTTTTCATGCCACCTCACCAGGGTCACATGAAATTAAATAATTCTAATTTTAATTAGAATTATCTCCAACAAACTTTCAAACACATGGCTTATTCCTCACACACTATTCTTCCATCCATTTGGCATGTTGTCTTTGGTTAAGAGATTGCTCCATCCATTTGGCATGTTGTCTTTGTTCAAGGGAACACCTTCTTGATTCTCTCCGTCTCCACTGTTCATCCCTCTTGTTTCAATCTGGACCATCGATCGCTGCCACATCATAAGATGCTTGGAAAATTCTATAAATACAACCCTTTGCCATAGTATTTGGCATCCAAATTTGAGTAGAGTTATCATGCAGGAATATCATTTGAGCATTGGAGCATTTTGGAGTCTTATAATTAGTATTGTATATCATTTAGAAAGTTTTCATTGTAGCATCATGTTAACTTAGAATTACATTTTTCTTTATAGTTGCATTTTTTTATCATGCTTTGCTTTATAGTTGCATTTTAGATTAGCATATTCATAGTTAGTATTTGAGCATATGTAGAATCATTTTAACTTCTTATCACAACATTTGTATCACATAATTTAACCACATTATCCATTCATCATAATCTTCATCATAGCTTTCATTATATAGTTTCATATAGGAACTTAATTGGCTTGCATGTTGAATAGCATCTCATTTCTTAAGTTGTCATTTTAACAACCATAGTGCACATCTAAAATCTGAGAGCCAATATGGTTTAATAAATCCTTTGGAATAGAGGATAATGAAACATTTTTCAAGATTTGTTTGCTGCAATTTAGAGTAGTTTATTTGATTTGAATCTTTACTATAATACATCTCATTGGTGTTTCTGTTGATTTACTAACAATTCCCACATTTCACACACATAGGGATTTTCAACAAAACTTGTACATAACCTTCTGCTTCATCCTCTATAACTTCATAACCCAACGGTTGTATCCAGATAGTCCAAGGTTCAACTCCTTCAATCATGCACTCATCAGAGGAGACATGAAATATGATTTCATTCTTGTACTTTTCAACAATTTTACTTGGGATCCTTTCACGTTCATTCATGTTGCTTTTGAATACAACAAAGAATGTTGTCAGAGCATTGTCTCGACTCTTCAAATCACTCAAGCTATGCAAATAATCAAAAAATTTTTGTACAATAGGTCTTGATGTATCCCATATTACCACATCATTTCTTCTAGGAAGCTGTCTAAGAAAGTAGAACAACAGACAACTAATCAGGGAACCAAACTTAAATGTATATTTCTTCTCCCTTGTCATCTTCAGATTTTCAAAAAATTGCTACCAGAGAATTTCACACAAATCATATTCTACACCATTTTTTGCCATGTCATATATGCTGTATATAACTATAGCAGACACATAATTTTCCCTATTTTTGAAGTAGATCTTGTGACCGATCATTATAGCTGCATACTTCACATTAGGATTGGTAATAGGTTTTGTTGCAAGAGCCCTTCTATCAAATATTACTTCGATGAGTTCCATCACCACTTCATTTTTCACAGACTTCAACATTGGTACCGGTCTAGTATCACAGAGTCTGGTAACTGCTTTAATCACTTCTTTGGTTATTAGATGAGGTTTTTTTGTCCACAAAAACTTTTCATGAATTCTGCTAAGAGTAGGTTTAACATGCTTGTCATCAACAGTGGAGCTAAAGTTAGGAAATTGATTCCATTGATCTAGCTTCTTCGCAACAATATTTTCATACTCGGGTTTTATCAAGAAATCATCCCTAGTGAGCTCATTGTGCCTCTATCAAATTTCTATGATTATACTCCTCAGTCTTAACATGAATGTACATTACAGTGTCTTCAATGGGCATGACACCATGAGGAATCGATGAGAAGGTGCCCAGAGGGTCATCTTTGAATACCTTCATGGAATACTTATTGTAGGAAGGTCTAGGTATTTTTTATATGTTTATGACTACAGGGGTTTCCATATTTTCACAAACCGAGCTCTAATGATTTCAAAAAGAAGATTCACACAAACCCACAACAACAGAAAAGAGTAAAATACCTTTTTCTTTCGCAAAAACCAAAACTAGGGTTTGCACAACTCACTCTTCAAGTCACCTAAAAAATGCTCCAAATTGCTCTCCACTTTCTTCAAATGCACAAGTGATAAAAAAATATTACAAATTCGCTTTATAGATCGACGAGCTACCCTAATTCACATTAAATGTGAAAGAATTCAAAAAACTAATAAAAACCTTCTTCACTGCATTGAAAAACCCTAATCTGTTTCACAAATGATCATTCCTACAAATTTTCTTCTAGTTCCTTTTGCATAAGCTCTATTTATTCATTCTTTACAACATATCTTCATTCCAAAGACTGACACACTAGATATCCATGGGGATTGAATAATTTTATGTTAATACTCCCCCTAAGACCATGTTGGGTCTAATTGTCATAGGAATTTTCTACACCTGAAGAGGGCACATACACATTTGATGTTACCGTCTCTTCTTTCTTCTTCCATATCTTGTTCATCTCTTTCTTAACCTAATTCTTGTCAATTGTATTTATTGGTTCATTCTTCTTTACCAGATCAGACTCCTTTCCTCCTTTACTTTTGCATACTCTTGAAATGTGTCTGGGTTTGTTGCAATTGTAGCAAACAACATTTTTTTGATTTGTTTGACCTCCATTAATCCTTGATCTACACTTATTTTTTTTGTGTCCAAACTTATTACATGCATAGTAGTAGCCAACAAAAGATTGATTCATTCTTCCCCCATTAAACCAATTCATCATCTGAGTTATGCATTCACGAGCTCTATGTCCAATTTTCTTGCATGCAAAACATTGTTTAGAGAAGGATCTAGCATACTGGTTTATTCCATTTCTACACTTTGTTGCCTTGTGACCAAATTTATTTCATGAAAGAAAAACACCATTGAAAGATGGGTACCTTTGAGCATTTGGCTATCTGATGGGTAGTCTTCTAGCAAAGATTCTTGGATTTTTTGTTTTCTTTCCTTTATCTTGAGTCTTTTGATTATCCACTGTGTTTGAGGTCTACATAGCCTTAGAGCTTTCAACTGCTTCCATTCCCAAACCACCTTTGTCTTTATTTGGTTTATGTTCTGCAATCAACTCATCGAGCTTGGTGGAGCTTTTTTTGAACTTATCTTCACAGAGTCTTTCTTTTTCCAGATCTGCTTTCAATTTTACCACTTCTTGTTCAAGCCTTGAGCATTCATCAGTCTTGCTTTGCACCACTATATTAAAAAAATCTTCAATTCTCTTTTTTTCCTCCACTCGCACCTTCAATCTAGTGATCTCTTCATTTACTTGTTTTAATTGCTCACTTCTTTATGTATTTATTTGAATTTCTTCAATTTCTCTTTCAATTTCTTGATGCATTCATTTTCCTCATCAAGATTTTCTTTCAAATATTTGTTTTCATTTTCAACCTTTTCAAGATCTTCAAGAGCAGCCCGAAGTTCTTTTTTATCATCTATTTTTTCAATATTCAAGATCTTCCTCAAGTTGTTAGGCTTCTTTAGAGGAACCACGCTCTGATACCAATTGTTGAATCCCAAGATATTGAGGGGGGGTGAATCAATATCTTCTTAAACTTATTGAACAAACACCATCCAATTACTCCAATGCATATAACAGTAAGAATGAGAAAGAGAATTAGCAGAACATAAAAGCACACAACACATGAACACCATGAATTTTACGTGGGAAACCCAAAATGGGAAAAACCACGATGAGGATTAGCTCACAATATAATATAACCAGTTATAAGATATTACAAAGGGTGGCTCACTGCCAGGACTCACTGTCCAAAATGGGAGGCTCACTACCTACAAAGATACAATATCGAAATGGCTCACACCTAGAATATGAACTGATAAAGTTAGACCCAACAAGTGTTGATTCACTTCTTTTGATGATCAACAAACAAACTTTGCACACTTCATCATCTTTGCATACTTATCTATCTTCTCTTTTTTTCATCAATATCCAAAATCTTCAATATATATATCTAACTCATCCACAAGCATCAATTAGGTCGGCCTAATTAGATGCAACCCTTATTCACCAAAAAGATTAATCGTCGACTTCAAGCTTGTACAAAATATTTTCCAAAATCAATTCAAGCATATAGTACACTATAGAATTTCAGCATGGACCTAAGATAGGTCACAAATACATCCACAACACAAAATCAATTCATTACAACATCAACTATTCATTAGGTCGGCCAAAGATAGACCTAATAACAAAATTCAGCAATAGAATGATGCCAACTCACCATACGAGCACTTGAGCACATGAAATTTTGAATGTATAAACTTCTAACATCCCAAAACCGTTTCCCAAAACCACAAGTTAATATATTCATCAGCGGAGGATTACAGAGCAAAATACCGAAGGATAATGACTATCATACCAGTCTAGAATACCAAATCAAGCTAGAACTTAAACTTGCAGTTGCAACTCATATAACATGGTGACATCAATGACAACACAAAATATGCATAATGAGATGTTCTTCTTCAATCTTCCAACACATCCATCATAATCATAATCATACATATATGCATCACAAATACCAAGCATCACATACACATCATACATAAGGATCGTAATCCACCATATCATATGTATATATCAAAATATGTGGTCCACATAGTCCATAATTTCCATCACAACATCCATAATGTTTGTAATAAAGTCCATACATATAGACTCCATCAAATAATACATACATGTACAACAGAGTCAAATGTACAAATGAATATGGGTACATCTAACACATCATGTGTCTTAAATTAGAAAGAATAAAAGAATTTCTAATCAAATCTACCAAAAGAATCTGTGCAAAAAAATCTAAATGTTGACTTTGCATCTGTATACACTATCTGCTGGAGCATCTGTCAAAATTGGGACCTTGTACTTGTCACATGTCCCCCTATCAACCTTGTCCACCACCAATCTAGCAACGTCAGATTGTTGGCGTGATCCAGGACCCCTCCTCCCTGTCTCTGCTGACCTAGATGGCACTGTTGAGTCAAATCTCACAGAATGTGATGGTGCTACCCTCCCAAATACCTTAGAAAAGGTCAGAACTCTCCATGCTAGATCTAGCACTGCACTATAATATACACCCATCAGATATCCTATCTCCTAGGCACTATGGGATCTGATGGCATCTCTCTCCTGTCTATACTGATATTTCTCAGCCTGTATCTTGCCCCTCTCCTACTCCCATGCATCCTGGGCCAATCTAAGGCTCTACACCTATGCCTCTACCCATTCAGCACATGATAGCACCTCATCTCTCTCCCTCTTTAGTCTGCCGTCTCTCGTCATGCTCTTTGTGGCCTCTGGCTTCCTCACTACATCGTCTTACTCCCTTTGCATGGCCTCAAATAAGTTTTGTGCTCTCTCTAGTTGTAGCCATGCCCGCTCTACCAACCTCGATGCCTCATCTCTCTCCCCCTGGGTGGCCTCCAATAGGGTCTACAATTTCTCTACCTTCTCTTGTAGCCTCTCTACCTTTTTTATTTCCCCATCATCTATCATGGGATGTACACCCTGTAGCCTATCCACCTCTGCATGTAATCTCTCCACCTCCCTATGTAGCTCATCCATCTCTACTGTTGCTTTTTCATCCCCTCCCCCCTATCCTCCCCATATTCTATCTATCTCAGCCTATAGTCGCTCCCTCTTGGCCTCTAATTGTCTCAATCTATGCTATAGAATTCCAATCTATGCCTTTGTGCCTACCAGTCTCATGGTTGGGTCCTCTATGGGTGGTGCCTGATACACCACTATCACCCTCTCTGCCACCTCTTCTTTCCCATCCTTCTACACCACTTGCTCCTCCATCTATCCATCCAACATCCTCCACCTCCTCCCCCTCATTTCCCCATCCCACTACTGGCTCAGTAGGATGAATCAAAGTCATCTTCGCTGGAAGCCTCCCCTGCCACCATGCTACATATCTATCAGTAACCCCACGGTCATCTGGCCCTCCTCTCCAACCCCATGCCAACTCCCGCAACCGGTTCCACTCTTGCCTCACCCTATCACTTGGAATTGTCTTCCCCCATCCCTCTTTCAGGTGATGCATCTGAATCTCTCCACTGACAAGGGGATGTCTTGTCTAATCCCAAACTACCTATTGACTCGATCTGGCCTATATAGCTCAATGATGAATGAATCCTAACCAATAAGATAGCATCAAGTAAACATGTAAGTCCTATATAGTGGGTCCTCCGCTCTCCAATCTCTAAAATCTCAATCTAGGTATGATCTCCACACTATTTGATCTATTGTTAGATCATCAAATACCCACCTCTAGTGCTCCAAGATTGATACCTGTCTATAGTGTAACATCTCGACATAATCAAACACCACTAGTAGACCCTCCACCTACTGTTCATGTATCAAAATATCTAGTTAGGTAATCCTGATGTGCTCACATGCCCACACCTACAACAGGTTAACATGGGTGACACTCACTGCTCCTCTATAGCAAACCACATGCATGTCTCTATGTAGTTGGGCCAATATGTAGGACCCTCATGTGAATACCCCCCATCTCCTCTCCATTATGTGCCAAAAAACCTCAATCATCTTGAGGCTAAAAAATATACCACTCCTTTCAAGGAGGAGGATCCCACTAATCAAGGTGCACAGAAACAATGGTAGTGGTGGTACGATCCCAATGCAAGCATCTATGTCCAACTCCTTCCCTTGATAAGGAATGTCCATTGTCTCAAACATGGCTCATAGGATCTACTCTAGAAGCTGTCTGGACCCTCTGCTCACCAAGAGGCCCCTGATCAATAGCCACAATATTCTCTAAACATCCTTGAGTGTAACTATCATCTCCCCAGTCAGGAGGAGAAAGGTGCATGTATTTGAGCTCTATCTCTCCATTAGTACAGTCAGTAATGGTTGGTGTCCTTGAATCACCAGGAATGCTACCATTTGTAGTAGTCCCACTCATTCCAATGTCTCATGATCTTCTAGTGTGAACCCCTTAGTCATGAGCATGGTTAAGTGCCTCTCCCATTCCCACAGTGTATCTATATTCTTCATTCACCCAACCATCTGTTAAATCTTTCCTTGTCATTTTTCTTCTAGTCCCCATTTTTCTTCCTATCCCCATTTTTGTGAATTCACCTCTATAGGAAGCAAATTCGCCCCTTCTCTCTTGTTTGTGTGTTCACCTCTTGGCTTAGCACATTCACCCATGTATCTATTTTTGGCGGGTTCGCCTCTTTCTTTGGTGTCTTTGCCCATTCTTTTCCCTAGGAGTGATTTTGCCTCTTTTCCATAGGGGAAAACTTGCATTTTCCCTTGTAACCCCATTTCCCCATTAGGAGATGTCACTTTCACCTATTTCCCCTTTGGAAAAATCCACTCTTGCCCTTCCTGCTGATGAGAGAAATCACATTCGCCTCTGCTATTTGCGCCTCCCATTAGGCATATTCACCCTCACCTTTTTCTCCCAAGGGGCGATCTCACAATCACCCCTCTAGTCGCATGCCTGCCCCTACGGAAAATGCATTCACCCATCTCTTGTTTAGGTGATTTCACAATCACCTATCTGTCTGCACAACCACCCTTGTGGTTGTACATTTGTCTGTCCCCCACCATGCATTTTCCTTTTGGAGTACAGAGGTGAATGAACTTTTTCGAAAGGGAAAATTGACCCTTCTACAGCATGCCCATTTTTTCCTAGACTACGCGTCCATCCTAAAAAAAAGAAGATATGTGCAAAAATTAACAATTGAAAGGATGAAGTGGGTTTTCGAAGCCTACCTATTGGGGCACAACTGATCGATGGTAGAACTCTCAAACCATGTCTACTCGGTGGATAATGTCCTCGTCTACCATCTTGCTCGGTCACCTAGTCACCTCTCACTCTTGGTTTCCTAGTCACTCTTCACCATGTTTGAACAATGAAAGAAAGGCGAATAATAACTTTTTCAATTTACTATTTATAGGTTTTTACTTTTTGACCCTAATTAACCTTGCTAATTTTGGGCATTTTTAACCTTTTTAATCCTTTTGACCTCATTCTTCTACAGGCCACCATTTGCACCCCGTTTTTCCATTTTCCTCCATTCAAAAGTCATTCTTCTTGGATTTTCATCTAGTACTGCATGGTCCCATCCATTTCTTCCTATCGAGATGTTGCTTAGGGCCCCTTTTCTTCCCCATCTGCCCTCTCGAGGGGGCATACCTCAACATATTTCCCCATTTTTCTTTCCTATCACCCTACCTATGATACCAAGGCATCTACCAAAGTCCTCTTCTTTTATCGAGCCATTTGTACTTTATTTTTCTTTGAAACATCGTTATTCTAATGATATTTCAAAGAGGGGAAAAATGTAGATACCTAAATTTGACCACCCCCATATGGTCAAATTCACTCTTGTATTCTCCTATCCTGTGTCCATGAGCCATATTAATTAAATAATCTATTATTTGGTTAATATTCAATCTTTTCCTAATGTTCCCTAAAGTGTTTAATTAATTGATTAAATACCTTACCCACCTTTCCTCTCTAAATTAAATAAATAGTCCAATTTATTTAATTTCATCACTTTATCCTAATGAATTAAATCATTTTTTAATTCCTACGTTATTTTCTCTCTACTTGTCCCATCCTCCAACATTTCCTTTAATGCTGATTAGCCCACTTAATCCCTAGTTAAGGTGTACACATTCCTAATTGAGATTAAGGTCACATCCTCTATAAAATGCAAGTGGCTTACTAATTAGGGTTGTATCTAAGGGTTAAATTTAGGCTAGATTAGATGTTAGCAAATCAATAAAGACTAATAAACCCAAAGAACTATGAAGTACAAAGGAAATTAAAAGCAAGAACGATTATACCTATTCCTCGAATCTTCCATGATTACCTTCATAGCACCTCCTAGCTTGCAACATATGATTGATGCCCTCAATTTGAGTGTGAGCATTTTGACTATGACATTGTCCTATGCAAGTTTTGAAGGATTTAAATATAAAACTATGCCTATGACAAAATGACTCAAAGAAATCTAAGTCTTAATATGCCAAAATAATGTAATCTATGTGTGTAATCCAAAAATGTGAGAAAATTAGCATTTTATAGAAAATGCAATTTTGATTGGACGAATGAGATCGACTTTTGACAAAAGCCTAAAATCAGAGGACGAGATTAAATTAGATAATCCCTAATCAGGGTTAGGGAAAAATCCTTAAACGAGTGGTCGAGATTTCATCTAAGAAGATCGAATCGGCAGTGGAGAATAAATGAGACAATTAATTAGAAAAAATAAAGATTTTTAAAAATCAAGAAGCTAAGAGTTGAACTGAAGATCAGATTTGAAAAATCAAGAATCTACCCGATTACTTGATTTTTGGAGGAATATTATCATTTTGAATTAAGTTAATTCAAAATATGAATTTTGTGAAATAATAAATAATCAATTTTTAGATTATTTACTAAAATGAACTGGCAGTTAAGAATGTGAAATCATTTTAAATAATTAACTTATTTAAAATGAGAGAAATGTTAATTTTGACAATTAAATAATTAAAGATAATTATTTAATTTAGCAGATATGATTAATAATTAAATAAATTAATCAATTCATTTAATTAATAATAAGGAAGAAATGAATGAAGAAAGGTAATTAAATAAATTAAGAAATTTATTTAATTAGGGGAAGACTTAGACAATTAATGACGTATTTAATGAATAAATAAAATTTATTTATTTAATAATCATGAAGAATAAAAGGACATGAATTAATTAAATAATTATGAATTATTTAATCAATAGTCGAATGTGGACCAATGACATAATTAAGATGTCATAATTATGCTAGGACGAAAGTGGTAAAAATAGAGCTTGCAGGCCTAGGTCATTTTTAAGTGTCTACAAGGGTTAGCTCACCTAATCCCTCATTTTCACAACCTATATCATTGATTTAACCTAACCTAATACGCATGCCATTTATGGCATTCACCCTTAGTCAACCCTATTAATGAATTTCTCCTTTTGGAGAAGTCATCCCCATACCCTTTGGAATTTAAAATTCCAATTTATTCCCCCATGCATTTTGAGGAATTTTTAATTCCTCACATCCTCCCTTGAAGAATATTAAATTATTTAGTTCTTCCCTATGAGGATTTTTGAGGAATTTTTTATTTCTCTCTTGTCCTCTCATCACATGCATTTGTACAAATGGACAAGAAACTCTTTTATGAGGAGATCTTTCCTATTCCCAAGGTACTTGCAAGTACCCTCATGTGGCATCCACCTCATCTCCACCTCATTGCCACTTCACCACCCCTTTTCCACATCTCCTTCCACTTGTCATTATCCCATGGGTTGAGATGTCTCAAGATATCTCAACCCTTGATCATTTGACCTAGACTCAATCTTGGCCATCGATTTTCTCTAGAGGCACTTTCCCTAAATACAATGGATTTTTGGCTTCATTTTTACAACACACACTTAGCCAACTTAGAGCTCTTCCACTCAATCCATACTACCACGACTGTTGCAGTACATTTGACCTCCAATCTTGCATCCAATCCATCAACCAACACTAGCATTGCACTCGCCATCAAATTCTCCATCATATTTATATTGATTTCAGCCATTCTATCAAGCAAAGGAGCACACAAATTAGCATCAAAAGGGCCAACCAATTCATCAACTTGGGAAAGGTAAAATACTTAGTTTTATCAATTTATTTTGTTCAATTTCAACTAGACTAATCTTGAGGTGTCATTTGTGTTTTCTTCCTTGTATTTTCCTTTGTGATTTTGCATTCTAGAGTAGAAAATTCACTTGATCACACTTGTCATCTTGGTAAATTAATCTTTCCTTATATAGTATGTGTCTTTCCTAAAACTAGGCATAATCAATAAATTTAATTAATCAACCTTGTCAATCTATCAATCAACTTCTATCAAACAATCAATCAATCAGTCAACCCCGCCAATCCCATCAAGAAACATTATCTCTCTAGAAAATGATCTAAATGGTTGTTGGATTTGTTGGTTTGAGTTTGTCTTATCTTTTTTATTTTTCTTTGGTTGTGTTACTATGCACCTCGAGGATGACCCATGAAGTATTTAGAGGAGTGATGATGGATCATGATCTCTTTTCTTTGCTTGTTGTCTATGGTTTTGTTATGCCTTGCATAACTACCCCACTTTGATTTGGATCAAAATGGGTCCCCCCCTTTCTCTTTTGGTTCCTTTGCTTCTGTTATTTTCCTTGCTTTTGGGAATTCTTTTGTTTCTCCGTGTTTTATCTTTTGTTCTATCTGATCTAATTTTTGTTTTTTCCTCAGTTGGAATTCAGGTTTTCTCCTGAGTTCGGGATTTTCCACCCAATCCGAATTTTCCCATATCTCACTTGAGCTTCGACCAAGCGCTATTGTTCAGGGATTTTTGGTCTTCGCGGAATTCCACATGGACCGGATTTTCCCGAAATCCCCGAGGCCTCTGAGGAGTTGTACCTTCTTCGCGGATTTCTTTCTCCTCCAGATTTTCCTGAAATCCATTGTTCCCTATTTTTTTTGGGTTTTCCGGAATGTCTTCTCCTTCACGAAAATCCATCCCACACAGATTTCCCTAGAATCTGTTGAAATGTGAAGAAGTATGGAGTAACAGGAAGTTAATAAATGATGATGCATTTTACGATTAATTGATGCTATTTTGAGATCTCACATGTTCCTTGATTGATAATGATCAAATTAACTTTCTACTGGGTGTTTTCATGTTTATTCCGCTGGAATCCGCCTAACTCAGAATTCTCCGAAGTTCCTCCCTGGCTTGGATTCCGTAGGTCGACTTGAAACCCGAACTGTTTGTATGATCATTTTGTTCGAAGATTTAACAACACCTTACTGACATAGGATTCATTTCAATGATGATTTTGATTATTTAACTTTTGTTTGTGTGAATTTCACTGTAGTTTTCTTTGTTGAATGTAGGATTAAATCCTACACTAGATGATATTTGCTAGGAGAGCTCAGTTGAAAGTCATGCCTCAAATCCAATTGGTCCTAAAAATTAGCTAAGGAAAAGGTCGGCAAGACTTTTCTAGACTCTTACCGACTAGTGGCTAGGCTATGTTTGCTAAGGATCCAAAGGGGGTGTTAGAACTACACAATTTTGGTGATATTACATATTGTCCATACTCACAGAGTTTCCAGAAAGGTCCCTCCATGAGCATATTTTCCCAATATCTGGCCCTGTTGCACTATAGATTCCATCAAGTTCGGATACTCCACATTACAGGTCATATCACCATGAGATCATTAAAGTCTCCCCAACGTGTAATGCATTTTGCTAAGTATGCATCTCTGTTGCCTATCGGCAAGACCTCGGGGATGTCACGGCGACTGGAGTCCACATGCAGTTGCCTATCGGCAAAACATTATTCAGAGTCCCAACGACTAGGAGCTTTCCATCGGCATAGAATTTTCTTTTGGGAAAGGGTCTCAGTGAGATTTTCAAGTCTCACCGACCGGCGGCAGAAGGATCCATACATCGAAAAAGGGTTTTCTCTTTGCCAAGAGGTCTTCGTGAATTCATGATGTCCCATCAACTAACAAAAAAAGGGGCTAACACTTCGGCGGGAGTTGTTCTCTTTGGTATGTACTCTCATCGATCGCCAGGAGTCTTTCTGACAGGGAAGGGTCCGCATATCGGAAAAGCAAGATAACGTCGCCAAGAAGTCTCGGCGAATGGGTGCAATCTCACCGACAAGGGTATCTTTGGAGAGAGTGTGGGCGTTCAGCGTAATGTCACGCCGATGAAATATAGTCACGGTGACTAGGAGCTACACTTCGGCAAGAGGCTTGTCTTCAGAGTAAATTCATGGTGAGTTCTTCATGTCTCGCCGATCGGCTCATAAGTGAACACCTCGTTCAAACAATCGAAATTCAACATAAGGTCTTGGCAAAGTCTCTTGGTCTTGCTGACCGGCAGTGAGAGTTGCCCATCGGGGAGAGAATGAAATTGTCACAGCGACAAAAGTGGACTTATGAAGGCTTTCACCAAGACATAGGATGTCTGCAAGACATTTCCCCGACAAGAGAATGCTACAACGACGCATGTGAAATGAAAGAACCCATGTCGGCATGACTATAGAAATGTCTCCCTGAAAAGATAAGAAATTGCCAAAAGGTAGCGCTCTCGGCAGAAAGTCTCACTGAGATGAGGAGGTCACGCTAAAAAGGCCAAGCTCGGGGAGAAAACGAAGGGTCACCGTAAGGTCTTCCCGACCATGCGAAGTCCCACCGAAAGAAATGGAGCTTACCAAGAGGGTAATGCCTTCGCCATAAGGTCTTGGCAAAGAAAGGAGGTCATGCCAATAGGATGTCCCTTAGCAGAGAGGAAAGGTATGCGCCAAGAGGTCTGGCCGACATTCAAGAGTCTCACCGATAACAAGGAGGGGCTCGGTAAGAGAAGAGAAATTTGGGGTAATGTCTCTCCGATTCTAATAAGTCTTAGTGACAGGAGAATGCTATTACGAGATCCCACCGAAGGTGCAGAATGAGTTCGGCAACAACAGAGGAGATCGACAAAAGGTCTTGGCAAACGAAGAAGTCTTGTCGATAGAAAATGTGCTCGTTGAGAGAAGAGGAACTTCGCTATGTGGTCTCAGTGAAAGAACGCAGTCTTGCTAATATGTTAAATGAGATTGATGTGACTTTTGAAGCTCGCCGAATGGTCTCATCGACTAGTCCAGGTCATGTCGATAGTTTTCGAAAGCGATATCATCGCATCGGGGAGACACCAAAGATGTCTCACTGACATGCAATGCATTCGCATGACCTTTGACCTCCCGAAAATCTTGTGTGGCCTCTATTTCACCAATCACGGGGAACTCAGGAATGAATCCATTGGCTCTTTCATTGATTGACCGCCCCTATGTATGAAGTCTACCAGGTGCAAACGAAATGGACTCCTAAGATCCAAAGGCAATGAGTCAGCTCAGATGAAATATCCAGATCTACAAGTAGGCCCGATGATGCTTCCAGAGAAAGGTCAGCATGCCAAAGGGGTCCAGAACGTGAAGAAGGCCAGAAGAAGGGTGGAAAAACTGACTCAGAGGGACAGCTATGATGATTACTGGCAAGGAGGTAGATCAATATTAATGAAGATATTTTGAGCATTCAAGGCGACTCCAATAGAGTTTGAAGGTGGACATGAAGACAGGAGAGTAAATGCTACAGTTGCAAAAGATCTAAGGTCATCCCTGGGACAACCTTTCAGCAATATGGATAGTAGGGCTTCACTTTGAATGCAGTTTTGACTTTCCTCAAAAGATCTAAGAACTAACTCTCCTGGATGCAGATATTTTGTAAACCCTAGTGCAGGGGACAACACATCCTTCTGGTACATTCTGTATATAAGGAATTCTTGCCTCTTTGTAAAGGTTGGAACTTCTACAGTTAGAAAATTCAGAGTTAGAGTTTTTAGAGCACTTCTAGATTAGAACTTCTAGGATTAGAGAACTTTTAGACTAAGAAATGTTAGGAGTTAGTCAGTTGACAAAAGGAGATAGAGTTGCATCTTGATTCTCAGTAATGAGAGCTTCTCTTGTCTTCTTGTTTAGTAGTTAGATTTCAGTACAGACTGTAATGTATTTTCTAAGTTCTCTTAGTGTAGTTGGAAACAATCTGGAGAAACAGATTCTCTATACACTGGTGATTGTGCCAGCTTTGTAAATATTGCTTATATGTTTTATTGACAATAGAAGCAATCAAAGTTTAATCTACTTCATGTTGTGTTCCTGAATGAAATTTTTCTTAATTGATCATTTGAGGCCTTCAAGGAATGAAATGTTATTTGTGTTTTATTTAAATGGTAGCCAAAATTCTGTTATTCGAATTAGCACTGAGAATGAAAGAGGTTGTGTGTCAATCACAAGCTTATCTTGTTCTACAGTTTTAGTTTATAATTCATTGAAGTTAACAAGTCTTGTTAAGATTGGATGAACTATTGTTCTGTTTTGTTCAAAAACCCTGATCTATCTTTTGTTGTTTCTTTAAAAACCCTGATTAAATTAGGTTTTTATTTCATGCTTGATCTTAGAACAATCCAGAAGCTCACACCAGCAGGCCCCTTGAATATTACTGTTGCATTGACCACTGAGTAACATCAGCACAGTTGAGACAAAACTAAAAAGACCTTGGGAGCTAAGGAATCCATGTGTTGCCTTTCTCTTTCAGGAGAAGTAGAATAGTAATATTCTGCTTGCATTGTTGTGGTGCCAAAATTGCCATCAACAGGAACTGGCGCTAAAAGGAGGGCCTAGAAGGGAAAGCTAGATAAAGTTGGGTTTTCATCCCCAGAGAAGTCCCATAGAGTTCTTCGATCAGCTGAAAATCCACCTCCTTTGATAGAACTCAAGACCCCAATAAGACACGAGAGTCATAAGACTAGGGCAACCATCATACCACCTTTATCAGCTCCGCTCACTCCACCAGGTTTTTCACCAATACCCCAGTGGATACCTATCAACCCACCATCACGTCCATCTCAATTGTCATCACAGCTAGTTCAACCCATACAACAGCTGGCTCAACCACCACCATTGCCACCAATGGTATTCTTTCAGAATAATCCCTCTCCATTAGGGACTATCCCTGGAGGTTTTCATGACCTGCCTAAGAACCCTAAGAAATTTTGTCCTAAATACATTCATGGCGAGTCAAGGAGTGCTGAAGAGCACATACAATATTTTAAGGATGCTTGTACTAGAGCTTAGATAGCCCACCGGGATGTAGTCTGTAGGTTGTTTCCTTATTCCTTAGGGGATATGGCCTACAATTGGTGCCTTAATCTCCCTCAAGGTTCTATTCTAACCTGGACACACTTGGAAAATGCTTTTATTAATCAGTTCAAAATCTATGTGGATCCAGCTCTTTTATATCACCAATTCGCTACCATTAGAAAGGAACCAGGTGAACCTTTGCCTTTATTCAATACCAAGTTCCAACGAATGTATAGAAGATTGCAAGATCCCTATTTAGTCACTGAGGATAGTGCCATTCAAGCTTACTTTAGGGTTATAGACCCCTTATGGGCTTGTTCTTGCAAAGGACCTATCAACCAGCTGAGATTGATTCTCTATGCAAAGTCTATCACCTAGCTATCAAGCTGCAGCACCAAATTAGTTTTCAACAAGGAGGCCTAGGAGGAGGTTTCCATTCAATAGGATATCAGATGCATAGCCCAACCCCTCCATTCAATACTGTCCCGGGAATGTCTCCTTCCCATTATGACCTATATCTGAATTGCAAACTCAACCACCTATCCCGTTATTTGCTACTGGAACTTCTGATCTTTTTCAACAATCATAGCTTCTCAAAGTTCCCATGGTCATTAGAACCAAATTGGAACACCAAATCATAGTGGTCAGCCACCTGCTGCTAAGAATGTGGAAAGTGAGAAGACAGTCCAGCTTACAAATGAGGTAGAAACCTTGAAGAAAACACTATCTCAGGTTACAAATGACATGGCTCAGCTTCAATTGAACCCTATTCAAAGCCAAGGTAATTATCCCAATCAAAACAATAACAATCAGGGTACTTATCAGAATAACAACAATTAGAACCAAAGGGGTTATCAGGGCCAAAGCTCCTCTAATCAAGGGTACCAAAATCAAAATAGAGGGTATAATCAAAGGCCAAATAACAATAGAAAATTGAAGATAGGGCCCAATAATGGGGGAGTTTCTCATAACTATCAAGCAAATGAGGAGAGAACACATACTGCAAACGTGGCTGACCTCAACTTCATGACCAATTGGTGCAGGCTGCATGATACTGCAACCCATTCTGAGGTGAACTGCCCTCAAATGGAGAAAGTTGTCAAGATGGCACATGAAGATGCCCACACCTTTTAGGGGAGTTCAAACAAAGGAGGTGGTTTAGTGGATATTGCAATGGCTTATGACATCTTCGAAGAAGAACCTTCATTCCCAAGGCAAGAGGAGAATGAACCAGAGGAAGATTCATATGATGGTCAAGCCTTTCAGACCAAAGGGGGACACTTCCTAAGAAATCAGAATAAGGGTCCACTCACTACGTCTGCACCACCTAATCACATGGTGCCTCCAAATCAAGGTGCTGATAATAATCCTCCTCCACCAAAAGGCCCGCTTGACTTCCATAACAAGGGTAATTCTCCTGGTGTTTTCAAAGGTAATGTGAGTTATAATACATAATTCGACATTGTTTATGAGATGCAGAAATAGAAGACTTCTCTGTCATATTTTAACATCTTAAAGTGGTGTCTTGCTCAAAGGGAGATAGTGCTGAAAGCTTTGAAGCAAGCTGAAAAATCAAAAGGAAAAAGAAAGGTTGCACCTACTACAGATATGAATGCATCCTCACACAGAAATAAGGTAGGTACCCCACCATTTCTCCTAAGTTTAAGAATCTGTGAGAATAACCTACACAATTGTCTGTTGGATTTAGGGGCTTCAGGCAATGTCATGCCATATTCTATATGTAAGAAATTGGGGTTGGACCTTGTCCAAACTAACAAGAAGGTCATCCAACTTGACAAAACAGAAGTTAACGTAGTTGGAGAATTGAAAAACGTACATGTGCAAGTAGGATCAGACCCTAGGATTCAAACCAACATAGACGTTCAAGTGGAAGACATTCTTGAGACCTATGGTATGCTCCTGAGCAGAGATTTGATGAAAAATCTAGGGGGATATCTTTCCCTTGACTTTTCACATATGTGGCTATCATGGAAAGGGATTCCTAATTAGATTAGGATTGAAAGTGAGCCTCGCCTAAAGCATATCATCACAGAATATGATTTCCCTAATGAGGTAGCCTATTTCAAAACTGGAATAGGTGTTTATAAAAGAAAAGAGGCTTTAACCTTTTCCGTTTTTTATCCTAAAGAACTACCCATACAAAAGTCCCCTGATATTATGCTTGATGAAAATTAGCAGGCACTAATCAAAAAGCTGCAACAAGATCAGCTAGTCTTGGGAGAATATTGAGATTTGCAAAGTCTCCTGCTCCCTAATTGGTGCAGGGTACATTACCAAAGCCACTCAGAATTGACTTGTCAACCCTGCATTGACATTTTAAATTATATTTCCCAAGCTGAGGAAGCTAGCTCAAGTCACTCTGAGACTATTGCAAATCACTTCCTGTTTGAAGCTAAGGAAGCAACAATGTTAACCAGAAATGAGATATAGTCAAAGGAGGTTCCTCCTCAAATTGAACCTACCCCAGACACACTTCCAAATTATCATATTGATGAGGATCAGGCCCAAGGTTTGTTTGACACCCCTTCAACCATGGATATACCAAAATCCAAGGGGTTAACCCAAGAGACAAGTGAATGTCAAGAAGATAACCTTGGGCCACATGATACATCTATACAGGGATTGGGAATTACTCCTTAGGAACCTATTGAACACCCATTCCCTATATTTAATCCAAAAGATCAAGCAACCCCACCCTTGGCTCATTCTATCCAACTGCCCACAATGACCCCAAAAGAACCTACCCTAGCACACGATCAGTTATGGACCCTTACCTTTGATGGATCCAAGTCCAAAACTGGTTGTGGTGTTGGAATTGTACTAACCAACCCGAAAGGGAAGGTTTTCTTTGCTTCTTACAGGTTGCAATTTGGATGCACAAACAATGTAGCAGAGTATGAAGCTCTAGCACGAGGATTAATGTTTGCACATAAGGTCACTGCCTTGATGGTCAAGGGAGATTCAGAAATAGTTATTAGGCAAGTGCGCAGCCAATATACATGTCACAACAAGAGGCTGGCGGCATATAGGAACAGGGTATGGAATATGATTGAAGATTTTGATGCCTATGGGATTAGACTAATCCCTAGAGAAGAAAATCAGGTAGCTGATTAATTGGTCGTTGCTGCAGGCACCTTAGAACCTATGCATGTCTCCAAATTTAAAAGATTCTCAGTGGAACTGATGTCCACCCCAGTTGTTCCTGACAATATCAAGAATTTCTAGGTATTTGATGATGATCGACATATTTTGGCCTTCTTAGCAAGCTCAGATGTTTTTGAGGGGAAAATTATTGATGATTCCAACAGGGATCAAGGAGATTGGAACCCTGGAGATTGTGATACAAAAGGGGTTCTTAATCTGAAAAGTAATAACATTCCCAAGGGAATGGTTGCTCTAGAAAGAATCTTTGACCCAGATCCCAGGGCTCAAGAGAAAATATCAGCTGAAGAAAAGGGAGGCGAATATGAAACAGTTAACTTGGCTGATGCTGACCCTGAAAGGAATGTCTATATAGGGAAGGCCTGCCTTGAAGCAATTAGAGAAGACATACTGAGGGAACTTAAAAAGGATATTGTTGCGATTGCCTGGGGGTATGAAGACCTCCAGACATTTGATGCTTCTATTATGACTCACACTATCCCCTTGAAGCCTGAGGCTAAACCTTTCCGACAGAAGCAGTGTCCTATCAACGCCCTGATTGAGCCATTGATCTATAAAGAAGTTCAGAAATTGTTGTCTACAAGGATAATCTTTCCTATGCGCCATTCAACATGGGTAGCCAACTTAGTTCCAGTCCGCAAGAAAAATGGGGAGATCAGGCTATGTGTTGACTTCAGAAACCTGAATAAGGCTTCAGAAAAGGATAACTACCCACTTCCTTCACTGGACGAGGTCTTGCAGACTGTCAATGGAGCTCAGATGATGTCATTCTTGGACGGTTACTCTAGATACAATCAGGTAATGGTCGACCTTGAAGACAGGATGAAAATGACTTTCACTACAAAGTGGGGGATGTTTGCATACAAAAGGATGCCATTAGGTCTGATAAATGCTGGAGAAACTTTCTAGCACGCCATGGACATAGCCTTAAGGGATCTAATTGGTAAGTGCATCATTGTTTACATAAACGACCTAACAATGTTCTCCAAGGACCGATTGAACCACACTGCTAACTTGGCCAAGGTTCTGGAGCGATGCATCCAATATGGAGTCTCATTGAATCCAAAAAAATGCGTGTTTGGAGTCTCAGTGGGCAAGCTTTTGGGACATATAATTTTAGAAAGGGGAATATCAATTGATCCAGATTGAGTCGAGTCCATTCTTAAAATCACCAGGCTAGGGAGCAAGAAAGAGCTAAGATCTTTCTTTGGAAAGATCAACTCGTAAGGAAATTTATCACAGGCTTTGCAGAGATTGTAAAGCCACTAAACGAAATGATGAAGAAGGATGCCAAAACAAAGTGGACTGAGGAGGCAAAGGCCACATTCACGTAAGTCAAGTAGTCCATTTCAGAGGCACTCGTGCTCACCAGCCCTAACTATGTCAGACCGTTTTACATCTACTCTTTTGCTTCAGAACACTCGTGCGCAACTAGTTTAACTCAACGAGAAGGAGAGACAAAGGAGAGGCCGATTGCATTCATGAGCTCTCCATTCAAAAATGTGGAAATCAAATATCCACCTTTGGAGAAGCAAGCTTTCGCACTAGTTAGAGCTGTCAAGAAGTTCTGACATTACATCCTTCATAGCCAAATCATTGTTGTGGTTCCTGATGTGGCTGTGAAGTCCCTACTCATGCAGAGCGAGCTCAGAGAAAGGAGAGGCAAATGGATGGCCATCCTACAAGAGTTTGATATGGAGATATGCCCTATGAGACTTTTCAGAGGTACTGGTTTGTCTGAATCCATGGCGAAGGCTGGTAACAACATTGTTTGTCAGCAATACACAACCCAGTCCTTCTCCAACGATCCTTGGTATGCGGATGTTGTCTACCTAATGCTTAACAATCGTTGTCCAGAAGGAATGAATGCCACTCAAAGGAGAGCCCTGAGACTGAAGAGTTCTCATTATATGTTCAAAGGTGGGTTGCTATACAAAAGAAATTTTGAAGGAGTATACCTGAGATGCCTAGATCATCAAGAGGCTAAACATGTGATCTCTGAGTTTCATGGGAAACATGGCACAGGTCATGGTTCTGCAGATTTATTGGCGCACTAGATCCTCAGATCTGGTTATTATTGGCCCTATGTATTCAAAGATGCTCATCAGCATGTGAGGATGTGTAACATCTGTCAGATTTTTGCACCAAGGGAATGCCATTTAGCCATGCCATTGCAGCTCGTCTACGAGGTGAGGCCATTTGCCCAGTGGGCACTGGATTTTATTGGGGTTATTAACCCAAACTCTTCTACAGGGCATTAATTCATCTTGACTGCTACTAACTACTACACAAGATGGACAGAGGCTATACCCTACAAAAACAACACAACAGAGGTAGTGATCAAGTTCCTCACCGAATGCATCACTACAAAGTTTGGGGTACCTTTCACTCTGGTATGTGATAATGGTTCTACCTTCTCTTCTGCTGAATTTATTTCCTGGGCATATGATCACAACATTGTCTTAAAATATTATTCGAATTATTACCCACAAGGCAATGGAGTTGCTGAGTCAACCAATAATAATCTCTTAGGGGTAATTAAGAAACTGTTAGAGCATAACCCTAGGGACTGGCATACCCAACTGAGATTTGCATTATGGGCAGATAGGACTAGGATTAAGGCTGCCTTAAACACCTCACCATTCAAGCTGGTATATGGCCAAGAGCCTGTTTTTCCTATCCATCTGCAAATACTTATCCTTAAGTTCATGCAAAAATTCTACTCTAATGACAATAGGATAGAGGTCAGGTTAGTTGCTTTGTTGAAATTAGAAGAGCAGAGAGATGTGGCCTTACAACAATTCTTTAGGCATCAGGCTGTTGTCAAACGTTGGTTTGAAAAAAGAGCCAAAATCAAGGCTTTTAGAATATTATACCTAGTGTTGTTATGGGACAAAGCCAGTGAAAAGAAGGACAATCACCAGAAATTTGACAAACTCTGGCTAGGTCCTTATCAGATTGCTAAGATCCTAGGCGAAAATGCTTTTAGACTGAGTAGCCTAACTGGAGAACCTGTCCCATTACCTGTCAATGGGCAGTTTCTTAAGCATTATTTTGAGTCATAAGGCTTGTTAATTTCTGTGCTGGATGTAAATAATCTGTTTGTCTCCTGTTTGTGAATAATTTTCTCTTTTCTTGTAAATAATTTCTTTTTTGTTTGTTTGTCCTTTTCCTTTCGGGCTTTCTGTTTTGTTTTGTGCTTTGGGGGTTTATCTGTTGCTTTGCATCTTTAAATAATGGGTTGTTATCTGAAGCATACTTTGGTTATTAGGAGAGAAGTGGTTTAGATATTTTCAGGTTTTCTAATTGGATGATTTTGTCCTCAATTCGTTGTTTCATGCTTGTTATCAATAAAAGTTGTGGAAAGTCTTGAAAACAAGGTGCCAAGTAAGTAACCTTCATTAGCTCCTCTGAATCTTTCAAAAATCCATAAGTTCATCTCCTCTTGTAATGGTATATTTGTCTTAGGGTGATAGTGTTGCAAGTTTTGAGTGAAAAATCTAATTTTCCCAAGTGCTGTCTTGAGGTCCATGGTAGTTTTCAACCCAGATCAGATGTTTAACATCTGACATATTGAAAAAGAAATCAATGAAATATCTGAAACTTTGTGAAAACAAAAGAAAAAGAAAAGAATTATCAAAAGAAAAAGAGGATTCAATATGAATGGGTGATTCCAGTATCTCTATCGGGGCTATCGACGCCTAACTGGTAGTAGAGCAATGCTGAGAGAAAACTAGAGGTATCTCCGTCGGGGCTATGGACGCCCGACTGGCAGCGAAGCAATGCCCAGGATATCATTGCACAAAGGGAATCAACTCATGTAACTCACATCTTGCACATAATTATTCAAAGGATGAAGAAAACTTTATGAAAGGAGGATGCACTATCAAGAGCACACACATAGATTCAGGGGTAGCCATTGATTGACTTACATTTGAGATTCTAGCTCTACCTTGTTTGTTATAACTGACCCAGTTGGAGTTGTGATGTTCATGAACCAGGAGTTCTGGGTAGCTGAATCTTTTAGATTCATGAAAATGGTTAAACCATTTTCCCAACTGAGTCGCCATTTTTTATGCCTTGCATAACCGCCCCACTTTGATTTGGATCAAAATGGGGCCCCCCCTTTCTCTTTTGGTTTCTTTGCTTCTGTTATTTGCCTTGCTTTTGGGAATTCTTTTGTTTCTCTGTGTTTTATCTTTTGTTCTATCTAATCTAATTTTTGTTTCTGCCTCAGTTGGAATTCGGGCTTTCTCCTGAGTTTGGGATTTTCCACCCAATCTGGATTTTCTCGGATCTCGCTCAAGCTCCAGCCAAGCGCTGTTGTTCGGGGATTTTTGGTCTTCGCAGAATTCTGAGTGGACCAAATTTTCTCGAAATCTTCGAGGCCTCCGGGGAGATGTACCTTCTTCGCGGATTTCTTTCTCCTTCGGATTTTCCCAACATCCATTGTTCCCTAATTTTTTTGGGTTTTCCGGAATGTCTTCTCCTTCACAGAAATCCATCCCGCGTGGATTTCCCTAGAATCTGTTGAAATGTGAAGAAGTATGGAGTAACAGGAAGTTAATAAATGATGATGCATTTTATGATTAATTGATGCTATTTTGAGATCTCACATGTTGTTCCTTGATTGATAATGATTGGATTAACTTTCTACTGGGTGTTTTCATATTTATTCCGCTAGAATCTGCCTGACTCGGAATTCTCTGAAGTTCCTCCCTGGCTTGGATTCCGCGGGTCGACCTAAAACTCAAACTATTTGTATGATCATTTTGTTTGAATATTTAATGACACCTTACTGACATAGGATTCATTTCAATGATGATTTTGATTATTTAACTTCTGTTTGTGTGATTTTCACTGTAGTTTTCTTTGCTGAATGCAGGATTAAATCATACACTAGATGGTATTTGCTAGGAGAGCTCACTTGAAAGTCATGCCTCAAATCCAGTTGGTCCTAAAAATTAGCTAAGGCAAAGGTCGGCAAGACTTTTCTAGACTCTTACCGACTGGTGGCTAGGCTCTGTCTACTAAGGATCCAAAGGGGGTGTTAGAACTGCACAATTTTGGTGATATTACATATTGTCCATACTCACAAAGTTTCCAGAAAGGTCCCTCCATGAGCATATTTTCCCCATATCTCGCCCTGTTGCACTATAGATTCCATCAAGTCCGGATACTCCACATTACAGGTCATATTGCCATGAGATCATTAAAGTCTCCCCGACGTGTAATGCATTTTGCTAAGTATGTGTCTCTGTTGCCTATCGACAAGACCTCAAGGATGTCATGGCGACTGGAGTCCACATGCAGTTGCCTATCGGCAACACATTATTCAGAGTCCCAGCGACTAAGAGCTTTCCATCGGCATAGAATTTTCTTTCGGGAAAGGGTCTCGGCGAGATTTTCGAGTCTCACCAACTGGCGGCAGAAGGATCCATACATCGGCAAAGGGTTTTCTCTTCGCCAAGAGGTCTTGGTGATTTCATGATGTCCCACTGACTAACAAAAAAAAAGGGGCTAACACTTCAGTGGGAGTTGTTCTCTTCAGTATGTGCTCTCATCGATCGCCAAGAGTCTTGCCGACGGGGAAGGGTCTGCATACCGGCAAAGCAAGATAACGTCGCCAAGAAGTCTCGGCGAATGGGTGCAGTCTCACCAACAAGGGTGTATTCGGAGAGAGTGTGGGTGTTCAGCGTAATGTCTCTCCAATGAAATATAGTCATGGCGACTAGGAGCTACACTTCGGCAAGAGGCTTGTCTTCGGAGTAAATTCATGGAAATTTCTTCGTGTCTCACCGATTGGCTCATAAGTGAACACCTCGGTCAAACAATCAGCATTCAACATAAGGTCTTGGTGAAGTCTCTTGGTCTTTCCGACCGGCGGTGAGAGTTGCCCATCAGGGAGAGAACGAAATTGTCATGGCAACAAAAGTGGACTTATGAAGGCTTTCACTGAGACATAGGATATCTGTAGGACATCTCCCCGGCAAGAGAATGCTACAGCGATGCATGTGAAATGAAAGAACCCATGTCGGCATGACTATAGAAATGTCTCCCCGAAAAGATAAGAGATCACCAAAAGGTAGCACTCTCAGCGAAAAGTCTCACCGACATGAGTTCACGCCAAAATGGCCAAGCTCGGGGAGAAAACGAAAGGGTCGCCATAAGGTCTCCCTGACCATGTGAAGTCCCACCAAAAGAAATGGAGCTTACCAAGAGGGTAATGCCTTCGCCATAAGGTCTTCGCGAAGAAAGGAGGTCACGCTGACAGGATGTCCCTTCGCGGAGAGGAAAGGTATGTGCCAAGAGGTTTGGTTGAAATTTAGGAGTCTCGTCGATAACAAGGAGGGGCTCGGTAAGAGAAGAGAAATTTAGGGTAATGTCTCTCTGATTTTGATAAGTCTCAGCGACAGGAGAATGCTATTAGGAGACCCCACTAAAGGCGCAGAATGAGTTCGGCAAGAACATAGGAGATCGGCAAAAGGTCTTGGCAAATGAAGAAGTCTCACCGATATAAAATGTGCTCACCGAGAGAAGAGGAACTTCGCTATGTGGTCTCAACAAAAGAATGCAATCTTGCCAATAGGTTAAATGAGCTCGATGTGACTTCTGAAGCTCGCCAAATGGTCTCATCGATTGGTGCAGGTCATGCCGATAGTTCTCGAAAGTAATATCATCGCATCGGGGAGACACCAAAGGTGTCTCGCCGACATCTGATGCATTCACATGACCTTTGACCTCCCAGAAATATTGCGTGGCCTCTATTTCACCAATCACAGGGAACTCAGGAATTATTCCATTGGCTCTTTGACCGATTGACCGCTCCTGTGTAAGAATTCTACTAGGTGCAAATGAAATGGACTCCTTCTAAGATCCAAAGGTAATGAGTCGGCTCAGATTAAATATCCAGATCTACAAGCAGGCCCGATGATGCTTCCAGAGAAAGGTCAGCATGCTGAAGGGGTCCAGAACGCGAAGAAGGCCAGAAGAAGGGCAGAAAAACTGACTCAGAGGGACAGCTGTGACGACTGTTGGCAAGGAGGTAGATCAATATTAATGAAGATATTTTGAGCATTCAAGGTGACTCCAATAGAGTTTGAAGGTGGACATGAAGACAGGAGAGTAAATGCTACAGTTGCAAAAGATCTAAGGTCATCCCCAGGACAACCTTTCAACAATATGGACAGTAGGGCTTCACTTTGAATGTAGTTTTGACTTTCCTCAAAATATTTGAGAGCCGACTCTCCTGGATGCAGATATTTTGTAAACCCTAGTACAGGGGACAACACATCCTTTTGGTACATTATGTATATAAGGCATTCTTGCCTCTTTGTAAAGGTTGGAACTTCTACAGTTAGAAAATTCAGAGTTAGAGTTTTTAGAGCACTTCTAGATTAGAACTTCTAGGATTAGAGAAATTTTGGACTAAGAACTGTTAGGAGTTATTTAGTTAACAGAAGGAGATAGAGTTGCATCTTGATTCTCAGTAATGAGAGCTTCTCTTGTCTTCTTGTTTAGCAGTTAGATTTTAGTATAGACTGTAATGTATTTTCTAAGTTCTCTTAGTGTAGTTGGAAACAATCTGGAGAAATAGATTCTCTGTACACTGGTGATTGTGCCAGCTTTATAAATATTGCTTATCTATTTTATTGACAGTAGAAGCAATCAGAGTTTAATCTACTTCATGTTGTGTTCCTGAATGATATTTTTCTTAATTGATCATTTGATTTGTGAGGCCTTCAAGGAATGAAATGTTATTTGTGTTTTATTTAAATGGTAGCCAAAAATTTGTTATTCGAATTAGCACTGAGAATGAAAGAGGTTGTGTGTCAATCACAAGCTTATATTGTTCTACAATTTTAGTTTATAATTCCTTGAAGTTAACAAGTCTGATTAAGATTGGATGAACGATTGTTCTGTTCTATTCAAAAACCTTGATCTATCTTTTGTTGTTTCTTTAAAAATCCTGGTTAAATTAGGTTTTTATTTCATGCTTGATCTTAGAACAATCTAGAAGCTAACACCAACAAGCCCCTTGAATATTACTTTTGCATTGACCACTGAGTAACATCAGCACAATTGAGATCCAACTACAAAGACCTTGGGAGCTAAGGCATCCATGTGTTGCCTTTCTTTTTCAGGAGAAGTAGAATAGTAATATTCTGCTTGCATTGTTGTGGTGCCTAAATCGCCATCAACATGTTTGTCTTGAAAAAAAGACCGAAGCAATTGGGTCCTTAGTATGAGTCATGGCATTCCCTATCTTTTTGATTGTTTATCTTTTGCAAGTGGTAATATTGCACACCTTGGTATATTTCATACCATGGTGTTTGTGCTCCATTTTCTATAATTTTCACACCTAATGATGATAAACATGCAAGTTGACATTTGTTAAGCAAGAATATACATCCCTTTTCATTTGACTAATTCCATGCTAATATTTGTCTTCTCCATACTAACATCCATCTTCTTCGCACTAATATCTTCCATCTACAATCATCCTAATGGCCCACAAGATTATTTTTTCTCCTTTCAATGCATCAAAATGGCTTTTTGGATTAATTTCTCAATTTGTTTGAAAATTAAAAAAAAAAATTGAGGGGGCATAGGTCTATCCCACCTTCACCGCGGCACGTTGGGGCATAATTTGAACCTAATTTTCTTATTTATTCTTTGACACAATGCTCAAATCACATTATGTCAAAGAGGGGCAAAATGTAGACATTGAAAAATGTCTTGGTCTAAGAGCATCATTTTTACATTATCTTGGTCTTCTCCCCTACATAATTAAATAATTTTAATTATTTAATTATTTTCTTTGATCACATTCCTCTATTAATTAAATAATGTTAATTATTTAATTAATTCATTTTCTTGGTCTTTGGTCTCCTTTGATTAATTAAAAATATATATATTTATTTAATTGTATCGCTAACACTCTTTCCCTCTATAATTCAATAAATTATCATTTATTTAATTATTTGCTTGTCATTATTCGTTTATAGTTAAATAATTATTTTTTATTATTTTTTTATTCACTAAATCTTTTCATCCTTCCTTGGTTAAATAATTATTTAAATTATTTAACTCCCTCTCTCCACTTTCCCACTACTTTGTGGTGCATGAATCCTCCATAGTTGATCTTGACATCTTTCTAGAAGATCGATTTTATTCGTCTGTTCAAATTTTTTTCTATAAAAGAAGGCCTTCTCTTCCATTTTTTTCTAACAACCACATTTCTCCAAAGTTCTTGCTATCTTTGTCATTGTCACTTGTAGGTATTCAAGCACTTCAAAATCTAAGGGAAAAGCCTTACAACTTGAAAAAGAATGGAGGAGAAGCAAGGGAGATGAAGCAACTTTAATAGGGGAGTTTGTCTTTGTTTTCATTCTTTTTTGCTCCCTTTTATCATTTGTACTCTCTTGTTTAGATTTAGGATTTTGGCTTAGATCTTAGGTAGAGTTTTTGCTACTTGATCTTAGCTATTTTGCATTTTTGAATCTTACAAGGAGTTATGTATATACATGTGTTATGAATGGATGGATGTTTCTTAATGGTAATATAGTTTAGATGTTTTGTTCACTCTAGTAGCTTACCAAAAATGCTTGTTTCTCTTACTATATCATCCAGGGTATAAATAGACTACACACGAGATCTTGGTGTATAGATCTTTAGACTGTACTTACCCTTCCTTCTTGCCAACATTGGTTCTCTTGTCAGGGCCCTAGAGAGAATAGTAAAGAAAGTATAAAACAAAAAAAGAATAACAAGTTGGATTTTTTTGTTAGACCCTAAGGACCACCTCTGTGAGAGGGGGGTAGGTCATTAGGGGATGAAAAATGGAAAGGGGGGAGGGATCTAAAAATATCCTTGAAAATATGAAATTGTTCAAAATTTTCTTTCACATTCAAGGTATATATATAGACTAATGGAAGTCCAGACTTGGAGATCACATGGAAGTAGGAAATAACAAAATAAGAAGAGAGGTAATTGAAATAATCAAGCTAGGAATGGAGATGAACACAAAAGAAAGGAGGCTGAAATAGATTCATGAAAAAAAAGAAATATACTGCAAAAGAATGGAAGAGGAAGAGAAAAGGGATAAAAGTTGAAACCTAGAATCTGTGGAGAAAACTAGAACAAAGGGAGTGATAATACCATTGAGGGTGCTACTGAGACTACCAACATGGGTTTTGTTGGAGAAGAAGAAGAAGAGTGTAGTATAGAGGGTGTTTCCAAAATAAATAGGGAATATATTCCACAATGAGGTTCAAACATAAACAAGATGAACCAAATTCTTCAAACCTTAGAAAAATAAATTGAATATTATGGAAATTCTAGAAGAGAAATCGAACAAGAAGTAGGAAGAATCATGAAACCTCCTATAAATAAGACACCAAGTATATGTTTGAAATGGACAAATATCAAACTAAAGATAAATAAATACTAGTCACCATCAGAAACTCTAGTAAAATAACTTCAAAATATAACATTCAATGACAATTACTTGGATGAATTAGTAACTAGAAGTGTTTTAAAGGTAAGAAGTAATGAGGTGGTAACAAATGAGAAGAATTATATAAATTAAACACCTTGTAATGAAGTGGAAATGATAAATTAACCAAATGACACTAACCAATAAATTGAAAGCTCAAAGAATGAAAAAAAACTTTGAATAGATGCAACCCTCGGACTAGGAGTCACAACGCTCGGACCAGGAGTCACCCCTAATACCAATAAAGGAAAGACAGGTATCTGTGGAGGAAGTAGAACAACAACAAAAACAAAAGAGAAAGAGACCATAGACATACAAAGTGGATACAATTTTGACATAGGCTACACAAATAGTGATTTGAAAGAACAACCAACTATGAATACCACAATGAAATTACCCATGTTTGGGAAATATACAATTGAAGCAAGTGAACATGTGTTCATCCTAGAATATTTATGACAGAGACAAAAAATAACTAGAGATGGCATCAAACTATTTGACTTTGTGAGATCAATTAGAGGAGAAATATTATAGTGGTATCAAAAAAATTATCCAAACCACAATAAAGTTTTGGATACAGTCAAACAAGATTTTCTATCAAATTTTTCCACATCAAAATTATTCACTGAAGGAGTAAGTAAACTCAGAACTAATGCAATAGGAGGATGAATCAATCCAAGAATTTGACAAAATATTTAGGGAGGTCACTAGATGACTAGAAGAAACTCTAAGTGATAAAAAAAATGTTCGTGTAATTAATTATTTAATTACACTTGCATAAGTTTACTTAGGTAATATTTTAATTCCTAAGTTATAATTGTCATCCTTATCTTGTTGAGCTATCTTGTTGCTCAAGATAAGATTAGGGTTGTGCATGATTTATTTTATAAGCAAGTCTCATCTCTTGTAATTAATGAATTCCTGAATAATATTATTTGCACATCTTCATGCAAAGCTCTTGCTTTTTTCTAATTTTCTCTGCTGTGGAAGGCTTTTCTAGTTTGCATGTCTGATCTTGGTTTCTAACATGGTATCAAAGCCTTGATATGCAATCCCTTCTCATATTTTTGGAGAGATTCAGTGTAGAGTAGTTCAGGGTCCCTTGAGGGTTTCATGCCTTCAGCCTATTTCTAGCTATGGCTACAAGATCTTCTTGAGTTTGTCTCTCTATTGGGTTCTCTTGCATGGTCACTTTAAACACATGTTGGAGGAAATATGAGCTCATTTTTTAGTCCAGGGCTATCGAAAAAAGTTAGGATTGACTTTTGTTTCACCTAAATATGACATTTTATGCCAAAGTTATGAGGGTTTGAAGATTTGCTAGATTTGGGAGTTGCGAAGCTTCTGGTGCATTTTAAGGCAGATCAGACCTCGCCATTAGATCCAGAGCATCCGAGAGACAAAAATTGACATGTTACTTGACCTTTTTTGGCATTGGGAGCTTCTGAGGCAATTTTTTTTTGTTCCAGAAGTCATACGGTCTGTGTACGGCCCCTGTGCACGCAATCCAAAAAAATTAGGTTTTTTAAAAAAATTTACCTACAATTATAAAAAAAACATTGTTTTTTTTAAAATCAAAAAGAAAAATATAAATCAAAAAAGGTTTTTTGAAAATAAAAAAGAAAAAAAGTTTTGTGAGCATTGTGCAGGGGTTTGTACCCTGCGCAGGTCATACCAACCCGACGGCAGGCCCAAGCAGTGTAGGGGGACCCCATTGTACTTCAGTTGACGTTCCACAACCGGTTGATGGTGGCTCCCAGCAGACTATCGGCAGCTTCAAAAATCTTAGGCAGCCCTTCAAAGTCACCAATGACACCTAATGAAAAAATTGGCAAAAACTCAAAAAGGGAATATTCCCTTTCATTTTAGAAACCTGGCAACAAAATCTTGTTAGATTCCCAGAATATTCTAGCCATGCAAATTTTTCGGGCAGGGGCTAATTTTTTCCAGCGACCGCCAGATGACCGTCAAATTTAAGCTTGCAATTCGATGACGTCAGTGGCCGTATGACCCTCTTTGCCCCCTCCTAGCCCTAATTTGCCTTTAAGGAGCAGTTTTTTTCTTTTTGGCATAACATGGGCATACAGTATCGAAATTGGGAAAATGAGATATCACCAGAAAGCTGGTTCCGAGCACTATCCTACGGTACAATTTATTTTTTTCGTATTTTTTTGTTTAGCTACATTTATTGCTGTTTGAAGTTAGATGTTCATTTATGGCCTCTGAGCTCATAACTTTTTGCCACGATCTCCAATTTTCGCTATATTTGCGGCGTTGGAAAGGTATTGAGGAGCTCTATGTTGTTGTCCATGAAATTTTTTCTATATCTTTCCTAGGTTGATCATTATTCCAGATTTGTCCCGATGGGTGTTTTGGAGATTACTTGGATGTTTTGGCAGTTGGAAGGGTGAAAATTGAATCTTTACACTTCATTTCAATATCACATCATTTTATTTTCTATTTATGCATGTTTAGCATTCTCTCCTTTTGCAATCATTGGGTATTGTAATAAATGAACTGATATAAAGTTCCATTAGGGGGTTTCTTGCATAATAATTTGATTAGAGTGTAGTTGCACTTTGATCTCCAACTTGATTTGATGACAACTCGCATGGGTTGTATTTGGTTTCTTAGTTTCTTTTGGCCACATCTTGCTCTAGCTTGACACATATCAGATTCACATCGGTTCACACTTCAGATTGAGAGCCTATGGTTATTGATCCGCATTGGTTCAGATCCATCTCAGTTTGAGGGCCATGGTTTTATGGTTAATGTTCTAGAATCTTTATGGTACTTGTTCCCATGGAAGAGTTTTAGTCTCAGTTTGGCATCGGCATTGAGATATACAACTTCCAGATTTTGTCATCATTTCATCTACTATTGCTTCATAGATTCCAGGGTTGTTCTAGTTTGTGAGTTTTCCAGTGTTTTGTGGCATCAAGTCTACTATTGCATTATTATGATTCCACCTAAGTCCTTCAGTGACTCTCATTTGGTTTCTTGTAGACATAAGTATCTTTCCTTGCTTGTCATATTCCGGTTCCAATGTTACTCCACAGTGTTCTTCCAGTGCTTCTTTGCAGCAGTCATCCCATTGTAGGGGGTTTTTTCCCACTAGGTTTTCCTTCTCTACCTCATTATTGCATTTGTACATGGGTACCTGATCAGGGATTTGTTGTCGGGACCCATTCATGTTTTCTTGCATTCATCCTATAAGCATTTAGGTGCATGCTTTTTTAGTCTCCCTAAGTTGCACTTATGAGGGGGGTGTTAGTGTAATTAATTATTTAATTACACTTGCATAAGTTTACTTAGGTAATATTTTAATTCTTAGGTTGTAATTGTCATCCTTATCTTGTTGAGCTATCTTGTTGCTCAAGATAAGATTAGGGTTGTGCATGCTTGCTTTTATAAGCAAGCCTCATCTCTTGTAATTAATGAATTCCTGAATAATATTATTTGCACATCTTCATGCAAAGCTCTTTCTTTTCTTTTTTTTCTCTTCTATGGAAGGCTTTTCTGGTTTGCATGTATGATCTTGGTTTCTAACAAAAAATATTGAATGTGATGCAAACAACCAACTGCTCACAAAAACCCAGAATACAAAAACAAATGCAAATAAATTCTAAATTTTATTGCATCAAATCATCTCATGACAATTACATCAAATGAAAAAATGAAATTCCACCATAGAGCATACAAAAATTTGTACACAAGATTAATTAACCATGGCTCTTCCTATAGTTTCTCCTCACTGCCCCAAGCTCTCTTTACTGCTATTCAAACCTTTATATGACTCGTCTTTCTCTTCACCTCTCACACATTGATGCATTATCTTTCCTTCACTTGTGTTGCTCAAACCTATAGCAAAAACCTCTAATGAATACCTCTATAGAGGCATTTTCCTCCTTCCCAATCCTCCCAAATGTCTTCCCACATTTTTTTCCAAAAATCCCCAAAAAATGTATTGAAAATCATTAATTATTGCCCCAGAATAGGCTCCCAACTCTCCCCCAAGAATAGCTCTACATATGCTATATTTATTCAACCCTAAATGAGGCATTTATACTTCCAAAAACTCCTCCAAATGTTACTTTTACTCGAGGGGCATTTTTCTCTGTTATGAGAATTTTGAAAGCTCTAAAATCTTGATTTTCTACCTATTTTATGCTCCAAATACCCCCCATATTATTTATGCAATAGATAAATAGTACTTAATGAAGGAATAAAAACTAATATTTAATTTTTATGACCCTCATAATACCCTTCTACAATAAAATTGATCAAATTGGTACTCTGGAAGTGCCGAATTGGGTGCTGAAAAGTGAAAAAAATGAAAAATTCTCCGATTCACAAAAATTGGCATGCAAGCTTGGAATGGTACCCCATGGACTTCTACAAAATTATTTTTCTCTAGCCCTCCAAAATCATGAGATATTAAACTTTTCGTAAATTACTGACAAATTTTAACAAACTTTCAACAATAAAATATCCCAAACTAAAAAAGATATGACTTTAATTTTTTTTGCACATTTCACATGCCACCTCCATGAATATCCCTACCAAATTATTTTACTCCAATCCTTACAAGTTTTCTAGAAGTAATTTTCAAAAATTGCTTGTAGAGCCTTAAAATGACAATCTGACAAAACTGACTTTAAGCAAATATGAGCACACCAAGAACTTTCCAAAGCTGAGAGATGCTACATGAGCCCAAAAACACACCAAAACTAAAATTCAAACCTGAAGCTTGTTTTTAGTTGATTCTGATTTCCAACCTGTTTGAATGCAGACACGTCGAGAAGGAAAACATTTTGTTAGTAGAACTCACAAAATGGAATGGAGTAGTTGAGCTACTCTTTCAGGTTGTGGACAACTTGTAGCAAAATCCATCACTGATTTAGCTAAAATAATTTTCTTCTTTTGCCTCTTCCAGCACTCAGCCGAGATACTTGTTGTCCACCTCCACCAAGTGTGCACTCTATTCATTATTCTTCTCATGGACTCACATCCATCATAGACCATCGTTCTTTGCCATATCTCTTCTTCCTTTCCATATTTTTTTATGGGATCCAACCCACCACAAACTGACCACCTCCACTAATTTCCTCCTACACCATCATCTACAACCTCTATAAACAAATATGAAGCATTCACATATCCATTTTCAACTACATCTTCTACTACTACAATCTCTTCCTTAGAGGGTAAACAATCAACATTTTTAAATTTAAAACCAAAAATTACCTTCTTTGCTGCTCCATTTCTCTCATGTAGTCATGTCCTCCAAAGGACCATTGTTTGTTGCATCTCCTTCTTTATTGTTTGCACTTTTTTTTTTTAATTTTAAGTGCGCTTGGTAAACTTTTTAACGTGACTGGCGGCGCTGGCGCGACACGCCCTCTGGTACCACGGGACGGGGGGAGATTCTTTATTGTTTGCACTGAAGATAACTTCATCCAACATTTTCCTCTCAAATAACCTATCATCCTCATTTCTTCTTTCAACAAGAGATCATCCTCTTCCTCACCAACCCACTTGTCAAATTTAGGACCAATATCCATATTCACAATTTCTAATTGCAAACCCTCTTCATCCACTTCACACAATGCACTTCATTCACATGTTATCTCTGCAACTTGTACCTTATTATCTTCTTCACTTGTGTTGGGATGCCCCCACATATTCTTTCTTACATTCAACCCCTACCAAAGGGATGCAAAACTCTTTCTTTTTTCTCTTCTTTTCATTGTCCTCTTCTAAGAGAACATTTTTCTTCTCATATATCTCTTGCCACATTCTCATTCCAAGTATGTGCAGGATCATGGGGGTCCAAAACTAGGCCTCTAAGTGGCGATGAAAATTTAGAAAATCAGAGTTAAATAACTTGACATAAAAATTTGAATAGGTTATTAACATAATTTGAAAAATGTGTAAGAACAAAATTTGTATCAAATTTAATGTAGTCTCTAGGCTACTAGTCCTTTTTTGGAAAAAAGTAAATTTGTTTTTAGAAAATTTGAAATTTCAATGCAGTGGTACTAAATATTTAGGAAAAAGATAAGAAGTAGGTGTATGTCTAACCACCCTAAGTACAAGAAAAAATAAATATTTTTTTTCTGAATTTTTCAATATAAGTAGTGGACACATGCCTAGATGTGCCAAAAAAAAAATTGTAATTTTTTTCCATGTAAATAATTAGTTATTATTTTTTATTAGAACTTTTTCAGAATTATTAAAACATTTGTCTGACCACCATAACTTGGTCAAAAAACTATGAAATTCATTTTTTTTATTCCTATAGTATGCAAAGCATAGAATGTGGTGTATCTTGTAGATTCAAAAAATGTTAAGTAGTTTGAAATTTATAGAAGTTTTTTGATCAACCTATCAATCAGGACTTTAGACGTAATGTAGGTAGAAAATCAATAATAATTATTTATTAAATTCAAAATAAGGAAAAAGTTATATTGGTGGAAAGTTGACAATTTTTTCTATAAACCCTTTTTCGATTGATGAAATTCGGGTCAAAAGAAAGTCATCAACCACAAGGGTGAACTTTGGAAAACTAAACAAATTTTCAAAAACATGTTTTTTGGGTTGACTTTCTAGGTTAGGCAATCCCAAACCAAATCCCGAGCCAATATCAGTTTTGGTTTGGTAATACCTATAATCAAGAAAATCATAATTAAGATTATTAAGTGCAATAAATAAACTTGAAATTCCTAATCTAATGATAGAGAACAAAGAAGTGCATGAAAGGAAATAATAAAGAAAAATTTCACCATAATATTCACGCCTCCATTGAATAACGTCCATCATCCTTCTCCATTTTGCTTGAGTATGATAGTTTCCCTCAGATTTATAACATGCAACTATAGCCTATGACAATGACAAAGCAAAATATTGAAGATTTTAATTATCTCAACAACACAATAGCTTATGAATTCTATATTTTCTAAGATATTCTATGATGTTAAATGATAAATGATGATGGTATTTATAGAGAGATGAATGGAAAATGGACAGGCAAGATTAGAAGATTTTTATTTTGATCAATGGTTGCAATTAATTGAGACGAGATGGTATAAGATCGGAAGAGAAAGAGGAAGAGGAAATTAACTAATTTTTCAACAAAATCAGTTAGTTCGAAGAGGGAAATTGCATTTTGAAATAATGGAAACATTATCTCATTGCAAGAGATAAAAACGAGTTATCTTTTTGATTAAATATAAATTTAATTCAAAAAGGTGAGTGAAAAGGAAAGTCATTTAATTAAATAAAAATTTAATTCATTTGTGTCGGAAGAGGCTAAAATGAATATTTAAATAATTGTCATAATTATTTATAGTAGAAAATGATAGATAATTAAATAAATGTAAATTTATTTAATTATAGAAATAAAAGATATTAGTGACGTGATTATATAAATAATAATTTATTTAATCAATCAAAAGAAAAGATAGAAGGATAAAATGAATTAATTAAATAATTGAGATTATTTAATTAATAGAAGACTTTGCAACATTAGATAATAATTAAATAATTAAGATTATTTAATTATCAAGAATGATGAAGGGGATTTAATTAATTCATAGGCCTAGTGGTAATTTCTAGGTGTCTACATTTTGCCCCTCTTTGATACAATGTAGTTTATCGCGTTGTGTCAAAGAAAAAGATATGCCCCAGTGAACGGAAGAATGAGGAAGAATGAAGAGTAGGTAGTGGTATGCCCCCTCGAGAGGATAGGCGGGTTCAAAGAACACGAGTGTGCTCTTGAAATTTATGAGAGGGTTGGAAGAGGAAGGAAAAGAGGACAAAGAGAAAAAAAAGTAAAGGATGAGGAAGATGTAGAACAAAAGAAATGTTAGAGCAGAAAAGATGAATGTTAGCAATGAAGACATGGATGTTGAGATAGTGCTAGTTGAGATAAATTGTAGATTTATATTTTGCTATGCCAGGCTTTACATTTAATCATTATTGGGCAGTAAAATATGACAAATGGACAACAAACACCATGGTATGACATAGACCAAGGTGTGCAAGGTCATCCACTTGCAAAAAAGATAGTCATAGACAAGGAATGTCCTAACTCATACTAAGAGCTAAGTTGCCCCAGTCTTTTTGTCAAGACAAACCGTATACAACAATCAAATAAAAGAAGAGTCATGAGACATCATCGCTCCTCTAAATATTTCGTGGGACATCCTTGAGGTAGCTAGTAACATGACCAAGAGACAAAGTAATAAAAAGATAAGACAAAATAGACCAGAAAATTAACAACCATTCAATATGTTTGCCAATATTTGTTTGTCAAATATTGATTGCATGATAGTTTGACAATTTGACAGTTTTATAGTTTGACGGTTTGATAATTTGACAGTTTGACGATGCCTATTGTCAGGAAGGACACATCCTGAAGAGGAAAATGATGTTTTGACAAGGTCTAATCCCAAGAAGGACACATCTTGGAGGGGACAAAAAGTGACGAGATTGACATTGTTTTGGCAATTTGACTAATTTTGGTTGTATGACAAATTGGACTAGGTTGTCTGATTTGGATCTAATGACTGATTGGACAATGTTGTCTTTTGGTTCATGATTTGGAAATTGACGTTTTGAATGACTATCTTCTGTCTAAGTGTGACTATGTCTGACTTATTTGACTGATGCGATGAATACTAAAAGACTGACCTAGGGAGCTTCGGGGGCTCATTGATTGATGGCCTTGCCTACGTTTAGTCGCAAAGACAATGTCGTTCGATAATGACAAAGACTGATTAGACATGACTGATTATGACGAAATATGACTCTATTTTTGGGGTTTTGACAGTGTTATTTGGATGTTTTTGTGTTTTTGACATGTTTTGATTTTTTTGGATTTTTGACATTTTGTGATTTTTTTTGTCTTTTTGAAATGTTTTGATTTTTTTTGTGTTTTTGACAAATATTTGATTTTTTTGGATTTTTGACGAATCTTTGACTTTTTTGGACTTTTGAGAGATTATAATTTTTTTCTCTTTTTGAATGGTTTAAGAGGATCGCGACAAATGCATGTGAATAATGCCTACCCATAAGAATCCAAGGACAAACATGATTGTGCCCCTAGTCAAGCTAAATACCAATTGATAGGTGATGACAACATTGTTTGATGTGGAAAGGACACATCTCGAAACAATGTGAGGATGATGATAATGTGACTATGATCAAGGTTTGCAGCTGGACAGTAACAAAGCCAAGGAATGTTTTGGATGATACGCAAGGATACAGAGCAAGATTGTCTGGATTAGACTTATTGCAATTGTAATGACGTCTTTTTAGGACTAAATGGGATGATGGAGTATCCTTAGACCGTTTGACAAGAGAAATCCAAGATAGGTCACAAACATGAAAGGATGAAAGGTGGCCATGGTAAAGGACGAGAGACATGAGACTAAGGGAATTTTCATATGATTTTCAAGGACTATGTCACATAAGGATAATGAGGTTATGAAAGTAATGACATGACATTTCGTGAATAGTGTATGACTAAAGGATAGACATGTCAAGAGTTTTTTCCAAAGCATGATTTATGTGTATGTTTTTATGTCAAGACCAAGGTAGGTGGGGAAAATGGACATGAATGATATGGATTAAAAGGACATACTCAAATGTCATGAGAAATGCATGG
Source organism: Sequoia sempervirens (assembly GCA_007258455.2). Lineage (NCBI taxonomy): Eukaryota > Viridiplantae > Streptophyta > Pinopsida > Cupressales > Cupressaceae > Sequoia > Sequoia sempervirens. Next base: position 591,776,197 of record VDFB02047230.1, on the reverse strand, counting down.
GAAATGAGACGACTTGTCCCCAAGTGTAAAGGTCCACATAGACAATTTATTTTATGCATGATGCCTGTTTACTGGGTTTTCATCATGGTACTTATCTAGGGCGCCTATTTGCCAGGTTTTCACCGTTGGACAAAATTTTTCTCTTTAATTTTTTTTTTTACTTTTTCAAATGTTTTTTTGTATTTTTGATATTTATAGGATGTCTTGGATGTCCACTGATTATTCTACAGCTGTTGACGATGTTGATGTAGAGATTGGTCCCATGATATGCCAATAATGACCTTTCTAAAGTAGTTGCCTTGTTAGAATCGTAGCGCTTGCATACAACTGATTGATGTTATTGTGGTCCTTTCTGATACTAGAGTTGGCCTTATCAGAATATGCACATCGTGATAGAGTGCCATGAGAGTCCTTGTGGTAAAGAGTTGCTGCTATGATGTGATGGATTTGTGATGTGGGATCTTTGTATTTTAGACAAGATGTAGGATTATGACAGATGATGGTAGACATGGAAAGGTTGTTTGGACGTTTGGATGAATCACTTTTTATTTTCCAAACTTGGTATGGTGGATGACGGATTTTGGAGGGATGGTGTTTGGAACCAACACTTTTATATTCCTTGCTTGATGACCATTTTGAAGGAGGTGGACATGTGTTATATGTGGGAGTCCTCTTTTCTTGTGGCTCCACATTGTGATTGACTTTTGGTTTTGACATATTTTCTTTGCTTGATCCACTTGTCTTTGGATCCATTTTAACTTCATTTGTTCACTTGACTTTTTGTTTGATTCAATGGCCTTTGACATTTGATTTTGATTTTTTTCTTTGTATGACTTTTGTTTTTGTTGGTTCTAAAGGGAAGGTTTAAGATGTTGAGAATGACGGTTTATGGTGTGGGTGGACGGGGTGTTGGTAGCCACCTTATGACAAGTACTACTCATAGACTCCATTTTGATGTTTGTATCTGACGAGGTTGCCCCCAATATCGAGGAGGAATCACTAACATCATTTTATTTGTTGACTGAAGAATAGCCAAGACCTTGATGTCTGTAATTTGCTTGGATCTGTATTGGTTCTCGAATGCTTTGCTCATGTATGCCTAGTCCTTTGCTTGATATTGCCTACTTTGATAAATTTTGTTTGTGATAGGGTATGTATTGTTTTGAAAGAAAGATGCCAACCCATCATGATGTATGTGGACACTATTACTTGAAATTTTTTCGTCTGTAAGGAAGCCTGCTCTAACAAAGATAGATGACCCTAAGTGATAAAGTGTTTTAGCTTCATTGTCATGTTGGGTGTCTCTCTGACTAGTATCTTTGGTCTAATCTTGTGGCGTGTTAGGTTCAGATGATTCTATTGGTGCTTCCAATTCAATGTCAAAACCGTCTTTATAGTCAGTGTCATAGAGTCCAGTAAATTCAGCTATAGCTTGATCATTAGCAAATATTTCCATAATGGAAGACTCTTGTTCTTGAGGAATATCGTCTATGTGTGTCATGGAGGCAAGTGTCTCATTTTGAAAAGTGTAAATAGTTAGGGCCTGAATATGGTCATCAAGTATTTGATCATGGAGGGTGTGAAGGTCAAGGAGTGGGTCATTTTGGATGTCTTGTTCAATTGTTGTGTCTTGGTCAAAGATGGGATTATCTTGGATGACATGATGGGGACTGAAATCTTTGTCAAAGATAGGTGTATTTTGGATGCCATGATTGTCTTGAAGGACTTCTTGAATGGACTTAAGGATGGGGTCATGGGAGGGACTACCTTGTTCTTGACATGAGGGCGATGTTATGATGTCATGCTTTAGACTTTCATTTTGACATGTATCCTCAAGTTTATTAAATGGGATTTGACTTTGGACAATGATAGAATTTTCATGAATAAATGTGGCTTGTGAGGGATTGACTTGGAAAGGATTAATGAATGAAGGACTAGGATAAAACATGGGGACTTGGAAGGGATTGGTGGATGAAGTACTAGGATAGGACATGGGTACTGGGATTGGACTAGTGTATGGTTGACTAGGATGGAACGTGGAGACTTGGAATGGATTGATAGGTGAATGAATAGAATTAGGATGGGCCATGGAGGCTTGACATCGGTTAGTGAATGGTTGACTATGATGGGACATAGAGGCTTGGAATGGACTAGTGGAAGGTTGGTTTCCCTTGTCAAAGTTAGGATAAGGGTGATAAGTGGATGTTTGTTGTGGATTAATGACATGGATTGTGCTAAGGGATTCTTGATAGTGAGGGTAGATGGATGGAGGACTAGGACTTATGGATTGTTGGTAGGAAGGGTATGCGGGTGATTGACTATGGACTATGGTTGGTTGGTATTTGGATTGTATGAATTGTCTTTTGAAGTCTAAGGCTTGTTGGTATTGACCTTTATGGAGTAACTCATATTCAACTTGACTAGCAAGCATATCAATGTCAATGGAAGACATGATGGTAAAGTGGAGTATAAGAAATGACAATGCAAATGTTTGCAATAGTGAAAATGTTGTATAAAAGTGGATGTCAAATGCAAAGTGATGATGAGGACTAAGATGAAGGGTATGCCACTATTTTTTTTTTTTGGATTTTTGGAATAAGGTATGCAAAATGAAGACTAAAATGACTTGAGTGCTCTAAGATGTGCAAATGAAAAGGTCAAAGTGATTTGTAAAAAGGTTACTCAACCACCCTAAGCTTGATCTATGTCTCAATTTGGGTCATCAAAGGACTTATTGGAATGACTAAAGGACAAGATGACAAAGTGAGGTTCCCTAACTAGAATTTTGAGTTAAAAATTCTCACAAAAGGACAATGACTAAGGGAAATAATGTTGACTAAGTCCAATGACAACCTACTCTTGAAGGAAATGATTTTGCAAAGTATGGTAGGTTCCCTTATTCTAAAATCTATAAATGAGGACCTAGAGAGTAAGTTATGACAGAAAATGATGATGATGGACTTCTAAAGATGCAACTAAAATTTTTGCAAGTTTGGACCTATGGGTAAATGCAAACTAAAGATGTCACTAATGGAAGATTTGATAAATTTTCTTTCTGGTTTTTGATAGAGGCTACTGGAAAAAGATGTTTGATATCAAATTGGACAAGTTTGGTCTCGGGTTTTAGACTGCAAAATTTTGAATGTTTGAAGTTGCATGTTTGTTTCCAAGTCTGGGAAAGGTGTTTATTTGTCTCAATGTCTTAGAAAAACACTTGGCAAAAACAATATCTTGTCTTTAAAAATTTGAAAAAAATGCACAATGAAGACAAGCACAACCCTAGGTTAAGCAAGGACAATATTCACTAGATTCCATGTGGGTTTCCCCAACTGCACTTATTCTTAGCATGTGAATTTAGAAGCTTGGATGCACTGGCTCCCCCTTACATTGCACTCACTTCTCAAGCCAACCAAGCTTCCAACCCCCATAAAACTCCCATGGCAAGTTGATCACCTCTACTAAGAATTGCGAGAATGTGGATGCCTTCACAACGACTGTTGCTGTGCTAGAAAATAGAAAGGATTTTGACAACTAGACAAAAAAAAATTAGTAAGGGACCCCCATTTGAGTGGCCACACATGGGGCAAAGATTAAGCTCCATTAAGGAGGAATTCCAGCCTAAAGAGGTTACGCTCAACAGGGTTTTGGGGAATTCTACTTTGTCCATATGACACATCCGCACTCATAATCCTAAGTTTTCCATTAGGATTCACATTTATATACCGGTCGGGGGTAGCACGTCCAAAGAGCTTCGTTGCCAGTTTGAGTCGCCTTGGGGTGAGTATTTTTTCCCACCAAGGAAGGCCTAAGTCTTAGAGTCAATAACTGTTTCTCTTGCACTCGAGATTACACAAGTGCGCAAGGGGAGATGATACTTCGATTATTGAATCGAGGTTACAAAAGTTGCAAGCACTTGTTCATTTTAATTATCCAAATTGTATGTGAGGCAAACACATCAAACACTTTTTTCATTTTAAACTTAACTCAATGTGAGATAAGCAATGTTCATTTTAAGCCCATGTCATGAAAATGCATGTAAATTTTATCCTTAATGAATTTCAATGCAAGATTGTGTTCATTTTAAGCCCATGAGTGTACATGCATGTTCATTTTAAACCCATGAAATGTGAATGCAAGTTGTTGTAAATTTTAGGCCCAATAAGTGATTCATGTAGATTTGTTGTTCATTTTAAGCTCCCCATGAATGAAATATGCAATTTGTTGTTCATTTTAAGACCAAATGAGTGGCATATGCAATTTTTTGTTGTTGTTGAAAGCAAACAAAATTGATTATGCCTAAAAAAATGAAAAGTTCAATTTTTTTTCTACAAAAACAGTTTTTAGTCTCCCTCCAAGCTATTCCACATGCTAAAAACAAGAGATTAGTAACTCAAAAGAAAAGTTTAATGACAACACCAAATTAAAACAGAGATAACTTTATCAAAACTTAACAAAATTTTAAATCGTTTGAATCCATCGAAAGCTGAAACTCATACCTTCAAAACCCATAAAGTATTTTTCCAAGATTCTACACGAAAAAATTGTTATTGGCAAAAGAAAACATAGGTTTTAAAAGCTAAATTTAAAAAGCAACAAATACTAAAATGGCCATAACTTTCTCAAATCTTAACAAAATTTTAAACCATTTAAAGTTCTGGAAAGCTAAAAGCAAGGCCTACAAAAATTAGATAATAATTTTTTAATATTTTATTTTCATATTTTTCTATTCTCAAAAGAAGATAATGATATTTTATGTGAATTTTTTGTTGTAACCTACAAAATAACAAAAACAAACAAGAAAACCAACAAATTTCTCTGTAAATTTGTAAGATTCATGTCAGGTTCACCATTTTCAATAGGAAAATTAGAATTAAGATTATTAAATGTAATAAATAAACTTGAAATTCCTAATCTAATGATAGAGAACAAAGAAGTGCATGAAAGGAAATAATAAAGAACAATTTCACCATAATCTTCATGCCTCTATTGAATGACCTTCATCATCCTCCATTTTTCTTGAGTATGATAGTTTCCCTCAGATTTATAGCATGCAACTATAGCCTATGCCAATGACAAAGCAAAATATTGAAGATTTTAATTATCTCAACAACATGATAGCTTATGAATTCTAGATTTTCTAAGATATTCTAAGATGTTAAATGATAAATGACGATGGTATTTATAGAGAGACGGATGGAAAATGCAAAGACAAGATTATAATATTTTTATTTTGATCAATGGCTGCAATTAATTGAGACGAGACGGGATAATATCGGAAGCAAAAGAGGAAGAGGAAATTAACTAATTTTTCAACAAAATCAGTTAGTTCGAAGAGGGAAATTGCATTTTAAAATAATTGAAACATTATCTCATTGCAAGAAAAAAAAGTGAGTTATCTTTTTGATTAAATAGAAATTTAAATCAAAAAGGTGAGTGAAAAGGAAAGTCATTTAATTAAATAAAAAATTAATTAATTTGTGTCAGAAGAAGCTAAAATGAATAATTAAATAATTGTCATAATTATTTAATTATAGTAGAAAATGATAGATAATTAAATAAATGTAAATTTATTTAATTATAGAAGTCAAAGATATTAGTGACATGATTATATAAATAATAATTTATTTAATCAATCAAAAGAAAAGATAGAAGGATAAAATGAATTAGAGATTATTTAATTAATTCATAGGCCTAGTGGTAATATCTAAAGTAATTTCACCAATGTAACTAAAGGAATTTTCCTAGGGTTAGTAGATTAAATGCAAAATCACAAAAACCCAAAGTGATAATGAAGTGCAAAGGAAATAACATGAAAAATCAATGAAAAGATCTGACCCAAAAAGTCTTCATTCTCCATGGCTGACCTCCATTATACCTTCTCAACTTGCTGGAAATATGATGTTGCCCTTAGATTTTATGTGAGCAATCTAATGACTATGACAAGCCCTAAGCAAATGTTGAAGGAAATTTAATCTAAAATGACCTCACAAATGTAACTATAAAACTATGAAGTATGCAAAAAATAGACTAAAATGACAAGATAGCAAGAGCATGAGATGATAAAATATGAGCATGAGGTGACAAAATGAGGCTAAAATTGTCTTTTATAGAAAATGCAATTTTAGATGAATGACCAAGATTAAAAGTTGACAAATGCCCTAGAATCAATGGACAAAATTAAATGTGACAACCCACAATTAGGTTTAGGGCAACATTAGAAAAGATGAATGGTCGAGATTAAATTAAAAATAATTTAATCAACGGTGGAGATTAGTTGAGATAAAGAGGAATAAGGATAGGAATATAAAAGATAAGATCAATACAGAAAATACATTGAGTTGGAGAGAAAATCAAATCTTTTTCCATTAAATGACCAATGGCTAATTAGATAATAAAGATATTATCTAATTAGAGAAGATTGTGATAAGGAGGAAAAATCCTCATTTGGATTAGATATTAATTTTTAATTCAAAAATCAAGATATTGAATCTAATTAAATAAATAAAGATTTATTTAATTAAAAAAAAGGAAAAAGCTAGAGAATCAAATAATTAATTTAAAATTATTTGATTTAAGAGGGAAAGTTGACTTTTTGAATTAAAAATTAATTTAATTCAAAAGTGGTGGGACCATGTGATAGGGAATGGATAAATGACAATTTTAAATAAATGACTTTATTTAAAATTAAAAAAAGTTGGAGAAAATAATAATTAAATAAATTAAAGAATTTATTTAATTATAAGAGGACATGAGATGTTAATAACATATTTAAATAAATAAATAAATTTTATTTATTTAAATAATCAGGAGGAAATAATGGCAAGGGATAGTTAAATAAATTTAAGAATTTATTTAACATAGAAAGACATTAGGAAATTAGCGACACATTTAAATAAATAAATAATTTAAATGGTCAAGAGGAATAAAAGACATGAATTAATTAAATAATTACAAATTATTTAATTAATAGTTGAATTTGGACTATAGACGAAATATGATAAGACATAGAAAAATGTGGTTTGTGGGTCTAGGACATTTTTATGTGTCTACAATACCAAACCAAAATATATATCCATTTCAAAACGGATATTTGTTTTGTTTTTCAAAATGGATATTCGTTTTGGAAAGCGGGAACCCATTTTTTTAAAAAACAAAACAGATATCCG